>OY744518.1:6458991-6576491 GCA_963556195.1 Sepiola atlantica | reverse complement strand
GTGCCACCAAATACCCCCAAACGTTTAGATGACTAGAAATGCCTCTACCTCCAACCACTCAGCAGTAAAAAGATAAATATAAAATAAAAGTTTCAGTTAAAAATAGAACACGTTTGTGTTGGCTAAACCGAATAATGACGCTTCATAAAAGTCACAGAGAGTTTTGGCTACGTTTATTTGGCCAACAAAAACTATACTAGAAAGGGGGTAGGAGTGAGGCTATAATTAATTACTATTTGAAAAGGATTGGCATACTGGGCAAGGTTAGTTTTAAAGGGTCAGTTTACAATATTGAATATTTTGGGTGTGCGGACAAAAGCCAACCGGACAGAAGCCAACGGGACAGAAGCCCACCGGACAAAAGCGCACCGGACAAAAAAAAAAACACCAAAATAATTCAAACACTGACGAAAGCCCACTAACGTAAAAATAAATAAATTAATTTTTTTTAAAGCATTTTTATACGTATATTATAATTCCTTTATTTCAAAATTTGGGCAAAATAAGTTAATCACTTAAATTACATTTTTTTTTTTAATTAAAAAAGATTTTTATATTAAATTTTTTTACAATTATCAATAAATCTTTGTCTGAAATTTTTTTTTTTTTTACAATTTTTTTATTTTTCACTTTTAAACATTTTTCCGGTGCTTTGTAAATTCTGCATTATTTTAAAGATTCCATCATAAAAAAACGCACAACCGTTTTTACTACTAACACTAAGTCCGGGTGGTGAATCAAATACAGTTAAAAAATTGGTAAAAAACCCTATTTATTTGGGTTTAATTACTCATTTGTGACCTATATAATTTTATATTAAATATCATTTTTTAACGCAAAGACGCCGCAAATGATATTTTGTTAATAGCTGTTGATAAAGAGTAATCGATTATTGTAAAAAAAAATTAAATATAAAATTTATTTTTTTCACTTTGTCGGGGTTCAACACATCGCGACGTGTGTTTACTTTTGGAAAAGACGCCATCTTGAAAAAAAACCGTAGCAGGAGTCGCTATTCTTTTTGCAATGACTTGTAAACAGAAAGAACAGACGCCATTTTTTTTTGGAGGAAATCAGCAGCTGTAGTCGCCATTTTTTTGTGCAATGACTTTGCGAAAAAACTGGGCAGCTTATATTTTTCCTTTTTTCCTTTAAGGAATACAAATGCGATTCGTCGACTATGCCAACAACCTTACTTATATATTCAAGGCACCTTTTAACTATGTTGTACGGCGAGAGATCTCTCCGGAAATTATTTGTCGAAATTAATCCTTTCCACAAGACCGGCGACGGTGACTTAACACAAATTCAATGAAATCTCCCGTTTTTGACTGAAAAAAAACCCAGTTCAGCCGGGAGGTTAGGAGACCCCCACATCCAACTGTGTGGACAGTCGTTGAGCCAGGAAGCAGACAGCAGCAGCAAAGATACAAACAGCCCTTCTCACGGCTACTATAATAATGCGATTTACTCTCTTTGCTGCCTGCCTCCTGAGAAGCCAACACTTGCCTCAGCCTGCATCTCCAGTTCCTGCTCCAGCTCTTTCCTGTACCAGTACCCAGCAGTCCTGACTCCTGCACCAGCACCCTTCAGTCCTGACTCCAGCACCTTGCAGCTCTGATTCATGCACCAGCACTCTCCTGCTCCAACTGCACCAGCACCTTGCAGTCCTGGCTCCTGCACCAGCGACTCCAACTCCTTTCCCTTTTTCAAACAGCCCTTAGCAGGGCTAACCAACAGCCCTTATCAGGGCTACCCAGACAACTACTGCGATATTTTTTTCCTTTTTTTTAAAACAGCCCTTATCAGGGCGAGATTCTTTCCGCCAGCAACAACAAGGGTACCTTGTCAACATCCATCGACAGCTACTCAGCCTTTTCTCTCCAACGACACCACTCTTGTCGTCCAGTTTGCTGTCACCAGAGACGCCACTCCCGTCTTTCCAGTTTCTCCTGTTCCAGTGACGTCATCTCAATTCCCATCACTTTTTGTTATTACCATTTTTTATGGTAAATAAACACACTCATTTTTGAACTGTTCACCTTCTTTGTCATTGGCGTTTAACATATTCTTGCCTGGGTCTCCTTTCTAAGTTGTGAGGCCGATACAACCCCAACGGTCGGTCCCGCAACAACTTTTAAAAATTAATTTATTTTTACGTTGGTGGGCTTTTGTCCGTGTATGAATTATTTTATCCGGTGGGCTTTTGTCCTGCCACCATATTTTCATCATGACTTCCATTTAAGAAAACTGTGCTTAATAGTCACATCATTTTAGAGCGATTTATTGATATTTTTTCATTAAGAAAATTTTAAATTATTTTTCAAATTTATTTTCATGTACTAAATGGGCTATTACTTAATTTATTAATATTTTTTTTATTAAGAAAATTTTTAATTATTAAAAATTTTCAATTATTAAATTTTTTAATTATTAAATTTTTTATTAAGAAATTTTTAAATTATTTTTTAAATTTATTTCCATGTACTAAATGGGCTATTACTGTTTCAAATACTTTAATTGTAACATTTTCTTTTCTTTCCAAGAACTTCCCCTCTGTAGAACACAATACCATGGGACTGCTTCCCTGCTGGCTACAACATGATCGTCTTCACGTTCAATGTCAACAAATACTTGTTGAGCTGTCTTTTTAAGTAACGAAATTTTTGGCACTCCAGAAAAACATTCGACTCTGATTGTCTTTCCGGTCTTTCAACTATGATAAAACAAAAGGTACAACAGATAAGAAAAAAATACAATCCCCCAGCCACCGAAAACATTCTGCCTCAGTTGCATTGCATCTCGTGGCAACTGTTTAAGCCTCTAAAGCAGGGGCGGGTAACCTTTTTAGAGTGAGGGCCGGATGAGACTTTTGGAAGGAGATCGCGGGCCGGAGTGAAAAACGAAATCTCAGAATTACTATATTTTGTTTACATGAATAAATTGTAGAAAAAGTGCATTGAACACTCTACAAATCTGATATTTTTTCTCAAGAGACTTCTGTATGTGATGTTATAAAAGGCGCCGACAAAGAGCCATTTTTGAATCATAAAAAATAATGACGGGGGAAGTAGCAAGTTGATCCAGCATCCGTTTTGACACACCTTACATAAGTTCTCTGTTTCATGCCCTTTCCTCGTCTCTCGTTTCCTCTTTGCCTCTCTCTTTCTCTTTTTCTATTTTTATCTCAGGCCAAGGATTTGAAATTAATAGTTAAAGAAAAATGAAGTATACATGCATCATCGCTCGCTGATATTTATACATTTTTATCCCACTGTAAATCTTAATTGAAACCTACTTTTACGTCTATGTCACAAAATGATATGAGTTTTACTGGGAGGTCCGCTGGACGGATTGCAATAATCAAGCATAGAAGGGTGGCGGGCCGGACGCTAAGCCTTCGCGGGCCGGATGTGGCCCGCGGGTCGGATGTTGCCTGCCCCGGCTCTAAAGCGTTGTCGAAACCATACCTTCCCCTCCCCCGAATGAGTAGGTTTTGAAGTAGATAACATAAACTCTGACAGCCTTATAAAGCCATCATCCCAAACATTACCTCCTCCTTTTCTGAGGAGGGATGTATTAATTGCCTGTCGCCTGAGACGCCGTCAGTTTTTCTCCAATGTGAGTTGCCTCGTTTTGAAGAGCAGTATTCTCCACATTACACCGACTTTGTGTCTAACTTTGCTTTGTGGGGAGGTATGTAAGTAAAAAAACAAAAAGAATACACGGACAGTCGAGTTGACTGAGAACGAAAGGATAGGTAAGATATTGTTATTCATTCACATACAATAGTCGCGTTTGAAAAGCAGCCCAACCTTCCTATGTTGGTTTAAAGGCGACCTAGTATATCACGTTATAAATAGTCACCAATGGAATGGAACCTTGAAACAAGTAATTTTGAATTGGGCAGAAAGTGTCATTTCGTCCATTAAGCGGGGGGGGGGAAGAGATGTTGTTAACCTTTGTTCTCTGTTGTTATTTCCTCGGGACGGGTAACTGGAACATGTTCTTGAAAAAGGAGATGGCACTGATTTTATTCTAAGATCTATAACCGCTACCATCTAAATCTATTACGAATGAACAGTTGGTATCTGTCTGACTGAAGCCGAACTATACTATCACTTATATTAATTGTATTTTTATGTAATTATTTTTATTGGTGATTGCAGCGTGCGTTGTTTTTGTTTTTTTGCTTACTACTTATTTCGTTTGTCTCACTTCCTAAGTGATTAAGATGCAGAAAATGGCATTATTAGTCTCCCTTAACTTTATATATACATGCTGATGACGGCTGTGAGTCAGAAACACGTGTCCATGGATTACATTTATGTACATATAAAATAAATAAAAATTCTATCTTTTAATATTCAATTCAGTTTACTTTACTATTTCAGACTCATGTACTATCTTTCAATACTCAATTCAGAGTGTAGTGTAGTATCTGTTCTGTTGTCATGATACTACCCTCACAGTCATTAACTCCTCCTTTTTTTGGGGGGGGGGATATTGAAGTATATATTCTAATGTCATAAGAGCATCTTCCCGGGCATTACCTCTTTCTTTTGTGGAGTATTGATTTACTCCTCTCCAGGAGTTAGGCACAAGGCCAGTTTTTATCTTACTCCCACAAGTAAGATGTGACCCAAGGTCGGGTCGGGAAAGTGGGGTTTAAAAATTGCCTGGGCAGCCCCGTCGGCATTCCCCGGTAAGGGCGCCTCAGGCAGTAAGCAATAAATTTAAGCCTGGGAGGGTGGACCTCCTAGAACTGCACAGGACAGACCCATAGACCGGCGTAAATCAAGCCCCGACGGCCAAGACAATACCAGTCTATGGGGTGCAGTATCCATCGGAACAGATACTACACTTTGATCTTAGCCAAAAGGCCAAGTATCTGTTCCGTTCTCATAGAAACCATCCTCCCAGGTATTACTTCATCTTTTGTGAGATAGTGTAGTATCTGTTCTGTTGTCACAAGACCATCCTCCTAAGCATTCCCTCCTTGTTTTTTCGGCGACTAGTGTAGTATAGGTTTATTCGTCATGATATCGTTGTCGTCCTAAATATTACCCTCTCTTTTTAGCGGGCAGTAGAGTATATGTTCATTCGTCATTATACCCTCCAGCGTAACCGGAGGGAGCCTATGTTTGTTAGTATTGTATAGTATTAATAAATACCAATCATCCAGGTTTCGTACACAAGCAGACAAAAAATGTCATGCTTAGCGTGCAGCAGCCGCAGCAGCCCCCTCCCTAAAGTCTACCCCTTCCTCAGTGTGATAGGGAGCGGTGGCAACGTTGTTGTGTAAGAGCTATGACGTCTGGAACTTCGCTTTCTGACAAGGCACCGTTGCCGAACAGGTCTTGCACCCAGCGGGATTAGAGCCGCGATCCGGCAAACGGGGCTCTGGTAAAAATCCAGGAAGTCTCGACGTAAATTCACTAGACCAACTCGACAATCAACTAAATCTCATTCATTCACTGTGGAGGTCCCCAGATGTCGGAGAGCCTTCTACTCAAATAGCTTCTTTTCTCGTGCTGCTGGCCTCTGGAACTCCCTCCCTGTCCCCTGTTTCCCCGACAGTACTGACATGTAGAAATTTAAAACTAATGTAAACAGATATCTCGCTGCGCAGATCCCAATTTAGGTTGACCCCCCCCCTCCAACCTTCTCCCCTTTTCTTTTTTCTCAGTAGCCTATTACGTCTACAGTGGCGGCCTGCCTTGTTTGGGGTGAACTATGTAAAAAAAAAAGGTGCCAACTTCTGTCTTTGCGTCTGTGACAAGTAAGGAATTCCTATAAGATAAAACTGAATTCCTACTGGACACCATCCTCGGATGTCTTTGGTCTGTCAGGTCACCCTGACATGGGGGATACTTCCCATATAAAGTAAATTCTGACCAACTATTAAAAAATAAAAGTGTGCTGTCTCCTCAAGCCATCCAACACGCCCCTCGCTTACAAACGGGGGCCACCCCTCTAATTATAGAGGGCAGCTTTGAATAACAAATAAGAAGCCGTTAACAATAAGGAACTGATAAAAAGGATGAATAACAACAAGACAACAAAAATAAATACTGGCAGGCCGGTACCCAGGATAAAAAGGGCCCCTCAACCCGTTTATACACCAGGCGAGAAGAGGTAAGCAATGGTGTAAACCTTCCTGCATCTGGAAGTGGTATTCTAGTCATTAAAATAATTAACCAGGCCCCCATAAAAAGGTCCTGGCCCCCTAACCCTCCACCATGTGCAGCAACAACATAAAAAGAAACATAAGAAGCTTAAAAGCCCAACCATGGACTGTTGCACAAAAGAAGGTGCTATTGTTTTGCTACCACCACTCAAAGTTTGAAACGTGTAGCAAAACATCAAACGAGATTCTGGCCGAGAAAATCAAAGAATTTGCCCCTCTCCCCTGAAGAGAAAAAAAAAACCGGTTGCTCGCTTACGTTCGCTTGTTTCCATATATATAACAGAAAATGAGAAAACCATCATCAGAAATGTAGCCCTAAGAGAAGCAGAAACAAACTACTTTCCTATCCAAGAAATAGAAACCAGACAGAGACAAACGTCTAGATGGGAGAGGTAAGAAAATTGGACACTGTTATGGACCATGGAATATTCTCAAGCTAACCATAGCAAACAAAAACAAATGACAGCGACATAGAGGGATATATTCTTCCACTTCTGTCCATGTAAAAGAAATATTCCACCGCGGAAAATAACCGGCCAAAGGTATAACAGCATGAACGTGTTCAGTGAGGCTGAACTAGACTATATAAAATCAAAAATAGCAGCCCTCATAGGAACAAAAAATCCACTGGAAAACCCCATCACAATTCCCATCATCAATCAACACACCACACCACACTACACTACACCACACTACATTACACCACACCACACCACATACACTACACCACACTACATTACACCACACTACACCACACCACATCACACTACGCTACACCATACCACACCACACCACACTACACCACACCACACCACACCACACCACACCACACTACACTACACTACACTACACTACACTACACCACATCACATCACATCACATCACATCACATCACATCACATCACACCACACCACACTACACCACACCACACCACACCACACTACACTACACTACACTACACTACACTACACCACATCACATCACATCACATCACATCACATCACACCACACCACACTACACCACACCACACCACACCACACTACACTACACTACACTACACTACACCACACCACATCACATCACATCACATCACATCACATCACACCACACCACACTACACTACACTACACTACACCACACCACACCACACTACACTACACTACACTACACTACACCACATCACATCACATCACATCACATCACATCACACCACACCACACCACACTACACTACGCTACATCACATCACACCACACCACACCACACTACACTACGCTACATCACACCACACCACACCACACCACAAGCACAGCTAGAACCACATCACTATTCACTCGTGGATCCAGCCGAACAATCTGAGCCAATGACTCCCACCGTAGATCTCCTCCACAACCAGGATCCCCTTGATCAAGTGGCTCCCTAACAGGTCTACCACCACTGTCAGCTGTCTATTTACAACCACCAGATAACCCCTCACTGAATGATTGTTCTTCTTCACCACTATCACCGGGACCACTGACAATCCCTTAACCACCATCATTACCCTAGGAATTGCCAGAGCCAAATGATGAACAATTAGCCCCGGAGAGGAGCTTGGTAACACCATTGAGGAAGTCCAGATAATAAAGCTAGAAGAAAGACCTCACTGCCTAAAAAGCAAGCCTGGGGAGCTACCAAGGCAGTAATAAAACAAACAAACATCGTTCTTCAAAAACTTGTTCCATCTAACATAGAGCTGAACCAGGTTACGTATGCTGCAGGACTCTACACTGTCAGCAAAATACTTCCTCAATTCCCCCTCGATGTAAATACACTAGACCAACCAGACAATCAGCTAAATCCCATCCATAAACTGTGGAAGTCCCCAGATGCCAGAGAACATTCTACTCGAATAGCTTCTTTCCTCATGCTGCAGGTCCCTGGAACTCGCTCCCTACTCCTTGTTTCCCCGACTCTACTGACATGCAGAAATTTAAAACTAATGTAAACAGACATCTCACTGCACAGCTCACAACTTAGGATGACTCCCAAAACCTACACCCTAAATCTCAGTAGCCCCTTACGTCTACAGTGGCGGCCTGCCTTGTTTGGGGTGAACTATGTTAAAAGATACATATTACTACTAAGTAATATATAACATATAATAACATTAACATTGCTTAATACCAAATACATATTACTACTAAGTAATATATAACATATAATAACATCAAGATATCTATACGTAGTTGCTTACTACCAAAAGCATCTTACTACTAATTAATTATTATTAACGATTACTATATAACAGTATAACCTGTTGTCGTCGCCCCAGGCGACTTCACACCTTTGTCGAATTTTCTTTTTGCCCACACCTTAATTCTTTTTCAGTCATTTAATGAAACGCTTACAATTTTGCTTGACCTATTTGTCAACAAATGATTCCATTTGAAACTTCCGAGCGTGACACATGAACACAACAGCTGACAGTGTATTATATATATATATATATATATATATATATATATATATATATATATATATATATATATATATATAAGATCTTATATACGGTCCAGTTTAGTAGACATTAATGATTAACCAAGATGAAGAAGAACAGCAACAATAAGTCAATATGAACAATAAAAATAAGCCTAAATGAACCCTAAGGACCTCCAAAGCAAACCGTAGAATTTACCCCCCCCTATATTTAAAACGATGTAACTTTAATATAGGTTAATATTATTATCATAACTTTTGTACAATTCAAAAGAAGAAACATACAATAAACTGCTGATAGTTTTAAAAAACATTTTTCAGCGTACGAAAATAACGAAAATAATGAAAATAATGAAAATGATGAAAATAATGAAAATAATGAAAATAACGAAAATAATGAAAATGATGAAAATAGTGAAAATAATGAAAATAACGAAAATAACGAAAATAATGAAAATGATGAAAATGATGAAAATAATGAAAATAATGAAAATGATGAAAATAATGAAAATAATGAAAATAATGAAAATAATGAAAATGACGAAAATAATGAAAATAACGAAAATAATGAAAATGATGAAAATAATGAAAATAATGAAAATAATGAAAATGATGAAAATAATGAAAATAATGAAAATAATGAAAATGATGAAAATAATAAAAATAATGAAAATGATGAAAATAACGAAAATAATGAAAATGATGGAAATGATGAAAATAATAAAAATAATGAAAATGATGAAAATAATGAAAATAATGAAAATAATGAAAATGATGAACATAATGAAAATGATGAAAATAATGAAAATGATGAAAATAATGAAAATGATGAAAATGACGAAAATAATGAAAATAATGAAAATAATGAAAATGATGAAAATGATAGAAAATAATGAAAATGATGAAAATAACGAAAATAACGAAAATAATGAAAATAATGAAAATGACGAAAATGACGAAAGTAATGAAAATAATAAAAATAATGAAAATAATGAAAATGATGAAAATGAGAAACTAAAATTGTGTTTATATTATTAACGCCTTAAAATAACGTTCCTATGTAGTGACCATTTTTTTGCGCGTCTGTTTAAAAAATCTTGCCAAAATCAACTAGTGGTTCGATTTTCACAAAATTTTAAATACTTATTAACTATTCGATTAATTTATTTTTTAAATGCTGTTTTCGTAAAATATATTATATGTTTTCTACTTGATTCCCCCAATTTTATTGTTATGAAATCTGAACGAAATATATTCGGGACGATCGAAATTTTAATGTTATTAAAAGCGAAAGAGAAAAATATCAGATTTACCATTTTCTTTTATGGTGCCATATTTTCTCTAAACTCTTCGTGAATTCATAAATAAAAAAATGAAAATAAATGCAACATCATTATGTTTTGAAAATGTTTTACTCCCTTTTCTCATTAATCAAGGGAGGCGCGAGAGCGCTCTATCCCTTAATAGGCCGCACGAATGGCCTATGCTGGGAATCTCATTTCTTTGATCAATCATAACTCAAAAACCAATAAACCAAATTAGTTAAAACTTTGCACAACATTTTTATTTGATAGGTTCTATAAGTGTGTAGAATTTCACCATCATTAGTCAAGGCAACCCAGAGATCCAGAAAGTTCAATCATGAAATCATGTTATCTGTGTGTACGTACGTACGTACGTATGTGCCACCCTGTATCTCATCAACTATTTGATGGATTCAGCTGATTTTTGGCAGAGATAGAGGTTCTAGGGTCTAGTTGATGGCATTTTAATTTCAGTTTACAATATACCTGAGTTTTCCAGAACATTCAAAAAAACCTTTAAAATGACCATTGTATTGAGGTATAGATTTTACAAAAGTAGTGACATTCCATGATAAATGCCAGTATACTGAAATCATGTGCCCTTAATAGGGTTAAGATGAAAATTCATATACACTAAATGTACAAAAGCAAGGAAATTCCCAAATTTGTACACTTTTAATGTCATTAAGGGTATGCGAGCACAACAGGGCTATGTATTTTATAAGTAGGAATTTTTCTTCAGCGCACCTCACACACTCCACCCACTCATGCATAGAGATTTATACTGTAGTGATATGATAATGAAATGGTTTGGTTGATATGTAGTCATGCCCTTAATGACAATAAAAGTGTAAAAAATTGAGAATTTCCTTGCTTTTGTACATTTAGTGTATATGAATTTTCATCTTAACCCTATTAAGGGCATATGATTTCAGTATACTGGAATTTTTCATCGAATATATACTATGATCTGTTTAATTGCAAAGACAAAATTTTTAATTCATTTAAATGAAGAAGTCATTTAGAAATTTTAAAGTTTAAACATTTATTTTGGAAATACGGCTTCCCAATATTTCAAAATATTTTCATATAATTTAACCCTGAAGTGTTACCAATCTTCCGACATCGACTGAAGCCTAATAATTTGTGATTTAAATAGAATTTTTCATCTGTTACTGTAACTAAAATTTATTGGAATTCTTTTGACATGGATGAATGTATGGAAAGACGTAACGTGTGTTACATCTTAAAGAAAAACGAGTTGTGGACAATATAAAGAATAAAGATCCCGGAAATTGAAAAGATGAAACGAAACGAAATTTGGTCTACACCGGTTGACCGTACCAGTTTTTGTAAACAAACGAATAAGACTGTGTGTTTTGGGGGTTTTCGTCAAAAGCTCGCTTTTTAATACAGGGAACTATTTATTTTAAGAAATATTTATTAAATAGGGAAAGATTTATTTTAAGAAATATTTATTAAATAGGGAAAGATTTATTTTAAGAAATATTTATTAAATAGGGAAAGATTTATTTTAAGAAATATTTATTAAATAGGGAAAGATTTATTTTAAGAAATATTTATTAAATAGGGAAATACTTATTTTAAGAAATATTTATTAAATAGGGAAAGATTTATTTTAAGAAATATTTATTAAATATTTATTTTTAATGTAGGGTATGTTTTTTTTATTTACAAAACTTTTTTAAGAATCAAACGAAACATTGCAGAATTCTCGTTCTAAAATGTTTTCGTGTCACTATTTACTTGCCTCCCCATGAGGGCAGAATGCGAAATAAAAATTTTAAAATATAGGTTGCGTCTTTTTTTTTACAATACGTTTTAATAAACACATAGATTCTATTTTTCGTGTTGTCTATTTTAAGAAAAATAAATAAATATTTAATATACCCCCCTTTTCTTAAAAAATTGTCCGGGCGGGAAGGTTTTATTGAAAACAAATTATATCGACTTTCTCTATATAAACTTAGCAAGTGTTACTTTACAACTATGTTGACGTTTTTTCCGACAGACTCGAGCCAAATAGACGTCCGACGACTTGCAACCTTCCTTAATAGTAGAACGTAACGCGAATCAGCTGTGTGAACCCCACCCAGCTCGTGAAAGCCATTGTAATGAGCATTAATAAGCCAATATTAACAAGAACAATACAACAATATGAGCCAATATGAGCAACAATAAACCAACAATAAGTTCAACTCGCCTAACAAATAAACAAAGAGACACACAAAGAATAACAGTTTATAGGAACATAACAAATTAGAAAGAAGTAATGAACAATATGAACAAAAGAAGTAATGAACAATATGAACAAAAGAAGTAATGAACAATATGAACAAAAGAAGTAATGAACAATATGAACAAAAGAAGTAATGAACAATATGAACAAAAGAAGTAATGAACAATATGAACAAAAGAAGTAATGAACAATATGAACAAAAGAAGTAATGAACAATATGAACAAAAGAAGTAATGAACAATATGAACAAAAGAAGTAATGAACAATATGAACAAAAGAAGTAATGAACAATATGAACAAAAGAAGTAATGAACAATATGAACAAAAGAAGTAATGAACAATATGAACAAAAGAAGTAATGAACAATATGAACAAAAGAAGTAATGAACAATATGAACAAAAGAAGTAATGAACAATATGAACAAAAGAAGTAATGAACAATATGAACAAAAGAAGTAATGAACAATATGAACAAAAGAAGTAATGAACAATATGAACAAAAGAAGTAATGAACAATATGAACAAAAGAAGTAATGAACAATATGAACAAAAGAAGTAATGAACAATATGAACAAAAGAAGTAATGAACAATATGACAAAAGAAGTAATGAACAATATGAACAAAAGAAGTAATGAACAATATGACAAAAGAAGTAATGAACAATATGAACAAAAGAAGTAATGAACAATATGACAAAAGAAGTAATGAACAATATGAACAAAAGAAGTAATGAACAATATGACAAAAGAAGTAATGAACAATATGAACAAAAGAAGTAATGAACAATATGACAAAAGAAGTAATGAACAATATGAACAAAAGAAGTAATGAACAATATGAACAAAAGAAGTAATGAACAATATGACAAAAGAAGTAATGAACAATATGAACAAAAGAAGTAATGAACAATATGACAAAAGAAGTAATGAACAATATGAACAAAAGAAGTAATGAACAATATGACAAAAGAAGTAATGAACAATATGAACAAAAGAAGTAATGAACAATATGAACAAAAGAAGTAATGAACAATATGAACAAAAGAAGTAATGAACAATATGAACAAAAGAAGTAATGAACAATATGACAAAAGAAGTAATGAACAATATGAACAAAAGAAGTAATGAACAATATGAACAAAAGAAGTAATGAACAATATGAACAAAAGAAGTAATGAACAATATGAACAAAAGAAGTAATGAACAATATGACAAAAGAAGTAATGAACAATATGAACAAAAGAAGTAATGAACAATATGACAAAAGAAGTAATGAACAATATGAACAAAAGAAGTAATGAACAATATGAACAAAAGAAGTAATGAACAATATGACAAAAGAAGTAATGAACAATATGAACAAAAGAAGTAATGAACAATATGACAAAAGAAGTAATGAACAATATGAACAAAAGAAGTAATGAACAATATGACAAAAGAAGTAATGAACAATATGAACAAAAGAAGTAATGAACAATATGAACAAAAGAAGTAATGAACAATATGACAAAAGAAGTAATGAACAATATGAACAAAAGAAGTAATGAACAATATGACAAAAGAAGTAATGAACAATATGAACAAAAGAAGTAATGAACAATATGACAAAAGAAGTAATGAACAATATGAACAAAAGAAGTAATGAACAATATGACAAAAGAAGTAATGAACAATATGAACAAAAGAAGTAATGAACAATATGACAAAAGAAGTAATGAACAATATGAACAAAAGAAGTAATGAACAATATGACAAAAGAAGTAATGAACAATATGAACAAAAGAAGTAATGAACAATATGAACAAAAGAAGTAATGAACAATATGACAAAAGAAGTAATGAACAATATGAACAAAAGAAGTAATGAACAATATGACAAAAGAAGTAATGAACAATATGAACAAAAGAAGTAATGAACAATATGAACAAAAGAAGTAATGAACAATATGAACAAAAGAAGTAATGAACAATATGAACAAAAGAAGTAATGAACAATATGACAAAAGAAGTAATGAACAATATGAACAAAAGAAGTAATGAACAATATGAACAAAAGAAGTAATGAACAATATGACAAAAGAAGTAATGAACAATATGAACAAAAGAAGTAATGAACAATATGAACAAAAGAAGTAATGAACAATATGAACAAAAGAAGTAATGAACAATATGAACAAAAGAAGTAATGAACAATATGACAAAAGAAGTAATGAACAATATGAACAAAAGAAGTAATGAACAATATGAACAAAAGAAGTAATGAACAATATGAACAAAAGAAGTAATGAACAATATGACAAAAGAAGTAATGAACAATATGAACAAAAGAAGTAATGAACAATATGACAAAAGAAGTAATGAACAATATGAACAAAAGAAGTAATGAACAATATGAACAAAAGAAGTAATGAACAATATGAACAAAAGAAGTAATGAACAATATGACAAAAGAAGTAATGAACAATATGAACAAAAGAAGTAATGAACAATATGACAAAAGAAGTAATGAACAATATGAACAAAAGAAGTAATGAACAATATGACAAAAGAAGTAATGAACAATATGAACAAAAGAAGTAATGAACAATATGACAAAAGAAGTAATGAACAATATGAACAAAAGAAGTAATGAACAATATGACAAAAGAAGTAATGAACAATATGAACAAAAGAAGTAATGAACAATATGAACAAAAGAAGTAATGAACAATATGACAAAAGAAGTAATGAACAATATGAACAAAAGAAGTAATGAACAATATGACAAAAGAAGTAATGAACAATATGAACAAAAGAAGTAATGAACAATATGAACAAAAGAAGTAATGAACAATATGAACAAAAGAAGTAATGAACAATATGAACAAAAGAAGTAATGAACAATATGACAAAAGAAGTAATGAACAATATGAACAAAAGAAGTAATGAACAATATGAACAAAAGAAGTAATGAACAATATGACAAAAGAAGTAATGAACAATATGAACAAAAGAAGTAATGAACAATATGAACAAAAGAAGTAATGAACAATATGAACAAAAGAAGTAATGAACAATATGAACAAAAGAAGTAATGAACAATATGACAAAAGAAGTAATGAACAATATGAACAAAAGAAGTAATGAACAATATGAACAAAAGAAGTAATGAACAATATGAACAAAAGAAGTAATGAACAATATGACAAAAGAAGTAATGAACAATATGAACAAAAGAAGTAATGAACAATATGACAAAAGAAGTAATGAACAATATGAACAAAAGAAGTAATGAACAATATGAACAAAAGAAGTAATGAACAATATGAACAAAAGAAGTAATGAACAATATGAACAAAAGAAGTAATGAACAATATGACAAAAGAAGTAATGAACAATATGAACAAAAGAAGTAATGAACAATATGAACAAAAGAAGTAATGAACAATATGACAAAAGAAGTAATGAACAATATGAACAAAAGAAGTAATGAACAATATGAACAAAAGAAGTAATGAACAATATGACAAAAGAAGTAATGAACAATATGAACAAAAGAAGTAATGAACAATATGAACAAAAGAAGTAATGAACAATATGAACAAAAGAAGTAATGAACAATATGAACAAAAGAAGTAATGAACAATATGACAAAAGAAGTAATGAACAATATGAACAAAAGAAGTAATGAACAATATGAACAAAAGAAGTAATGAACAATATGAACAAAAGAAGTAATGAACAATATGAACAAAAGAAGTAATGAACAATATGACAAAAGAAGTAATGAACAATATGAACAAAAGAAGTAATGAACAATATGAACAAAAGAAGTAATGAACAATATGAACAAAAGAAGTAATGAACAATATGAACAAAAGAAGTAATGAACAATATGACAAAAGAAGTAATGAACAATATGAACAAAAGAAGTAATGAACAATATGAACAAAAGAAGTAATGAACAATATGAACAAAAGAAGTAATGAACAATATGAACAAAAGAAGTAATGAACAATATGAACAAAAGAAGTAATGAACAATATGAACAAAAGAAGTAATGAACAATATGAACAAAAGAAGTAATGAACAATATGAACAAAAGAAGTAATGAACAATATGAACAAAAGAAGTAATGAACAATATGAACAAAAGAAGTAATGAACAATATGAACAAAAGAAGTAATGAACAATATGAACAAAAGAAGTAATGAACAATATGAACAAAAGAAGTAATGAACAATATGAACAAAAGAAGTAATGAACAATATGAACAAAAGAAGTAATGAACAATATGAACAAAAGAAGTAATGAACAATATGAACAAAAGAAGTAATGAACAATATGAACAAAAGAAGTAATGAACAATATGAACAAAAGAAGTAATGAACAATATGACAAAAGAAGTAATGAACAATATGAACAAAAGAAGTAATGAACAATATGAACAAAAGAAGTAATGAACAATATGAACAAAAGAAGTAATGAACAATATGAACAAAAGAAGTAATGAACAATATGAACAAAAGAAGTAATGAACAATATGAACAAAAGAAGTAATGAACAATATGAACAAAAGAAGTAATGAACAATATGAACAAAAGAAGTAATGAACAATATGAACAAAAGAAGTAATGAACAATATGAACAAAAGAAGTAATGAACAATATGAACAAAAGAAGTAATGAACAATATGAACAAAAGAAGTAATGAACAATATGAACAAAAGAAGTAATGAACAATATGAACAAAAGAAGTAATGAACAATATGAACAAAAGAAGTAATGAACAATATGAACAAAAGAAGTAATGAACAATATGAACAAAAGAAGTAATGAACAATATGAACAAAAGAAGTAATGAACAATATGAACAAAAGAAGTAATGAACAATATGAACAAAAGAAGTAATGAACAATATGAACAAAAGAAGTAATGAACAATATGAACAAAAGAAGTAATGAACAATATGACAAAAGAAGTAATGAACAATATGAACAAAAGAAGTAATGAACAATATGAACAAAAGAAGTAATGAACAATATGAACAAAAGAAGTAATGAACAATATGAACAAAAGAAGTAATGAACAATATGAACAAAAGAAGTAATGAACAATATGAACAAAAGAAGTAATGAACAAAAGAAGTAATGAACAATATGAACAAAAGAAGTAATGAACAATATGACAAAAGAAGTAATGAACAATATGAACAAAAGAAGTAATGAACAATATGAACAAAAGAAGTAATGAACAATATGAACAAAAGAAGTAATGAACAATATGAACAAAAGAAGTAATGAACAATATGAACAAAAGAAGTAATGAACAAAAGAAGTAATGAACAATATGAACAAAAGAAGTAATGAACAATATGACAAAAGAAGTAATGAACAATATGAACAAAAGAAGTAATGAACAATATGAACAAAAGAAGTAATGAACAATATGAACAAAAGAAGTAATGAACAATATGAACAAAAGAAGTAATGAACAATATGAACAAAAGAAGTAATGAACAAAAGAAGTAATGAACAATATGAACAAAAGAAGTAATGAACAATATGACAAAAGAAGTAATGAACAATATGAACAAAAGAAGTAATGAACAATATGAACAAAAGAAGTAATGAACAATATGAACAAAAGAAGTAATGAACAATATGAACAAAAGAAGTAATGAACAATATGAACAAAAGAAGTAATGAACAATATGAACAAAAGAAGTAATGAACAATATGAACAAAAGAAGTAATGAACAATATGACAAAAGAAGTAATGAACAATATGAACAAAAGAAGTAATGAACAATATGAACAAAAGAAGTAATGAACAATATGAACAAAAGAAGTAATGAACAATATGAACAAAAGAAGTAATGAACAATATGAACAAAAGAAGTAATGAACAATATGAACAAAAGAAGTAATGAACAATATGAACAAAAGAAGTAATGAACAATATGAACAAAAGAAGTAATGAACAATATGAACAAAAGAAGTAATGAACAATATGAACAAAAGAAGTAATGAACAATATGAACAAAAGAAGTAATGAACAATATGAACAAAAGAAGTAATGAACAATATGAACAAAAGAAGTAATGAACAATATGAACAAAAGAAGTAATGAACAATATGAACAAAAGAAGTAATGAACAATATGAACAAAAGAAGTAATGAACAATATGAACAAAAGAAGTAATGAACAATATGAACAAAAGAAGTAATGAACAATATGAAAAAAAGAAGTAATGAACAAAAGAAGTAATGAACAATATGAACAAAAGAAGTAATGAACAATATGACAAAAGAAGTAATGAACAATATGAACAAAAGAAGTAATGAACAATATGAACAAAAGAAGTAATGAACAATATGAACAAAAGAAGTAATGAACAATATGAACAAAAGAAGTAATGAACAATATGAACAAAAGAAGTAATGAACAATATGAACAAAAGAAGTAATGAACAATATGAACAAAAGAAGTAATGAACAATATGAACAAAAGAAGTAATGAACAATATGAACAAAAGAAGTAATGAACAATATGAACAAAAGAAGTAATGAACAATATGAACAAAAGAAGTAATGAACAATATGAACAAAAGAAGTAATGAACAATATGAACAAAAGAAGTAATGAACAATATGAACAAAAGAAGTAATGAACAATATGAACAAAAGAAGTAATGAACAAAAGAAGTAATGAACAATATGAACAAAAGAAGTAATGAACAATATGACAAAAGAAGTAATGAACAATATGAACAAAAGAAGTAATGAACAATATGAACAAAAGAAGTAATGAACAATATGAACAAAAGAAGTAATGAACAATATGAACAAAAGAAGTAATGAACAAAAGAAGTAATGAACAATATGAACAAAAGAAGTAATGAACAATATGAACAAAAGAAGTAATGAACAATATGAACAAAAGAAGTAATGAACAATATGAACAAAAGAAGTAATGAACAATATGAACAAAAGAAGTAATGAACAATATGAACAAAAGAAGTAATGAACAATATGAACAAAAGAAGTAATGAACAATATGAACAAAAGAAGTAATGAACAATATGAACAAAAGAAGTAATGAACAATATGAACAAAAGAAGTAATGAACAATATGAACAAAAGAAGTAATGAACAATATGAACAAAAGAAGTAATGAACAATATGAACAAAAGAAGTAATGAACAATATGAACAAAAGAAGTAATGAACAATATGAACAAAAGAAGTAATGAACAATATGAACAAAAGAAGTAATGAACAATATGAACAAAAGAAGTAATGAACAATATGAACAAAAGAAGTAATGAACAATATGAACAAAAGAAGTAATGAACAATATGAACAAAAGAAGTAATGAACAATATGAACAAAAGAAGTAATGAACAATATGAACAAAAGAAGTAATGAACAATATGAACAAAAGAAGTAATGAACAATATGAACAAAAGAAGTAATGAACAATATGAACAAAAGAAGTAATGAACAATATGAACAAAAGAAGTAATGAACAATATGAACAAAAGAAGTAATGAACAATATGAACAAAAGAAGTAATGAACAATATGAACAAAAGAAGTAATGAACAATATGAACAAAAGAAGTAATGAACAATATGAACAAAAGAAGTAATGAACAATATGAACAAAAGAAGTAATGAACAATATGAACAAAAGAAGTAATGAACAATATGAACAAAAGAAGTAATGAACAATATGAACAAAAGAAGTAATGAACAATATGAACAAAAGAAGTAATGAACAATATGAACAAAAGAAGTAATGAACAATATGAACAAAAGAAGTAATGAACAATATGAACAAAAGAAGTAATGAACAATATGAACAAAAGAAGTAATGAACAATATGAACAAAAGAAGTAATGAACAATATGAACAAAAGAAGTAATGAACAATATGAACAAAAGAAGTAATGAACAATATGAACAAAAGAAGTAATGAACAATATGAACAAAAGAAGTAATGAACAATATGAACAAAAGAAGTAATGAACAATATGAACAAAAGAAGTAATGAACAATATGAACAAAAGAAGTAATGAACAATATGAACAAAAGAAGTAATGAACAATATGAACAAAAGAAGTAATGAACAATATGAACAAAAGAAGTAATGAACAATATGAACAAAAGAAGTAATGAACAATATGAACAAAAGAAGTAATGAACAATATGAACAAAAGAAGTAATGAACAATATGAACAAAAGAAGTAATGAACAATATGAACAAAAGAAGTAATGAACAATATGAACAAAAGAAGTAATGAACAATATGAACAAAAGAAGTAATGAACAATATGAACAAAAGAAGTAATGAACAATATGAACAAAAGAAGTAATGAACAATATGAACAAAAGAAGTAATGAACAATATGAACAAAAGAAGTAATGAACAATATGAACAAAAGAAGTAATGAACAATATGAACAAAAGAAGTAATGAACAATATGAACAAAAGAAGTAATGAACAATATGAACAAAAGAAGTAATGAACAATATGAACAAAAGAAGTAATGAACAATATGAACAAAAGAAGTAATGAACAATATGAACAAAAGAAGTAATGAACAATATGAACAAAAGAAGTAATGAACAATATGAACAAAAGAAGTAATGAACAATATGAACAAAAGAAGTAATGAACAATATGAACAAAAGAAGTAATGAACAATATGAACAAAAGAAGTAATGAACAATATGAACAAAAGAAGTAATGAACAATATGAACAAAAGAAGTAATGAACAATATGAACAAAAGAAGTAATGAACAATATGAACAAAAGAAGTAATGAACAATATGAACAAAAGAAGTAATGAACAATATGAACAAAAGAAGTAATGAACAATATGAACAAAAGAAGTAATGAACAATATGAACAAAAGAAGTAATGAACAATATGAACAAAAGAAGTAATGAACAATATGAACAAAAGAAGTAATGAACAATATGAACAAAAGAAGTAATGAACAATATGAACAAAAGAAGTAATGAACAATATGAACAAAAGAAGTAATGAACAATATGAACAAAAGAAGTAATGAACAATATGAACAAAAGAAGTAATGAACAATATGAACAAAAGAAGTAATGAACAATATGAACAAAAGAAGTAATGAACAATATGAACAAAAGAAGTAATGAACAATATGAACAAAAGAAGTAATGAACAATATGAACAAAAGAAGTAATGAACAATATGAACAAAAGAAGTAATGAACAATATGAACAAAAGAAGTAATGAACAATATGAACAAAAGAAGTAATGAACAATATGAACAAAAGAAGTAATGAACAATATGAACAAAAGAAGTAATGAACAATATGAACAAAAGAAGTAATGAACAATATGAACAAAAGAAGTAATGAACAATATGAACAAAAGAAGTAATGAACAATATGAACAAAAGAAGTAATGAACAATATGAACAAAAGAAGTAATGAACAATATGAACAAAAGAAGTAATGAACAATATGAACAAAAGAAGTAATGAACAATATGAACAAAAGAAGTAATGAACAATATGAACAAAAGAAGTAATGAACAATATGAACAAAAGAAGTAATGAACAATATGAACAAAAGAAGTAATGAACAATATGAACAAAAGAAGTAATGAACAATATGAACAAAAGAAGTAATGAACAATATGAACAAAAGAAGTAATGAACAATATGAACAAAAGAAGTAATGAACAATATGAACAAAAGAAGTAATGAACAATATGAACAAAAGAAGTAATGAACAATATGAACAAAAGAAGTAATGAACAATATGAACAAAAGAAGTAATGAACAATATGAACAAAAGAAGTAATGAACAATATGAACAAAAGAAGTAATGAACAATATGAACAAAAGAAGTAATGAACAATATGAACAAAAGAAGTAATGAACAATATGAACAAAAGAAGTAATGAACAATATGAACAAAAGAAGTAATGAACAATATGAACAAAAGAAGTAATGAACAATATGAACAAAAGAAGTAATGAACAATATGAACAAAAGAAGTAATGAACAATATGAACAAAAGAAGTAATGAACAATATGAACAAAAGAAGTAATGAACAATATGAACAAAAGAAGTAATGAACAATATGAACAAAAGAAGTAATGAACAATATGAACAAAAGAAGTAATGAACAATATGAACAAAAGAAGTAATGAACAATATGAACAAAAGAAGTAATGAACAATATGAACAAAAGAAGTAATGAACAATATGAACAAAAGAAGTAATGAACAATATGAACAAAAGAAGTAATGAACAATATGAACAAAAGAAGTAATGAACAATATGAACAAAAGAAGTAATGAACAATATGAACAAAAGAAGTAATGAACAATATGAACAAAAGAAGTAATGAACAATATGAACAAAAGAAGTAATGAACAATATGAACAAAAGAAGTAATGAACAATATGAACAAAAGAAGTAATGAACAATATGAACAAAAGAAGTAATGAACAATATGAACAAAAGAAGTAATGAACAATATGAACAAAAGAAGTAATGAACAATATGAACAAAAGAAGTAATGAACAATATGAACAAAAGAAGTAATGAACAATATGAACAAAAGAAGTAATGAACAATATGAACAAAAGAAGTAATGAACAATATGAACAAAAGAAGTAATGAACAATATGAACAAAAGAAGTAATGAACAATATGAACAAAAGAAGTAATGAACAATATGAACAAAAGAAGTAATGAACAATATGAACAAAAGAAGTAATGAACAATATGAACAAAAGAAGTAATGAACAATATGAACAAAAGAAGTAATGAACAATATGAACAAAAGAAGTAATGAACAATATGAACAAAAGAAGTAATGAACAATATGAACAAAAGAAGTAATGAACAATATGAACAAAAGAAGTAATGAACAATATGAACAAAAGAAGTAATGAACAATATGAACAAAAGAAGTAATGAACAATATGAACAAAAGAAGTAATGAACAATATGAACAAAAGAAGTAATGAACAATATGAACAAAAGCAATTAAACAATAAAAACATTACTAAAAAGTTTTTTTTAAATCCTTTAAACTCCCGTTGCATATATGTAACACTTGTCGAAACGTTACTAAAAGTCTTTAAACTATTGTTTGTCTTCTTTTTAACATATGCGCATTTCATATTTCGCGTATTTTAGTTGATTAGGTATTTTTTAACGTGCATCAGTCAACCGAGTAACAGGCAACAAAAAAAAAAGGGTTTATTTAACAGAGGGTTGGAACTGTGTCCCAGTGAAGAAAAGAGGCTGCCGGGTCGTCAGCAAATATATTCCCAGTGAAGATGGCTGCTGCTGGAACGATGCAGGGGAAAGGCAGGAGAGAGATGTTTCTTCGTTGCTGGCCGATTTCTCTCTGCTGAATTCTTCAACTGACCAGGTGGTAGAAAATAGTCCATGAGGGGACAGTTGATATCAATACGCCCTGCAAGCCGATTGGTCAGCGTATGCCCAATTTGCTCACAGGGGACGAGAAGAAATAGATCCTATTTCAGTCTGCTACATGTGTTCTTTATACTGCGTGCAAGTTCTCTTGTTTTTAAATGCGTATCATTAGATCTTTTGCACGTAACGGGTGTATAATTGAATGCAAAACCTTATTATTTCTTCCTCTTTTTTCTTTAGTCGCTGAGCGGCATTGTTTATTTAACACCAAATTTAAAGGATTTATTTTATCTTGTTTCGCTCTCTCCATCTCTGCGTGTGGCCTTGTGGTCGTCTGATGTAGCTGGAAAGTAACTTTTCATCTTTGCCCCAAAAGGGGAGTCAACGACGTTAGTTTGAGGATCGAAGAAGTCTTTATTTCTAGAAGAATATATATCTGGAGAGAGAGATACAGTTTTTCCTTGGCTATCAGCCGTCTCAAGCTCTGCAGTAGCTCGCGACGAATTAACTTATTGTCTAAGCAGGTTGGGGACCACAAACCTTTTTGGAGCGCAAGATCGTCTTGGGCGATTTTGCTATTTTTCACCGTATATTTTACGTCTGGCTCGTTCACATTCCATGCGTTTATTTCAAAAAGAATATTATTATAAACAGTACATTATACAAGTCGATGTAGAAAACACCGTGGAATTTCCACGGGGTCCCGCGAGTTAATGTACAATACTCTAATTAAATGTATCACAACTGTAACCTCAATGAAATAGCAATGGAAAGTATTATTTGTAATTGCATCAAAAAAAGCTGATAGATATGTGGTAGTGCAGTTGGGTGGGAAACGCTGGCGTCTGTGGCGGTTAATTATTTGTAATTACCCGGCACCAACACGACGGGGGACTGATAAATGGGATCGCCCCGGAAAGTCGACGATCTACTGCGTAGACATGCGTGACAGTGCGACTTGTATTTGTTTTCTCGTAATCCGTGTCTTCATTCTTTCTGTTATTTTTTCTTCTTTCCATTCACTTCCTCCTCCTAAGCGTATAACACGACACATTAAGGTAAATGTACTAAAGTGCAGCCGCTTATCAAGGCCCAAAGGCCACTCGAGGATAAGGGTTAATGAGTTGGTCAGGAGGACAGTGAGACAGCTCAAATAAATATTTAACATTAGACTTGAAAACGATCATGTTATAGTCAGCTGTGAAGCAGCCCCGTGCTACTGTGTTCCACAGACGTTATTGGAAAGACACTTTGTTCATGGAAGTTAAGTTTAAGTCTAGGCACACAGAAGAAGAAATGAGAATTATTTACAGTGGTTGTAACTAGACGAGTTCTTGCTGTAAATGTTTTACGTTTTCCACAGGACCTACCATGAAAATAAAGATAGAGCAGAGAAAGGCTAGCAACGTGTCTTCTGTGAGAAAGAGGTTGTAGGAAAGGGAAGAGGACAACCCCCACTAGATTTCGAAGTCGATTTTATACCCTGTCAAAGCAGGAAAAAGTATTTTGAGCGGCACCTTCCAGATGTTGCAACAGTACCTCCCAATCGTAGAACGTATTTGACTTTTATACAGGTAGAGGATTGCATTCAGAGTGAGATACTTTCTGGAGATGAAGAATGATCCAATCATTTCACCAGCGAGCATAGCAACATATTTGATACAAGTCTTCCATTTCAGGTCTGGAGTGGTAAGTCTGAGAAGCTTATCAAAGCAGGAAACTTCCTCAATGAAAGAGCCACTCATTTCAATTGGGTCAAACTGAGGATCGAAGAGTTTGTGTTGAAAGGAGAGTATTGATTTACTCCTCTCCAGGAGTTAGGCACAAGGCCAGTTTTTATCTTACTCCCACAAGTAAGATGTGACCCAAGGTCGGGTCGGGAAAGTATGGTTTGAAAAGCCAGCGCCCGAGAGGTGAGCACTCTGACATTTAAATATTGCCTGGGCAGCCCCGTCGGCATTCCCCGGTAGGGGCACCTCAGGCAGTAAGCAATAAACTTACTCCTCGCCAAAGAGGGGAGGAAAAGCCTGAGAGGGTGGACCTCCTAGAACTGCACAGGGCAGACCCATAGAACGGCGTAAATCAAGCTACACTTTGATACTACACTTTGATCTTAGCCAAAAGGCCAAGAAAAATAAATTGTTTTAGCTTGGTTTTAGATGTATTAAAAGTAACCATCCACCCTTTTCCTCATTGGACGACGTGCTTCAAGAGAGAAAACCAGAAAGATTTTGACCATTAATGCTCTTCGAAGTGTTGCCATAGATTGTTGTGTCATCTGCATAAATGTCAACGAATGGTAATGTGATTTGAGAGATCATTGGTGAAAATCAAGACGAGGGTTGGACCCAGAATGGATCGAGGCGCGCCGGTATTGATACTATGTGCTTCAGACTTCTGCTTTTCAATGACTACTTTTATAAACCTTTCAGCGTGAAAGGATTTAATGGTTGAGAAGACATTTCCAGATATTGCATAACTTGTGAAGCAAACCTTTGTTTTTCAAGGATAAACTTTCTTTCTGAAACTTGATTTAAATATGTTTTAATTCATCTAGAAATATGTATATATATATATATATATATATATGTATATATATTTATATACACACACACTCCTTAATCCATGGTTTTTCAAAATATGGATTCTTATAATAAGAGGAATACAAATGGATAAGTTGGCAATATATATATATATACATTCCTGATAAAAAATTTAAGACCACTTGAAAAGCTTCTAAAATAAACCTTTTTTAAGGATAGATTTTAAACTCCTCCACTTAAGGTTACCAATACTACAATCTAAAAGGTTATGGAAACAAAAAGCTACATTCCAAACATTTTATTTGGAAATTTACATTTTTATAAATTTAGGCATTTTACACTTGATCAAAATTATAGGACCAGAGGTATAAATTGTTAGATCTATGGTAATTCCAATGTTTTAGTTCAGTTAAAGATTAGCAATCACTGCGTAAAGGTGTCACGTAAACTTACCGAAGTTGAGCGTGCTCGAATTCTAGATTTCCATAAGCAAGGTTTGTCACAGTGGCCGATCGCAGCTAAGGTAAATCGCAGTAAAACTGTGATTTGCAACTTTCTAAAGAACAGTGAGAATTATGGAAAAGCAAAATCCACCGTTAGTTCCAAAAATTTCTCTTGCATTGAGTAGGAGAATAAGACGGGTTGTTGTGAAAGACAGTGGACTTTCTTCTAGTCAAATTAAGGCAGTCACAGATGCTGATTACAGTCCAGTAACCATCATATGACACTTACAACAAAACGGTATGGTAAATAAAAAGTGTACTCAAATTCTACGGCTGCTTCCGCGTCACAAGGTGAACCGCTTAAGGTTTGGTTGTGAATACCAAACATGGGACGTTGAGAAGTGGAAGAAAGTCCTGTTTTCTGATGAGAAAAACATCAATCTAGATGGTCCTGATGGCTTCCAACGATATTGCCATAACAAAAACTTGCCTCCTCAAATTTTCTCCACACGTCATAGTGGTGGAGGGTCCCTAATTGTATGGGGATGCCTTTTCTTACAGAGGGACGATGGAGCTCCAGGTGGTGCAGGGTCTTTGATATCTCAACAGCTATTGCTTTAGAAACAAAGCCCCCCCCCCGTCAATAGATTCACTGATCGTGTATGATATCACAGTCAGCATATTAGCTGTTGATCTTGTAGGACGAAATTCATATTGCTTGTCACTGTATAGATTGTTTTTGTTGAGATGATTGACCACGTTTTTTTTATCACAGTTCAAAACAACTTACCCATGACGCACAGGGGACTGATTGGTTTGTACTCAAATATAGAAGACCTATCTCCAGTATTTTAAAATACTGAGCACATTAATGAAGTTTTCCTAGTTGATGAAAAGCATTCTCCTTTAAGCAACGATTGAACAGATTTGTAAGGATAGGAGCTAGTTCCGGTTGCAGTTCATTTAGCACTATGATTGGAATGTTGTCTTGGCCAATTACCTTGTTGGCATCCAGGTTATTGATAAGTCTGACAACATCCTGGACAGATATATGAATGTCGCTCAGAGTATTTACAATCATAGGGGGGAATTCAGTCAGCCCTGATCAAAAAGGCTGTAATTTGATGCAAAGTTCTTTGTAAAAAATTTGGCTTATTCTTCACAACTCTTGGGAAATCATTCGATGATGACATTAAAGTTCTTTGTAAAAAATTTGGCTTCATCAGATACTCAGGAAATCACCCCTGGTCCTTTGATAATGGTTGGAATAAAGGTCTTCCATCTGTTCAAGACACTGTTTTTATTCTTCACAACTCTTGGGAACCAAGCAGCACAATAGAATAAGCTTCATTTTTCAACTGATCGATGATGACATTAAAGGTATTAACCTTAAATTATGCTGGCATCATCTTTAGCATCTTCATCATTGATTTGCCTCTTACACTTTGGTTGTCGTCGACTTTCACATTTATATGTATTCTTGCCACAGCGATCACCAGCATACTGCTCACAATCCTCAAACTTCTCTCGGCATTCATCCAAGAATGTATCGAATCACTTCAACAGACCAATAGCTGGCGTTAATTCGATGGCAGAACTTTGTAGCAACTTGTTACCGATGTTGAACCGCTGCAGAATATCGTTCCAAAGTTCACACATTAATTAACTATTTTAATGGTATCCATATTTTAATGGTATGTGTTTAGCCAATGAAGCCACTTCTTTCCTTTTTATACCATTCTGATCTCCTGAAGAGAACTTTAAAATTTGTGGTACCCCTGTTATCAGGCGGTTGAGTGGACTCAGGGTGCTTCTGAACCGGGAGGGAAGGCCTCAGAAGGGGGACCCATTCTCTAGCCGTCTGGTCCACAGCTGTAGTCTGGTCTCTTCCTGAGATTTTGTTAGGGGTTCGACCTAACTGAAGACCGTTGGTTCACGTCTATAAAGGAGATGGAGTTCATCACTGATAGCCTTGATTGTAATGGTGTAAAAAGCTGAGTCGTTTGAACATTTATTCTGCACAGGATATGGAATTTTTGGTTTTGCTTACAAGTTCTTCAAATTCAGCGACTTGACAATATCAAGAGCGAGGTTGTTCAGAGAAAAAAAAACAAACAACAACTTTCCTCCAATCACAGGAAGCCTCATCAGAAAGCAACGTCATGATTCAGGTATACTGAGATGAGACCCCGAAGTTTCTGCTTTGCAAACAAGTGCAGTGGTCACTTGAATATTTGCTTCTTTGGGCTACAATATTTTTCATAAATATGTGCACGTACAACTAATTCCAAGGTCTTAAATAAATAAAAAAAAATGTTTAAATTACATAAATAAAATAAATAAAAATTACATAAGTAAACAAAAAAAAAATTACATCTGTAATTTTTTTTTTGTTTACTTAAGTAAACAAAAAAGATTAAAAATTACATAAGTAAACAAAAAAGATTAAAAATGACATATGTAATTTTTTTTTTTTTTTTTACTTGAGTAAACAAAAAAAAAAAGAAAACAAAGCTGCATGTTAAGGTTTTTATAAAAAATATTTTATTTTGTAAAAAAATATATGCAGATGATCATGGAACTGATTAAAAATACCCATTATAATACAGAGAAAACATTAAAAATTCTTTCAAAAGTTGTGAAAGGTATAGAGAACAAAAATAGTATTGAATCAGTATACAAGAACCCTAACATTTATGGAGTCTTTGTCAGTCTCAAGTGCATATACATCAGTGGGGACTCACGATCATTAGGGTTACTCAGGCCTAAGAAAAATTAGTACAAATGGAAGTTTATTTGATTGAATTTAGTTTGTTAATAGCCTTACTCAGCCATATTGACTTTTCTTCAGGAATATTAAGCCATGAAGGAATCTTTATTTTATATTGGAGATGACAACTAGAGTTGTTTGAGGGAGTGAGGTCTTTGAGACAGAATTTTCAAAATCAACAAGAACTAAGATAGGTATTATGGTCTCAGCCTGAATTGCCCACCTGCCCGAGTCAGTCACCTCCGATATACGAGAGCGACACATAAAATTGAGTTTATAATACAAAGTTTTATTCTTTTTAAAACATAAGTTCTCTTCCCATGTTCACGGATGAGAATGGTTTTGTCAAAAAGGGATTCTCGGTCGTGTTCTCCTTAAAATATGCAAGAAATGAAAAGCACCAAAATTTGGTCGAAGAACAAGTTCATGAAAACGTAACCGAAGAAAAAGAAAATATTTCTCTGGGATTTGGACCAATAATTGGTTAAATATTGGAGGGCTTTTTTTTCAGGCCATTTGCCGAGTGCATAACCCACAAAGAAAAAGGATGGATATTTTTTTTTTTTATAAAATGAAAAATATTCTAAAGTGGATTTTCAGTCAATGATTTATTTGTACATATTCTATATAAAAGTAACGTAAAACAATGTAACATCTATTATCTTTTTAAAACGGGATTGCGTTACCAATATCAGTATCCACTTTAAATTATAATTTCAGTCTAAACAAATTATGTTGGATATGAAATCCATATAATAGATGAATGAAACGATATAAACAAAAGATTAAAAAAAAAAGATTTTTTTTGTATTTATAAAAAATATTAAACAATAAATTATTTACAAAACTTAAAAAGTAATAATATAATATTTACAATAAACTTTCACAGAAAGAACAAAGATGTAATTAAGGTTGAAGAGGGACGTTCTGAAATCAGATCATCTTGGTGAGTATTCTCATATTTCAGGGAGGGGTCCAGGATCAAGGTACATTGAGTTTTTTTTTCTTTCTTTCACAAACAAGGCAGATCGCCACTGATGTGTAAGGTGCTATTGTAATAGGGTCCAGATTTATAGGGGGCAACCTAGGTAGGGAGTTGGGCAGCAAGATGTTTGTTCACATTACATTAGAAGACTAAGGACGAAAACCTAAGCGTCCCCAGTCCAGTAGATTTTTTGAGCATGGGCATGCCCACCTCTCCACTAGTCGGAACTAAAAATATTATTGTTGGGAGTAAATATTTTATCAATTTCTATTTTGTAATCGACAAGTATTCACTTGGCCACAAAGGGGCAAACTATAGCAACATGCCAGTCTTTATCTCCCCCCCCCCCCTCCCAAGTGTTTTAGATATTTAACTTGATCGCTCGTGCGAAATGAGATAATGATGACTGAAAGAAACCTCTTCAGAACAGGAAGGGCAAATTAAAAAAAAATTTTTTTTTAAAATTAAAAAAACGAAAACAGTTTCCAACCCACTGTCATGACTAACAAGAGAGCCTCCTACCTCTCCTGAAATACCGGGAGATGGTTATATATATATATATGTGCACACACATACAGTATCCTTAAACATGTCAGATGGAGAGGCTCACATGTAACTTCTGACTAGAATTGCATTGTAAAATGGAAACTATGCCATGACTTGAGCCATCATAAACAAACATATGAACAATGTTCTTATTTCAAATAAAAGAGTTGATCTGAACTCTATACCTTATTTTGTTTGCCGATTTGAGATTTCCATACAAATGTTTAACATTGAGGAATATCATAAAACATGATGATAGTGTTCAGATAGGTAAAAGTATATACGCGTGTGAATATTCCTCATTCACAAATGGTGCTAGTCAGGAATTTCTTTCAGGTAATTATTCAACTTAAGAATGATTTAAAGTTATGCACGGCTCGTAAGGCAGGACAATATTTCGGCCGATATTTGGATGAGGAAGCAGAAGCTGCAGACACTGCTCAGCTTATCGCGTTCCTATTCAGTTGCATCCCCACGAGGTTGAAGTTAGACAAAAAGATCGATTGTTAATGTACAGGAAATCCCCCCCCCCCTCGCAATGGGGTATCGTACCTGTATTGTCTGGTCAACACCCTCCATGAAAGAGGGCGTCTCTGGCGACACGCAATAATCCCATCATTCTCTCCAAAAAACAGGTGGCAATGTCTGGGAGCATTGCCTCTCGGGACCGAACAGATACAACACTTTGATCCTAGCCGATTTATTTATCTGTTTAAGGACAAGGTTAGATACAAGGTCAGTTTTAGTGATATTAGAGTCCCCCCCCCTTCACTAACTAAAACAAAGGGCACTTTGGTCTGGCTGCAAAAATAGACTAGTCGGTTCAGTTGGCATTCGCTGATGATGGCACCTCAGGCGACAGGCAATAATTCCCTCCTCACACACACCACCCCCTAAAAGGAGATGAAAGGTAATAAACTCTTCTCCAGCTTCAAAAGGAGAAGGTAATGCATGGGAGCATGATCTGAGAGAGAACAAACACTACAATTTGATCCTAGCCTGAAGGCTGGATAAAAAATGTAATTTATCTCAGTTTCTAGTGCTATTAGACATTTCATGGCATCATTTTTTTTTTTAATGTGATTCCAATTTTTAAACATATATGGTCATTTTTTTTAATGGGATTCCAATTTTTAAACATATATGGTCATTTTTTTTAATGGGATTCCAATTTTTAAACATATATGGTCATTTTTTTTAATGGGATTCCAATTTTTAAACATATATGGTCATTTTTTTTAATGGGATTCCAATTTTTAAACATATATGGTCATTTTTTTAATGGGATTCCAATTTTTAAACATATGGTCATTTTTTTTAATGGGATTCCAATTTTTAAACATATATGGTCATTTTTTTTTAATGTGATTCCAATTTTTAAACATATATGGTCATTTTTTTTTTAATGGGATTCCAATTTTTAAACATATATGGTCATTTTTTTTAATGTGATTCCAATTTTTAAACATATATGGTCATTTTTTTTTTAATGTGATTCCAATTTTTAAACATATATGGTCATTTTTTTAACCACGACAAAAAAAAAAAAAAAAAGTTGACAACGGATTTTATAATTTTTTTTTTTTTAGTTTTGTTAAGAACATTAGGCTTTTTACTTTTTTTAAAATTTTGTTGAAAACTTTAATGACCGGATTATCAGAACAAAAGTCCATTGTAAATAAGGAATATCAACATTTGTAAAAGAAAATTAAGGATATATAAAATCCAGCCCTACATTTTTTTTTATTTATTTAAAATAATTCTTTAATTTTTGGTATTATATATAACACACTGGGGTTGCAGATAACAGACATTGCAGATAACAACGAAGTCAATTTAGAAAGTCTTGAAACTCACAATGGAACAACAACAACAATAACCAAATAGTTCAAATAGAAATATTTACAAACAAAAGACACCGCGTAGCTAAAATTATATCCAAGTTTTGGCTGCGATAATAACAGTTAAAAAAAAATAGCACTGAAACTATAGTATTATTATGACTTAGCATTTTAGTACAAAGTTATAGAAACCGAAGAGTTTTAAAAAGAAAATTGGAGGGGGGGGGGAGATCGACCTATGTAACATAATGAAAGCCGCAAGTTTGGGTGGAGAGACTGATTGACGGATTTGAGTTCAAAAGATTGACCTTAGCGAACGGAAGCGAAGAAACCATGGGATTTCCAGAGAAAGGGATATCTTTCTCTTTCTGCTCAGACACAAATTGAGTAGACACGAAACAGTCGGTGTCTCCAAAGACCTTAGTGAGGGTAGTTGTGGCACATAATGGAAATTAAATGGCCTAAGCCGTCTCTCTCTCTCTCTCTCATATGCAGTCAAGTTAAAGCCCTCCGTTCAGTCTAGAGAGACTATGGACACCCTTGTAAGGGGCTGGCTGCACGTGTAATTGTGAAGCAAAGGTTGCGCAATTCCTAACAACATCTCTCCTAAGTCGGCACTGCTTGATTGCAATGGCAAGCAATTCAAGACGACTGGAAACAATGCCGAGATAAGCAGAGAGTACATACAGCACCTGGTATTCCCAAATGGTTACTCATTTAGTACTGGCTAGGCTCGACGTCGCTTAACTTCGGTGATCTAATGGGAACCGGTGTGTCAACGTGATTGTACAGTAAGTGATATCTTAAAAGTATATCTCTCTCTGGTTTCCTGTAATTGTCCATTCTCTCGGAACTAATAAATCTTTCATTTGAAATGATCCTTTGCATTCATGTGAAATTAGTGAGACGACCTGGGTTATCGACCGGTGTGTATAATAATTTATACACACCGCAGAGATCTACATTGTAACATGCAGTTTTAATAGACGCATTTTAAGAATTGCCTTATATAACCAAGGCTGTGAATTTGAATGAAAAGATTTGAGTGACACCTAGGGGTTAACAGGGTGAAATCAGTAAAACAGAAGTTAGCAAAATCACATGACTTCCGGGGAGAGAGAATTCTGTCTCTTTCCTGGCAACACACTGAGCAGAACAGACGTGAAAGTCGTCACTCCACATTGATGGTAGGAATGTGGGCACAATATAACTTAATGAGTGCACGGCACAGACGTCTGATATGTCTCTCTCGCACGCAAGTGACACCTCGCCATCAAGTATTAATTTCTCTCCAGGGTTCTTGTGACTTCTTGTCATTTAGTAAATCTCTATATAAAAATTACTTATGGCTTTTTTGTGAAATATTTGGGATATCAAGACGAACCTGGGTTAAGGCAAAAGGATATTGTAATAATATCCTACATGGTGAGATACCGACAATTCTTTAAAATGCTGAGAAATATTTTTAAGAAAAAAGAAAATCGATGTAAAAAAAAAAAAGTATCAACGTGTATAAATTCCCAGAATGCTTTGTGCAAGAAACATGAACAGCAAGCAAGGCCAGCAGAGAGAATCACAAAGGAGTGTTATCCTCACTATGTGGCCTATACGTCAAGATTCTTACAATAATCTAACCTTTAAAACAATTGTATAAAAATTAAAATGAAGAATAAAATGTAATTCGCGTCACCATAAAAAAGAAAAAAAATTTAAGGGTTTACTTTTTTTTTGTCTATGAAATCAAAAATACCAGCATTTGAGGACTTATGAATCAAAGATTGAAGACAATTTTCAACTCTTTGAATGGTTATTATGCTTTTCATACAAGCTTTCCACATGTAATGTATATGCCAATATATATATATATATATATATATATGTAAAAGTTTGAAGAGCATTCATGTAAAATCGATATCAGATGATGAACCTTAGTTTCTCACCTTGCTCGGTTTGAGGAACACAAAACTAGAAACTGCCAGTCATCATGTGTGCTCGCTTCTACATGTATCTCTTCAAATTTAGATCTATATCTGCTGTAAAACAATATTGAGCACTCTTCCTTATAAATATAGTAACACACATCAGGATTTAGCAATACGACGGAGGTTGGTGTCTTTTCCGCAGACTTGAAGTCCGAGTTCCACCTGTCAAATTTCAGACACTTAAAACACTAAAAGTGTAGATTAAAGTTAAAGCCAATACCCCCCACTCTGTACCTATCTACAAATGATAAAAATTGTTTGCATTTAATACCAATTGAAAAAAACAATTTAATAACAATAAAAAAATTTTTATGATATCTTTAGAAAAAAAAAAAGATCTTAAGATTTCAAATGTCATATTTTTTTCTTTTAGTTTTATACTTTTGATTGACAAAGAAAGTTTAAAAAAAACTATGACATATCTATATAAGTGAAAACAAAAAAAAACAAAAAACTATGACATATCTATATAAGATGGCGACCGTCTTAACGTCACCCATGTATGCATTTCTTTCATTGTGAAAAAAAAAAAAAAAAATTAAAATCTGTTTGAATATATTATTTAGATCTATGCTTAATCTTGCTTAATTGTAAAATCCAGATTCACATCTGTTTGTACAGTTTTTTTTAAAGATGAGACAGTTGTACGATGTTGATAAAAAAATATTTGGAACAGTTTGGAATCATGAATGTGTATGAACTTTTCTCTCAGATTCTGACCTACATAAGGAATTGTGGACTTCAGTTTGGGATATAGATTTTAACTGGAAAAGGTTCCCTCCGAATTAATCTGGAGAATGTTTGATCTTAACACTGGATTGTTTACATATTCTGAAAGCAGTTTTCATTTTGTTAACTAGTTTTACAGATCGAACTAGGAGAGTCCAAAAGTTCAAGTATATCTATGCCATATTTGAGGTTTCAATTCGGCTGAGATCTTGCAGACTAGAACACAGCCAAGATATAACAATGCACTTGAAAAAAAATGTCCAATATATATATATATATATATATATACACTAAAACTTGAAGTTTAAAATAATGTTGCCTTATAAAACAGAGGGATACACAAACAAAATCTTTTTTAAACAAAACATCTTAAATTATTTGTAAACTTATATATATATATATATATATATATTAGTACTTCATGTATCCACATAAAATATTATAAGGAGATATAATTTTTTTGTGTCAGTTTTCAGTATTTACTTCAACAGTGCTCGATACGTAAGTAGAGCTAGGTAGTAAGCAATGAAAATATATATGGCAATCAAGCTACACAGAGGCTCCCGTGTTTCATCCCCGGGGGGAATCGTCAGGCTAAATGCATGGAGTTATTTTTGTCAGGTGTTTTTATATACATGGCTTGCTAGTTAACCAATCAGATTCTTTGTTGTTCCCTCAGCCAATTTGTTCGCGGGAAGCCCAACGATTGGCTGAGGGAACAACAAAGAATCTGATTGGTTAACTAGCAAGCCATGTATATAAAAACACCTGACAAAAATAACTCCATGCATTTAGCCTAACGATTCCCCCCGGGGTCCTCTGTGTAGCTTGATTGCCATATATATTTTCATTGCTTACTATATATACATATATATATATATATATATATATATATATATATATTTCAATAAAGATACTAAGAGATGTTGACATTTTAAAAGATTTGGGGAGATAATTTGTAATTTAAATTCCAAGTATAGTTAAAAGATAGCTTGAAACAGAAAAAATATTAAAAAAATTGAAATATTGATAAATTCTACATCTTAAGAACATAGATGTCAATATCCAATACGAAAAGAAAAGAATTTGCGATTATTTTTCAATATTGAATTTCAGCAGGATATGACCGATAAAAAGGGCTTGTATTATTAGAATTTGATCAAAATATTGAATGGTCTTATTTTGACATCGTGTATTTTCAGGACATTTATTAGTTTAATTGAGATCATATAGAAATCCTGATATTGCCCGAATTAAAATCACTTTTTTTTTTAAACTGGTAAAATTGTAAGTAAAATGAATTTGAGGTTTTAGCTCAAAGATTGTTGTACATTTCATTAATGGAGGGTTATTTTTTTTAATGAAATAAAAAATAAAAAAATATGAGAGAAAAAAAAAGTTGAGCAAATATACTCCCACAAAATTATGGAATGTGTGGCACAATTTTCGATGGGTTTGAAGATATAGCAATCTTTCCATAGAAATTGTTGTCTTTAGGGTTAGAAATTGTTTCTTTTTATATATAATTCCAAATTGGAAATATGATGAAAGAAAAAGTCAGATTTAAGCCAATTCTGTTTTTCTTCCAAATAAGTAGAGCGATTTGTCGACGCAAATGTCCACTGCATCAAATTCTCTACCTGCAATGCTGTTCACACCTGCCCTGGGTTTGCTGTCTTGAATCTCTTTTCAAAAATTGTAAAACACCCACTTGAGGGGTTTCAACAAACAATTATTTTTTCTCGCTTGTTCAATAAGTCTTTTACAAGATCAGCAAACGACTTGTGTGACGGAGAAAATTAAGCCAATTTCCTCATCGAAACATGACAAGAAGGAGAACAATGTTCTAGAGATAGCGAGAACCAAATTGGTAAACAAGTCGTTTGGAAGCAAGCGTTTTCTTGATGATTCCTTTCTTGTAATATTGGCGCAGAGATCGGCTGAGTTTGTCATAGTTCATCGCAGGTCGGTTTTTGCGTTGACCCCACAACTTTGCGACGTGAGCAGAGTCTTCAATTTTGAAAATGCCGTCCTTGTTATTGAGCCACCGGATGCAATTATTGTGTTGATCTGCTTCTCCGAGTAATTCTTTTAAAAATTGCCAGAGATGAATATTCTGTTTGTGGCGAACAGTTTTCGGTTCTGGATCTGAAAAACCAAAACGAAAATAGAAGTCAGACAAATAAAAGAAAATCACTGGGGGAGGGGGAAGGGGGGAGTCATGCTCTCTTGGCGACCTTATAAAGAAAAATATGAATCCTTATAACAATCTCAAGCTACTAGATCCTATAGACTAAATGTCTCAAGTTAAAAAATACAAGTAAAAGAAATTCACTGGCAGAGGGATTCATACTCCCTTGAACAGACTGCGTTGGTTGGGTCACATTGAGCGTAGCGATGGCTGGATTGCTAAAGTCCGAAAGTTGAATGTGCCAGCAGAGAACATCACCACTGGCAGACCCAAGTTGACTTGGGAGGACGTAGTCAAACGTGATAGGAAGGCCATGGGTATGGATTCCATCAAACCTTGCCAAAGACAGGAGTGGAGAGGAAGACTTAGATTTCGAGACTAGACAATCAGGCCCCACCCTCATCAGAGGATTAATTGTGGCCTGATTCAACAAATAAACCGGTTGATGATGATGATGATGAAGACTTTACAGAAAAATAAAAATATGACCCCTTTTGATAATCTACATTGGAAGGTCATCATTCGGTAAAGTTTCAAGTTCATAGGTCTTATAGACTAAAAGTAGTTTGCGGACACACAGGTGCACACCCTAGTTTTAATAACCTACGAGACACTGTTCTCACGTGTCTTCGGTCTCTCTGTACAAGGGTTTATCAAGAAAACCTGACATGAGGATACTTCAGTCTACAAGTAAACCCTGATCAAATATTCAAAATAACATAGTATTTGCAGCACAAATAAGATCCCTTCAACACGTGGAATGATACCCTTTCTCCAAGTAATGTTACCTCGAGTAACACATAGTTGGATACTCCACCAGACTAGATGGATTCTTGTCCTGGAATCCGGTAAGACCAAGAGACCACAAGAAAGATATACTCTAACATAGTTAACTGATCAATTGGGGAGAAGGAAAATTAATGTTCTTCACTTCTTTACTAACTCAATGTTTAACAGATGAAGGAGAACTTTAATGGAACACTCAGATATCTATGTAGCTCATGTAGAGATCAAGTGTTAACCCCAGAAAGGGGATTTCTGAGAACTTCGACTGAAGTAAAATAAAACATGGGGTATTTATTGAAAAATACGAGAATAAAATCCTTAAAGTAATTGTTTTGTTTTTTTTAATATCTATACAAGAGGATCGGTTTGGTTGTAATGATACAAACAAACACGTTAAATGGTTCAAAATCTTTTGTGTGTTTTTCTTATCAAAGAAAACAAACAATGGTATTAAATGTCCCAATTAAATGTATCCCTCTTCGAGGTCCGGGGTGGGCGGTGACTTGCCAGCATCATGAGATGCGGCTGTTTTTTTTCAAGTCAAGTCAGAAAGGGAGATGGAGATTGCTTCATCCCACTCCATGTTATGTCACAACACTGGATTCCTTAGTATACAACATTGGTAGTAGTGTACATACAATAATGAACTAACCTAAACTTAGTCAATAAAAAGGAGAATACTAATTGCTAATTATTTGTTAATTGCAATAGTTACTTGCCAAACATGCATATATCTCTCAATAAGCGAACAACGAAAATAAAAACTTAAATAGAAAAAAATATCAAAATAAATTTTTAAAAAATAAAATAAAATAAATAAATAAATTAAAAAAATTAAAATAAATTTTTAAAAATTTAAATAAAAAAATTTAAAATAAATTAAAAAAAAATTAAAATAAATTAAAAAAAAATTAAAATAAGAAATAAAAACACATTTAAAAAAAGATTAAAAACAGCTAATTTTAAAACGAGTAAAATGAAAATCTTTCTCTCAAAACTCAGTGATTGAACGTGGTCAAAAGTAAGTTGAAGGCTCCTTTTTCCAAGACAATAAAAAGATACCTCCCTTTCACTCGTGCAAAGATAATTTGAGCCGAGTAATTAATGTGTTAAATATTTATTGACCAGTAATAATGAAAGGATGGATTGCCACTGAGTGGGATCGAACCCCGGTCTCAGTGATACGAACGTTCTTGTTCTAACCAGTTGTTTCCCTCACATAAAATGACTAGAATTTTAATGTTCGCCTTTTAAACAAAAAATGCAATGTTTCTTTTTCATATGTTGCAATGGAATATTTCATTACAGAAAAAACAAAATCTTTAGAGACGGACACACAATGTGTATTATATTATACAGACATTATATATTGGTCTAATTTCACCTTATTGGTATTTACCTCGTTCTTGGCATTTACCTCGTTCTTGGCATTTACCCTGTTCTTGATATTTACCCTGTTCTTGATATTTACCCTGTTCTTGATATTTACCCTGTTCTTGATATTTACCCTGTTCTTGATATTTACCCTGTTCTTGATATTTACCCTGTTCTTGATATTTACCCTGTTCTTGATATTTACCCTGTTCTTGATATTTACCCTGTTCTTGATATTTACCCTGTTCTTGATATTTACCCTGTTCTTGATATTTACCCTGTTCTTGATATTTACCCTGTTCTTGATATTTACCCTGTTCTTGATATTTACCCTGTTCTTGATATTTACCCTGTTCTTGATATTTACCCTGTTCTTGATATTTACCCTGTTCTTGATATTTACCCTGTTCTTGATATTTACCCTGTTCTTGATATTTACCCTGTTCTTGATATTTACCCTGTTCTTGATATTTACCCTGTTCTTGATATTTACCTTGTTCTTGCTAACTGATTGTTATTGTATTTCACTTTTGGCTGTTTAATTCCTCAAATTAAGCATATGTAAACTAAAGTTGCGACATTTCATTCATCAACATTTAATAAAATAAAACTTACAATCATAAATGATTTTCTTGTCCATTTCAGGGGAGGGGCTAATGCTGTCCGAACTGAGACTGTCATTGCTGTCCGAATTGAACTTATTGGAGTACTGCTCTGCGGGGGTTGAAGTACGTTTTAGATAGTCCCGGATCGCACAGAAGCTCTCCGCCTTCTGAGTCGGAGTGAGTATGTTGTTGTTATGGAGTGGGAAATCGAACCCATCAGAACAGTCAACGATTTGGAATTCTGAAAACAAATTAAAAATTAAAATAATTGAGAAATTTTCAAAAAAAAAAAACCCAACTATTTTCATTTTGTAATGAAACTATCAGAATGATGGAGTATCAACTTCAGAAGTCGAATTTACAGGTTTCAAACGTTTTCATTCATTTTGGTTGTTATGTTCATAACGTTTCGACCGTTCTACTCTCCAGCCTTCAGGGGATTTTTTTTAATTTTTTTATTTTTTATTTTTTATTTTTTAACATTCTGGGCATTTCAAACTGAACCATTATTTAATACACTATGGAAGACTGCTCTCAGTTTTGTATGCTTTTTAGGTATGCCCTACCAGTTAGTAAAAAAATAATTTTTTGAACCAGGGATTGAACTCACGACGTCAATGTAGAGTCCACTTTAGAATGTGTTCCAACCAACACCTATATCTACTAGCCAGGTGTTCATACAATGATATGATTGTGCAATGGTTACCGATGCGGGAATGATCATATCTCTTCTAAGCTAAGGTAGACTAGACTTTTAAGCCTTGGTAGAGCAACTAGTCTCGTGGATGGAAAACTATGAAATAACACCAGCTTGCTAACCAGTATCCTGCTCTTATTCTATGCCTTTTAAGTTTCTCGTATTAGTTATTGATATAACTTGGTAAGTAGTTATAAATAACAAAATAACCCAGAGTGTAAAGGTCTTAAAATAGTATGGTTTATTCCAACGTATATATCTTGTACAAACAATAGTAACTACAGGTAATCCAATCGAATGCCCCATACTAGTGTTCGTAGTAGTATTTACTGTCCAGACTAGTTCACTTATTTAGTGACTGAGGGGAGTCCGGTATCCCATCACAACAGTTATTTTGTCTGAAGTTCTTTTAGATGTGTCTCTGGGATAAGATAGATTGAATTTGATTGAAACTTAATCATCATCATCATCATCTTAGCCGTTTTATAGAGTTATTTCTCTTGGTCAGGTGTATGACGTTTTCTCGTAACTTGCAATCCCAATCTCCAAGATTAACAGTTTTGAGGATTACTCCAGTTTATATTTCACTGTCCAAGACCCTTGTTGATGGTTTGTACCAAGTTTTCTTGGGTCATCCAACTTTCCTCTACATTTCTACATTTTCTCATCCAAGAATCATTCCTCTCAATATGGGCAAACCAGCATAGTCTACTGAACGCCAGGAACTCATTCTTCTTCTTTCATGTGAATCAGATGATTCTTGTGTTGGCATTAGTTTCCCCGATGTTTTTCTAGTTAGAAATCTTTCTGGAAATACATCGGGTATTTACGGGAAGGACCACGAGAAGGTTGCCAACATCCCTAAGTGAAAGTGGTACTGTGGAACCGACTGGATTCAAACTTGGAACACCCAGGTCTTCAGTCCGTGTCGATATCCACTTAACCACTGTGGGAGGTGACGGTGGTTAAGGAACCCATCAAGTTTTGGTATATTCAGAAATGACATTCGGTTCTGATCTGCCACGACATTGCATCTCCGTCTGATGATTGTTCTATTACCACACTGAAGGTCAAGAACTCAGACGCACTTCCAATTCCATACAGCATCATACTCCTAACGCAGATGCTATCTGCATCCCTTCTGGTAGTGAGGGATAACTCACGATGTCAGGACTCGCGACAGTTTGCAGAATTTACCCCATGCTGGTTTTAATCTAATGGTAGCGCTAAACTTGCAACAACCTCCAGTATCCCAGTTTCTTCTTAATTAGAGGATCCCATATCTTGAGGTTCAGAGTTCAATCCTGAGCAAAGGCAGCAAGTCAATGTAACAGTTAACTGAAAATATATCACAACGTCTGAACAACGGAATGAAACCGTGCACTACTGTGACTCTAGTAAAGCGTTGGCTTCCAAATTCCAGCGTTCGGCACCGGGAAACTGAAGAAGGGAAAGGAATAAAATGGTCGAAACTTTGTGATAACACCAACCAAGATGAAGAAAAAAGTTCTGAAAATTGGAACTAATGAAAATTCCTCATCCCAAAAGACAAATTTTTTTTTTAATGTTAATTTTTCTCAAAACAAGGCAGACAATGAAACTATTGAGCTTACACAAAAGAAAAAAATTAAAGCAAGTTCAACAAATATTGTAGAGATGTTAATAAAGTCAAGTTACAGGAATCAATAAGACCATTAATATGAAAGCAATGTATAGATACGAGGTGGAATTTGGACATTTTCAGTTGAATGTTAAGAAGGGAAACATGCAAAGAATTGTTAAGGCAAAACAGAAGTTTTTTTTAATGGAAATACAGAATAAGATTTAAACTTTTTTAATGGACTATTTTCTTATCTTAACTTTTCTTAAAGAGAACTCGTTTTTTTATACTTCTGTAAACAGAATCAAAATTATGCAGAAATATATATATACTTTATAGTTAGCCTGTAAGAATTCTTTCAAGCATCTTCCATTGAATATGATTGACATTCCACGTTTGTCATTTTTCCTAACATTCTAGAAAACTCCAAGATGTAAAAAAAATTTTTTTAAAAACATGTATGTTTTTTATCTGGAACTTTTATTTCAAGTGTTGGCCATTAATTATTTGACAGAGAGACCATAAAGATGCTTACAATCCGATGAAATGCAAAGTGCACAAATGTGAATGCTAAACAAGAAAATAAAATTTGAATCCTGCATGGAAAATGATATTACCAGAATTCTTTTAGACTGAAGATCATCACGTGATTAGAACTGAATGACGTCATGCGATATCCTCTAATTCAAATATTTCGTTTTCAACACTCACATTTGTGCCTTCTGCATTTAATCAGAGTCGACGCATGTTTTATAACACCATTATCACCGAGACATATTTTGGTGAACTGTAGGTCCGAAAAAAAAAAAAAAAATGTTTATCTTTAAGTTGAGGAGAGTCAAATAAGGGGGAGAGAACTCTAGTTTCAAGTTTCAACCACGATTTATGTGAAAATGGATTTTAACAATCTGAACTTGCAAGGTGCCACAACTAACCCCGTAGAACGAATGTGCAATGAGGCGAAGAAAAGAAACAAGGTTGAATGTGGCACCCACACGCAAATGGTGGAATCGTACCTAGCCGAATTTATGTGGAAACAAAAATTCCAAAAGGACACTGCACTGGGAACTTTTTTCCAACAAATTGCCGAATTTTACCCAGTGTAAAACTAAACATATTTTTCAAAATCATTTTATTTTTCATAATTACAATAGTAAAATTTATTTTCAGATAAATTGTGGTTGAAACTAGAGTTCTCTCCCCCTTATTTGACTCTCCTCAACTTAAAGATAACAAATTTTTTTTTCGGACCTACAGTTCACAATCACCCATATTTTTTGCCCCCCCCCCCCCGCGACTTGTGCAAGTACGTTAGAATTTCTGAAAAAATGATTAACAGATTCAATTGACAGAGAATGTAAACCATATTCAATGGAAAATACATCTAAAACGTTAAAATTATAATGTAGGAATATAGTTTTTTTGGCACTTATTTAGCTGTGAATCAGAATTTATTTGTTTTCAATTTTGAAAACAGCATCAGACAATCAACCGGAAGTAATATAGAATTAGAAATGTTTATCCAAAACAATCAATAAAGTGAACAAAAATAACAGCGAACTTTTTTTTTTATTTAATAATGTAACATTTTATATAATGTATAGTCGATAGTGATTTTTTTTTGTATAAAAACGAAGAGTTTCTGATTTTTTTATCAAACAAAATCAACATTGATTTTTTTTGTATAATTCAAAACTTTATAAACCGAAAAGTTATCATTTAAAAATAATGGTAACATTAAAGCTCCATTTTTGGATAAAAAAGTTTGAATTACTTCCGGTTGATTGGGTTAGGAGTGAATGTAACTCTTCAAAATTGATTTCTGATTCACAGCTAAACTAAAGTGCCGTTTTTTTTATTAAGCTCTATAACTTCGATATCAAGCAATTATTGCAAACCTCATCTGTGTCTTTTTGATCATTTGAATTGTCCTGATTAATATAATGAATATTTTAAGGAACTGACTCCCTGATTATATAACAAATGTGGCTATATATATATATATATATATATAAGTAAGTGTATTATGGATAATAATAATTTAGTCCACAATGCTCTTCCAAGCCGTTTCATATTTCTTCAGGAAGACAGCATTTGAAACGATAAATATTATCCACTACGTTTAAATATATCGAACCATTTTTTTGGCAACTTTCGGGAACGAAAAGTGAAATAACTTTAATGGTTAACGTCTTTCCAATTTCCACCGTCGGGTTTATGTTAAGATTTCTTTTGAAACTTATTTTCACACTCACCATTTTTTAAGTTCTTTAGTTCTGAGTAGATTATTTCTGCTGCCGTCGCGTTACGGAGATAGAGTAGCAGCTCCTCCTTACTACATTTGCACAATTCTAAACCGTTAAATCTACTCCAGCAAACTGTATTCAAAGATATGCCATAATTGTTCAGCTTGGTCAAGACCCACCGCTTCACGTCAGGTTCTGACCAATATCTCGGATCTAGATACAAACAAAAAGGGGTCATTTGTAAAAAAAAAAAACAAAACAAAAAAAACTTAAAAAACAAACAAATAAAAAACAAAAGGATAAAAAACTAAGATTTTTATATATAAATAAAAATAATCGCGAGATCCAAGGAATTAGGATAATCTCATTGTGCAACGACATTACTCCAGAGTGATCGGAAATTATAACCTAGATGGTAACGATTGCAACGAGATGTAAGTCATGGGTGTAGGTAGACGTTGTGTTTAGAATTTCGACTGCGATTGTTTTGATAATTTCAGGTTTGAGCCTATTGGTTGTATCAAAATACAACGAAAGGTATGTCGATTTGAGAAATGTTTTAAAACCAATTTTGACAGAATTGTGACATCGATCGAGAGAGAATCAAAAAAAAAAAAAAAAAAAAAAAAAAAAAAAGAAAAAAAACGAGACTTGCTATCAAAGTGAGCGGACGTTCCACCTTTTGCTCCCTTTAGCAGGGGCTGGAGAGTTGACTGAAATTTTAAAATGCAATAACATAATTTGCAACTGAACTGAAAAAGCTTATATGAAAAAAAAAACAACTGATAATTCATTCATCTTAATACTCCTGTTTATACATGAACGTCGAGTGCAGGTGATGGACGTGAACTCAGTACAAGGACAAGAGTGAACGCAGCATGGGCGAAATTTCGTGAGCTGTTGCCTCTGATAACATCACGAGTTGTCCTCCCTCTACATCCGGGGTAAGTTGTATTATAGCAGCTGTGTCAGGAGCGTCATGTTATTTGGTAGTGAATGCTGACCTCTCACCTAGTCCTCTCTTGTTCAACTGACACACAAGGACAGATCCGTGATTAGATGGATCTGCGGTGTGAAATCTGATCAAATCAAACATTAGGTCAGAGAACTTGCTGAAAGCTCTATATTGCTACATCCTCCTGGATCAACTGTTGCAGAAGCATGGATGTCTTGAATTGCAGAAAGGTTGGCCGGTCAAGGAAAACTTGGAAGCAGAAGACATTTGCATCTGGAGACAGTTAAACCACTGAACAGTGAGCTTGCGAAATATCAGAAAACGTCTGCCCTCTGAATAAATAAATAGAAGATTCAAATCCACCTTTTGAAGGGATTACAGGGATTATCCTAATTCCAAACCACTTTAATAAACTAACTGATTATATAATATATATATATATATGTGTGTGTTTTTAATTAAAAAAAAAATCTATGCAAGATCAAAAGGCGTGGAAGTAAAAATAAACCATGCAAAAATAAGAATTTCTCAAAGGGCTGTTATCTGTCAATGTATTGGGTTGTCAATTTTATGGCATATCAATTGTTTTGGAGCTATTTAACGCCCAAACACATCAGTCCATATGGGTACCGTCTTTGCTAGGAACTATGATAGATGAGTGTCCAGTCACGATAAGGTTTCTGGCTATCGATTTCACTAAACACTAATATCTGAGATAAGCGCCAGACCTAAGAAATCTTTCGGCTTACAAAGGGACTATTACTACTACTATGATTTATTATATACGGTTAGAAAGTAGTTTTTATTCATATCCGCAATAAATCTTCACCTTCTAGTTTTCAGCACTGTTGTTATTTTATTCAGTTCTCCATATAGATCAACAAAGCCTTCCACCGTCATGACGTTACTTCCAACTTCCGTTTTGAATCCTACCCCCTTTTTGGATCCCTCCTACTCTCTGCACCCACCACTATCTAACAATACCAACTGTTCCTTCCTTCTACACATATGCCCAATCAATCTTAAGCTTCCTGCTTTGAGCACTCTTTTTATTTTACCAAGTTCTCCATATAGATCGTTGTTTCTTATCCTATTCCTTCAAGTGACACCTAGGACTGTTCTGGTATAGGTACCACCAAGCCTTTTGCACATTTCATTTGTAAGGGTCGAAATTAGAAGAGTTTAAAGTATTTGTTTATATTCTACATTAAAGGTATCGACAAGATTAACCACTTTTAGGCGGTTAGACCTCGAAGTGTGAAATTTAGAAGTGCTCCCCTCCACATGCAGATTGTCCTAAGGTGCAGAAGTACCTCTTGCATACCTTGACCCCCCCCCCCCTAAATATATATGTATATATTTGAAGAAACCTTTAAGATCGTTATGTTTATTCTTATTTGATGTAAAACGGACATTCAAAAGTTAGATACATTTTTAATACGCCCTCATCTGAGTGACTTTGTCAATCAGTCAAGCTTGAGTTCGTAATAGCATTTTTATCGTTAGTTTAGATACGTCCAATCATCTCTATAAAAGATGATATCTATCGACCACACTTATGTTTGAAATAGCGTTTACGTTGGTCTGTCACGCTTAAGTTTAAAGTAGCATTTTTGTTAACCTGTCACATTTAAGTTTGAAGGGTTTCATATAAAATATTAGCAGTTGTTTTTTTTTTGAAGGGTTTTATATAAAATATTAGGAGTTGTTTTTTTTTTGAAGGGTTTCATATAAAATATTAGCAGTTGTTTTTTTTTGAAGGGTTTCATATAAAATATTAGGAGTTGTTTTTTTTTGAAGGGTTTCATATAAAATATTAGCAGTTGTTTTTTTTTTGAAGGGTTTCATATAAAATATTAGCAGTTGTTTTTTTTTTGAAGGGTTTCATATAAAATATTAGCAGTTGTTTTTTTTTGAAGGGTTTCATATAAAATATTAGCAGTTGTTTTTTTTTTTAAGGGTTTCATATAAAATATTAGCAGTTGTTTTTTTTTGAAGGGTTTCATATAAAATATTAGCAGTTGTTTTTTTTAAGGGTTTCATATAAAATATTAGCAGTTTTTTTTTTTATAAAAGGGATTCCTTCAGGAAAAAATTAAACTATTTTAAGATTATTTGTTGCTTGACTGTAGTGTGCAGCGACTATCTTCCATCCACCGGGTCCCTACATGGCAGATAGGGGAACGATCTTCAGATATGAAGGTCAGCAGCGAATACTCAAGCAGACCCGGACCAAGGATGCAACATTGCGGCGATGGGGCAGGGGCTGGAGTTTGGTGGATAGTGAGGGACCTATTAGATTAGCGACTCTTTTTTGGACTGTCTAAGAGGGAGAGACTGGTGGATGGTGCACCAGCTTAGATGTGATAACAATACTCCATGCATGGGTGGATGGTGGCTTTGTAGAGATATCGGATACTGTAAGGTGTGAGAACCTTTTCTAGCTCGGTAAGGGGAGACCACTTTTCTTGCAGCAGCCTCGGCAATGTCTTCTATGCATTTGTTCCAATTCATGTTACCTGTAAATATTAGGCCAGGGAGTTTGAACTTAATTGTATACGATTCATTGAACATAAGTTGCTACTTTTATCCATAGCTGGAGTGAAATGTTGGTTATTACATTTCTCTGGTAATATGAATGCATAATTGAAGTTGATAAATCCAGGTTTGTAATAAGCTGAAAATTCAGTATTATTGTAAGCTCCGATTACTGTAATGTCTTTCATACAATTTCTAATACAAAATAAATGTTTTTTATCAAAATATTAATATGGAAAAGAGAGAGTAGATGAACGAAAGTAAAACATTGTTATTAAGTAGTAGATATTAACAGTTGTCAGTGATTAGTAGGAAGCAAAGAAGAAAAAGAAAAGATGGCCGACATTAAAAAGTTGTAAAGGAATTTGAAATGTTGTAAGAAGAACTGAAACTTAACTTTTTAATTTTACTAATAATGTTTAATGTTGTAAAAGAACTCCACAATAACTACAAAGTGATAGCTCCTTGGCCTTTTGCCAAAGAGTAAATCCATAGTGCCCATTTGTTTTACGGCATATCAACCCTTTTCGAGTTATTTAATGCCGAATCTGGTAATTTTGGTAAAATTTGGTTGTTTTGTTTTACGACATATCAACCCTTTTCAGGTTATTTAATGCTGAATCCGGTCATTTTGGTGAAGGATTTTATGCTTCAAGTTCTTCATATGTTCAAGTATCTATTCATGATGTTTCGTTGAGTGAAAATGGAGGGTGTGGGGGGGGGGGGAGAGAGAAAATGAAACAGACATCAAAAAGTCTAAGAGTAGAAATGAGTGCAGGAGGGTGGGGCAGGAGCAATAGATGAAATCAAAACAAATAAAGTACAACAAAAACAAATAAAGTACAACGAAGCCAGTTTGTGCTAATTGCAATCAATATAACAAACTAGGTTTATCCCCTGTTGAAAGAAGCACGGGATTTGCAGAGACCTAAGATTGGATAGCAAAAAGAAAGACGGGCGCCCCAGGAAGACATGGAAAGAAACCATCAGGCAAGACTAAACAGTGACAACTGGACACAGTCAATCCCCACAAACGTGATCACTGGAGACTTAGCATAAGGACAACCAGACAGCATCGAACTTCTTGTTGAAACGAACATTAGGATAAACCTGTGAAGTGAAGGTTTATACTAATGTTCATAATGAATATTTAGCATTTTATAGAAACAAATAAGAAATTTGCCAACTAGCAATTTATATTCAATAACTATTATGTGAAATAGGTCAAGTTCTACCTACTCTTGGCAAACCAGTTTCAAACTTGTTTCATGATCGAACAGATACTGACTAAACCGACTCCATTACTGGGTTTGCTTGGTGAGGAAGTTGCCTCCTCCTCCCGATTAAATAATGCCTCCTCCTCCCGATTAAATAATAAAAAGTTGCCTCCTCCCCCGATTAAATAATAAAAAGTTGCCTCCTCCCCGATTAAATAATAAAAAGTTGCCTCCTCCCCCGATTAAATAATAATAAAAAGTTGCCTCCTCCCCCGATTAAATAATAAAAAAAAGTTGCCTCCTTCCCCGATTAAATAATAAAAAAAAGTTGCCTCCTCCCCCGATTAAATAATAATAAAAAGTTGCCTCCTCCCCCGATTGAATAATAAAAAGTTGCCTCCTTCCGATTAAATAATAAAAAGTTGCCTCCTCCCCCGATTAAATAATAATAAAAAGTTGCCTCCTCCCCCGATTGAATAATTAAAATAAATCTCTGAAAGACCGGAAAACCTTCTCTGTAAGGCAATGATAAAGTTAGGTCCATAGCAGGGAGGCAATCCTCTCAGACTTACCAAAGTGCCAAACTCAGTAACAAAGCTGTCGGAAAAAAACATTCTACTCGTTATGCTCAACAGAAAACGGGTCATAAACAGTTTTTCGCTTCTGTACTGCTGTTGTACGAGTCTTTGATCACCAGTACAAATAGTAGCCTTTGAGAATAATACATCAGGTGACCAACCTTTGTCTCAAAGACCGTATATAACACTGATATCAAATTATCTTTCAACAAAAGCAATTTTACGCTACAGGTTTCTGACATATGTGGAAGGACTTTTATTTGGTTTAGCGTCCATTTTACATGCTGACATGCATTGGGCGGCTTTAAAAAACTGACTTCCAAACTAACCTATCTCTGGCCAGGTCTTTATCCCTCTTTATTTCAAGTCCATTTTTATTACTTCCTCTAACGTTTTACTTAGCTATCCCTTGTGAACTGGACCTGCTATCTTAACTGTTCTACATCTACTAACTCAAAAACTCATCTATTCTTTCAATGTGACCATACCATAGAAGTCTCCTGTTCTGCACACATCTCTGAATATTGTTCAGATTTAATCTTCCTCTGAGGTCATCAGATCTAAGTGTCTGTGAGACTCACATTACACATTCATCAATACATTAAAAAAAAATTTGGCAAATAATTTTATTTAAAAAATTTAATTGATAACTCTTGTACACCCATCACAAATGACGAAAAAAAAAAATGCTTCACCAGGGTTCACACTCACTATTTAGATAAGTATTCATATAAAATCAGAATTACGTCAGTAATTTAATTTTTCACATAATTATAATTTCTGATAACCTAGATAAAAAACAATCAACAGTTGACTTTTATTTTGACTAGAGGATTTGTTTCCAAATGCATTTTAGGAGGTGGGGGTTGCCTGACTTGCTATTTGTTTTCTCGCTTCCCATCATCACTTGAAATGGTTTCACCCGTGGACTAGAAAAAGGCACATGTTTTAATCGCTAACTTTTGCGTGACGGGATGGAAGTACATATATTTATTATACAGTGGGAGGGTTAGGGTATTTGTACTTTTTTTTTATATTATTGTACACAACAAAACAAAGCAAAACGAGATTTTTTGTTATAATTTCTACTGCTTCTCGAGATGACAAAAGTTTTGAATAAACAGACAAGAATCCCCGCTACTTGAAAAGGACAAAGATGCAAATGTTGCTAAAAAGACTCACCTGAATTGTATTGGTCAATTGGATTTGATGATGGTGTAAGGTCATTTAGAATCCCCGTCTTAAGGTCATCCAAGTCCAAGAGTTCAGGAGGAGGTTCAGGTAAATAGATGGAATTCGAATTGGAATCTGGTATCGTATCCACATTATGGTAATTGAATGGGAACATCGGCATAAGTAATTTATCGTAGCTTTCATTTACCAAGAAAGGGTCTTCATTTTTTATGCTCATCGCGTTTGGGTACATATATGACGTGTTCTACAAAGAAAAAAAAAAGGGGGTCAAAATTATTACAACTTACGATAATGTGCATGTCGAACATACCATACTGCTATTACTAATATTAATAACATCATAAACAAACATTTAAGTTCCAAAGTTACTCTGGTGATACCAGATCAGGCTGCCCTGTGGCTCCCTGAGACGAAATTCACCTACATTGACGTTTTTTGTTTTTTTGTTTGTAAAACTTAATTATGTTCTACAAAACCAAAAACAAAAACAACAGCCCCTCTCCCTTTCTCCCTCCCCTTTTTTATTTTATTTTTAGAACTTGAAGCATATATCTTTTACTATAATGACCAGATTCGGCATTAAATAACCCAAAAAGGGTTGATATGCCGTAAAACAAAACTACCAAACCATACCAAACCAAAGTTACTGACTAAAATTGAAGCATATCTAGTATAAGTGTCTCTTGGGATGCTTTAGAAGCAATTTCATATACAGTCCGGCGCAAGAGTCAGATAAAGCTGTAACAGCCTTGCGCAAGAGCCAGATAAAGCCGTGACAAGCCCGCGCAAGAGCCAGATAAAGCCGTGACAAGCCCGCGCAAGAGCCAGATAAAGCCGTGACAAGCCCGCGCAAGAGCCAGATAAAGCCGTGACAAGCCCGCGCAAGAGCCAGATAAAGCCGTGACAAGCCCGCGCAAGAGCCAGATAAAGCCGTGACAAGCCCGCGCAAGAGCCAGATAAAGCCGTGACAAGCCCGCGCAAGAGCCAGATAAAGCCGTGACAAGCCCGCGCAAGAGCCAGATAAAGCCGTGACAAGGCCGCGCAAGAGCCAGATAAAGCCGTGACAAGGCCGCGCAAGAGCCAGATAAAGCCGTGACAAGCCTGCGCAAGAGCCAGATAAAGCCGTGACAAGCCCGCGCAAGAGCCAGATAAAGCCGTGACAAGCCCGCGCAAGAGCCAGATAAAGCCGTGACAAGCCCGCGCAAGAGCCAGATAAAGCCGTGACAAGCCCGCGCAAGAGCCAGATAAAGCCGTGACAAGCCCGCGCAAGAGCCAGATAAAGCCGTGACAAGCCCGCGCAAGAGCCAGATAAAGCCGTGACAAGCCCGCGCAAGAGCCAGATAAAGCCGTGACAAGCCCGCGCAAGAGCCAGATAAAGCCATGACAAGCCCGCGCAAGAGCCAGATAAAGCCGTGACAAGCCCGCGCAAGAGCCAGATAAAGCCGTGACAAGCCCGCGCAAGAGCCAGATAAAGCCGTGACAAGCCTGCTCAAGAGCCAGATAAAGCCGTGACAAGCCTGCGCAAGAGCCAGATAAAGCCGTGACAAGCCCGCGCAAGAGCCAGATAAAGCCGTGACAAGGCCGCGCAAGAGCCAGATAAAGCCGTGACAAGGCCGCGCAAGAGCCAGATAAAGCCGTAACAAGGCCGCGCAAGAGCCAGATAAAGCCGTAACAAGCCTGCGCATAGGTTAAATACAGTCCTATTAAAGTCAGCAAAAAGTTAGTTTTAGTCTTTGTTAGTCTTGTCATCAAATTTGTGGTTTAGAATTATTTCAATGTTTTCCATTCCATCTGCTGGTTGTTTTTCTTTTATCTTTGTATTATAAAAAAAGAAAATGACATTTTTAGAAACTTAGTATTTATGTTTCTACCCATAACTTATGCACCAATCTCCTATGCATATGATTATCTGAGAAAGTCGGGTGCACAAATTGTCTAGACAATAAAAAGATTGAAGGAAGGTATTGAGTTTTCCTTGTCAACTGAAACACAACATGACACAAACTGGGATTGACATCTACAGAAAAAAAACCCAGGCAATATATCAATAGACATTAAACAGATGTTGCTTCAGTAAAATCGACATGTTTACGTGACAAGCATTGGGATGTTGTGCTAACAAATATTTATCATTTGATGCTACGGCATGGACGGCGGCACCGGGGGGGGGGGGGCTCAAGACCCCCCCACTTTTTGACTTGGCCCTCGCACTTTACGGTCATCAATAATGAAGTTATATATGCATGTGTTTAACCGCCCCCCCCACTTTTTACGAGAGCCCCCCCCCCCTCACACTTTTATAACTGTCCCGCCGGCCCTGTACGGTATGGTGTTTTGACCTGAACTGAATAACTAACCCTTTCCATTCTCCTCAGATAATGTACATGTGCATACTGTAGTAGACATATATACGTGTTCTGTTAATTGATGCAAGAAACCGAGAACATGTAAATCCATCCTTGGATTTTTTTGTCTCTTTCCAGGATCGCGGGGAAGGATTCCACCAAGACGCTTTCTGCCCTATTATCACGCCTCGACACACAAAAACGTAGAACTTTTTTATCTGTACAATATTTTTAGTATCTGTCTATCCAGGGATGCAATTAAAAACAAAGTCCTATCCCAAGACCAAACAACTTTTTCCCCCCAAGTAAAATTTTACAAGGGATACTATGGCGATAGTAATTTTTATAAGGATGTTTACAATAATAGCGTGGGGTCTGCGTTCGCACCATACATCCATTAAGAAAGACAAAAAACAAACATTTTACTTTATAAAGTGAAGACTATAAACATTAAAATTAGTAAAATGGTGTTAAGGGTTGAGAGCTAGAGTATGCAAACATTCTCATTCATTCCCAGGAAATGCCAGGTGTCCCTGCTGACAGCTAATTAAAGCAAGCTCATTTTCATAAGTGTCTTCTAAAGTCTGATATAATGCTGTCTCCTCTAATCGTTACACTGATGACTCTTATAATCAGGAGTTGTATTATTTACTCCTCTCCAGGAGTTAGGCACAAGGCCAGTTTTATCCTACTCCCACAAGTAAGATGTGACCCAAGGTCGGGTCGGAAAGTGGGGGTTGAAAAGCCAGCGCCCGAGAGGTGAGCACTCTGACCATTAAAATTGCCTGGGCAGCCCCGTCGGCATTCCCCGGTAGGGGCGCCTCAAGCAGTAAGCAATTAACTTACTCCTCCCCAAAGAGGGGAGGCAAAGCCTGGGAGGGTGGACCTCCTAGAACTGCACAGGACAATCCCATAGACCGGCGTAAATCAAGCCCCGAAGGACAAGACAATACAAGTCTACAGGTATGTTTGCATTCAATCACTTTTCCATTTCAAAGTTTCGTAGATTTCTCGTGCGTAAGTAAAATTGGTTTAATCCATCTAAATCTTACGGACATTAAAATGGATTTCATCAGATAAGTAAATTTGTTGTCATGCAAATAAAGTTAAATTCTAACGATATTCTACCGATGAATATTAGTCGAAGAATTTTAGGAAACAATCGATAATCTTTAAGAATACACACTTATTCAGGTTGACATGCGGTTTTGTAAAAACTCAAAATGAGTTTTCAATGGAACGAAGAAATTAGTGTTTTTTTTTTTTCAAAAGTCTAAAGATTTTTTTTTTTTTTACAACAATGTGAAATAGAGAAAAGAAAGTTTTTTTTTTTTACAACAATGAGAAATAGAGAAAAGAAAGTTTTTTTTTTTTACAACAATGAGAAATAGAGAAAAGAAAGAGTTTTTGTTTTTTAAAACAATGTGAAATAGAGAAAAGAAAGAGTTTTTTGCAGATTTTTGCAGATTTAAAGACTTTTCTATTACAAAATTCAACAGCGCAAAAACAAAGTAAAAATTTATTGGTCTTAAAATTAACGTTTTTTATTGCACCGTTGTTATTGCAAGAGTGGAATGGCCGCAGCTAAAAGTATGTATACCGAGATGACCAGAAAACTCATTGAGTCTGGAAAATCTATAATAGTGTGGTGAATAATACGCAATCAACAATTCTCCCGCAAGCCAACCACCATGATGTTACCCGCACGGCAACTGATGAGGCTGAACTGTTTGCCCAGCGATTCGCCTTCAATACCACAAATCACCCCTTCCCAAGCTTCCACTGAGGACTGAAGCCACACGTGATAATCTGATTATCACCCCTTCCCACATCTGCGATATCATAAAAAACCTTGACACCTCCAAAGCATGTCGGCTTGATCTTATCCCTGCTATAGTCTTAAAAGAAATGCTCTGCTGAGCTGGCCCCTGTCCTCTCCAACAAATGCCTTGCCAGATCTTTCTTCCCTGATAGCTGGTAAATTGAGTGTGGTATCAGTGTTCAAGAAATTGGGTGAAAGAACTAACCTGCAAAATGATCACCCCTATCAGACTCCTTGCTAAAATCTTTGAATCAATCTAGCGATAGTCCACCACCTCGTTTATGCTACAGCACTTCATATGTCCAAAGCCTTTGGCAAGGTCTGGCATGAAGGTATTCTCATGAAAATTAATTTGTACAGAATTACCGAACGAATATTTAATATAATCAGATCCTTCTTAACCAAAAGAAAAATCCAGATTGACCTTGATGGCCGTACATCTAAACACGATATTAATGCGGGTCAAGCGTTGAACCGTTATTATTCCTGATTTTTATAAACAACCTCCCTGATGCAATTGTGTCCGAGATGGGTATATTTGCTGATGGCACTACACTCTATTCTTGACATGTGGGCAACACAAACGCACACATATTCATGGTAATGGCTGAATCCTTAGAAAATGACCTCCAGTCTGTAGTGGAATGGGGACATAAATGGATGGTAACATTTAATGCTACTCAGACAAGGCTAAGATCAAAGTGTAGTATCTGTTCCGATGGATACTGCATCCCATAGACTGGTATTGTCTTGGCCTTCGGGGCTTGATTTACGCCTGTCTATGGGTCTGTCCTGTGCAGTTCTAGGAGGTCCACCCTCCCAGGCTTCGCCTCCCCTCTTTGGGGAGGAGTAAGTTTATTGCTTACTGCCTGAGGCGCCCCTACCGGGGAATGCCAACGAGGCTTCCCAGGCAATTTTTAAATCCCACTTTCCCGACCCTTGGGTCACATCTTACTTGTGGGAGTAAGATAAAAACTGGCCTTGTGCCTAACTCCTGGAGAGGAGTAAATCAAAGCTAATTTTCTTCAATAACTACAAGAAACCTCTTCAACCGCCGATGTCCATGGGTAATAGCACACTACTAGAGAGTCCATCATTCAAATTCCTCGACCTAATATTCACAGGTAACATGAATGTGAACAAATACATAGAAGACACTGGCAAGGCTTCTGCAAGGAAGATGGCCTCCATATACCGAGCTAGAAAACTTCTCACAACTGCCAGTATCCTATATCTCCATCAAAGTCACCAGACATCTTGCTGCAAAACTCCCCAATTAGGCTGCTCCTAATTCACAGTGGCACGTCTCAGTGGCAATATGCGTTGTATGGGGTGAACGAAAGTGGAAACGAAAAACAATAAAAAATCTGAAAAAAAAAAAAAAAAAGGTCTCTTTTCTTTATTTGATTTTGTTGTTTTAAAAACAAATTTTTTAGAATTATGAAAAAAAAAACAATGCCTTTTCTTCGTTTCGTCGAAAACTAATTTCGAATTTTTACACAACTGCAATATTAAAAATGTCTGCCTGAATAGCTGCATGCGCGTAAAGATTACCAGACAATTTACTAAAAATGTAGCTCATTTTATTCGCTATTTTATTCGAACGTTATTTTTCTGATAAATGTTAGTCGAAAGATCTTACTGTTCCTAATAAGAGTCAAATGGTTGATGCTAACTTACTTTGTAAGTGTCGGAATAAAGATCCATTTGGCCTTGGGCGATTTGCAAGTACTGATCAATTACAGGAAATGGAGCTGAAAATAAAATAAACAGTATTATATGTTGCAAGTGTAGTTGAGGTTGGAGCTAGATGAACAATACTTTGAAGACTCGGTAGAGCAAAAAGACACAATAATTGAAAAGCCATATAAATGATGAAACATTCATCCTTCGTACAATTCCACCAAGTAATTAGTTGCTCTCGGTGTCACACGAAACCTCATCTGGTTGTGGGGGCCACACTTTGGGACGTTTAAGGAGTGGAGGCACTCATGATAGTGAACGTCGCCTGCTGGACTTCACCTGACCTCAAATATACTTATTTCGGGAGGAGGGGTGGGGTTGAGAGAGGTGAATCCCCTCCCCTCCTCCTGAAATATCAGCCAACCGAATTCAAAAGATCATTCGAATATATTCATATGAAGCCGATTATTTTTAGATGATTTGTGGCTGCAGGAAAAATTTGAAAGTGATTTCAAAACTAGTATTTAACCCCCCCCCCTTTCGGGAAGATGTGACACAAGGTCAGAAGGTAGACAGCGCCCAAAAGGAAAAGCACTCTAGCCTACAAAAATTTCCTGAGCAGCCTCTTCGGTGTTCCCCGGTAGGGGCGCCTCGGGCGATTAGCAATAAACTAACTCCTTCTCAAAGGGTGAGGTAAAATCTGCACAGAACTATACCTCAGTCCGACAGAAAAAAAGCTACCTAGCTTCAACATGGCCGAGACTCGGTCGGACTGATTGGCGAGGACGTATCTTCGGCTCGTATGAACAGCGCCTGCGCAAAACTGTCAATTCGAAAGTAATTTCTGGATAGAATTAAAGGGTATGGACAAAAGTCGAGTTTTATGGTTTCTGAGAAACAGTATTTTTCAACTATGCAAAAACACAAAAAAGGTATTATTATACACTTACAGCAGATGCTAGCAAGTTCACCCCCCCCCCCCCCCCAAAAAAAAAGAACAAATGAGATTCTATGATTTTTTTAGCGATTACATGTAAACAGCCTGAAAAAATTGGCACTAAAAAAAAAAGTTGCGAATCAGTTTCGCATATAAATTTAACGTAAAATGATCACCTACTTCCCGACCAGATAGTGTATTTAAAGACATGTAAGCAATTTTTGTTTTTTACTTAAATCTTAGCCATTTTAGATAATTGATTTCCAAGAAATTATGGGTGTGCGTGTTGGGGGGTATTTCCACTCAGTCATATCTTTTTTTTTTTCATTTTGCCTGTAAATTCTGTATTTAATCGATATTACAATGAATTGAAATTAAAATATGAGATGGTTAGTATACGTTCGTTCGCAAATAACAAACATTTATAACATGAATAAATGTTCATTTATTAGTGATTATGAATGAAAGAACAAAACAAAAAACCCAGAAAAAGTTAATAACACGAATTGGATTAACGAGTCTTGCCGGACAATCTTGACAAGTCGGTAAAAGCAATAAAACAAACAGAATTCAAAAAGAAATAGCGAAATGCGCATTTTTATACAAGAAACAAAAATCCTAAGGCCGAAAATTCTAGAAAAGCAACGAACATGTGCGAATGGCATGGTGAAACAAATTCTCTATTTTGATTGGCTGAGAAAACTATTTGTCAACACTGACGTCACATTACTACGCTTTAATAAAGTTTAACAAAACAATGCGTTAGTTTGTCTTTTTTTTCACCTTCTTTGAGTTAACCTATTTTTTTTTTAAAATAGAAAGAAATCCGTTTATCTTAACAATTTCAACTTATTTTCACCGGACACGAATCTAACAATCTTTTTCATGAGATTTAATTTTAAATTCAAAATTAAAGAATTTGCTTCACTTTTAACATAAAAAAAGTGCACGGATGTAAATTATTTGAACGCTCATTAAAATTATCAATTATAAATTGACATTCTTAAAACAATATTTAGATGATTTTGTTATTTATTTAAATAAACACAACTTATATTTTTAAGCATAAAATAATTGAAAATTAAATATATTTTAACTTATTTTCATGTTGAACATGTTTCTATTTACCCCCCCACCCACCCACACACACACACAACTAGGGAACATTTTGATAATGAGGTCTGTTTTTAATACGTGCGGAAAATTCGGCTTCAAGAAGGGCCACTCTGGATTATGAAAACAATAATGATTGCCTTAGTCTAGCAGGATTTCTCCTAACAGAAATTTAAGAGTTAATTTTTCTGAATTGGTGACTAAAATTTTTGTTGTTGGTTAATACGTCGTTTCGCAGCCAAAATGACTAACAATGAATCGGCTGCATTTTTCCAACCTCACAAATGAGTAAGTAAACCCAAATAAATTGTTTGGGACTAGTTTCAAATTTACCATAAATTATTTTAAAAGGAAATACAGTTGGGAAATTAGTCTTAAACAATTTATTTGGGTTTACTTACTCATTAGTGAGGTCGGAAAAAAAAAAATCAGAAAAATGCAGCCGATTCATTGTTCGCCATTTTGGCCGTGAAACAACGAATTAACACTTTCTTTTTAAATATAAATATGCTGTACAAAACACTGAATCCTTAAAGTGACGTCTACTACAAAATAAATAAAAACTACAAACGAAAAAAAAAAGAAAAAAAAAAAGTCTACGCAATATGTCGAAAAAAACAATGTTAATCAATAACATTGAAAACAGTGGAAAACAGAATCTCGTCAAACAAACTTGACAACTCAATAAAAGCAGTAATAATATAAACTAAATAAAAAAAATTACAAATCGAATAATTGCGCACTTCGTGCTGGCGACAACATTCGGGAAATTCCCGAAAACCAGTTTTTTTTATGAACAGACACGTGCGCGCGGCGCGGTGATAAATGGACATGCGTGAGAAACAAACACCCTATTTTGATTGGCTGAGAAAACGATTTGTCAACAGTGACGTCACATTACTACGATTTACTTCACGTTGTACTTGATAGCTAGTGTCGATCGATTGTGTGCGAGTCCAATAAACATTCATCGTTTAAGAAAAGTTAAATAGGCCATAAAGAAAAAAATTTGAAAAAAAAAAAAAAAATGATCTTATTTCTGAAAATATTGTGAACAAGAAAAAAAAAAAAAAAAAAAAAAATCTTATTTCTGAAAATATTGTGAACAAGAAAAAAAAAAAAAATCTTATTTCTGAAAATATTGTGAACAAGAAAAAAAAAAAAAAAAAATCTTATTTCTGAAAATATTGTGAACAAGAAAAAAAAAAAAAATCTTATTTCTGAAAATATTGTGAACAAGAAAAAAAAAAAAAAAAATGATCTTATTTCTGAAAATATTGTGAACAAGAAAAACAAAAACAAAAAATCTGAAAACGTTTTGTTACTGTTGTGGCGTTGCTAACGTTATACACGCAACACATTTTCCGAATATGTATTTGTTCATTTTAGTTTTCGTAAAGAAAAAAAAAAAAGAAAAGATTAAAAACAATGAAAAATAATAGAGGCTAAGATATACAACGTTCACTCAAACTTTTTTTTGTTCCAAAATTTCTTTATTTTATTGGGGACAAGAAACCCAAGTACGAAAAAAAAAAAAAAAAAAAAAAAAAAAATTTGTTTTGTTTTTTTATTGGTCAAATTATTTCAAAATGATAGGTTTAAAAAGGGATGCGCGATGTCCCTTAGGTAAAACAGCTTATTTCAAATAGATACTTTTTGCAAGAACCCCGTCGTCAAAAATGTCTTGTTATTTTATTTTTATTGTTGTAAAAAAATTCTAACTTTTGGCGTGGATACTAAAATAGTCATTAACTATTCGACATTCGATGCATTTTTGATCAGTAATTTTTATTTTTTAAAGTTTACTTATTACATACACGTATGTTGTTTGAACTAGCACTAAACATGCGTACTATCATTATAAAACCACGTTTTCGGCGCTTCGGACATCTAAACGTTAAATATGAGTGTCTGTTATTAGCGTAGTTTAAATTAGACCAACAAGGAGGCAAACCCTTACGATAGTAAGTAGAATTTTAGCGTTGAATAATAAAAACAAAATCATTTACGTTTCTGATTTTTTTTTTTTTTTTAGATGAGGATTGATAATTTGTATTTGTGTCATTCGGACTATTTACAGGGGATGAGACGTAGTTCACCTATATCGCTTAAGTCACGAAACCTTTGCACGAAAGGAAAAACAAAACTTTTTTTTTATTACAGCAAATAATAGGTTTATTAAATAAAAGTTACCTACGCCTAATAGTGTAAGTAGAAGGAATTTGACAGTGTCCGAGTGAGTAAAGTTACTTAGGCTGCTGGAGGTCCGTCATCAAATATTTTCAGATGAAGATAAGTGATGGAGCGTCCAGTGGACCGGGACGGGAGAGAGAATTTAGGTGTGTTTCTTTGTTGCTGACAAGTGTCTATCTGCTGACCGGTCGTGATTCCCAAAAAGGGCTGAAGTAATTCTTCAGGGGCCAGATGGAATCAATGTTCCCTGCAAGCTGATTGTTCAGTGTGCAACCAAATCACTTAACAGGGACATTTTTTCGAAGGGAGAAAATAGGTATTTGCTTATGACTGTTACATATTCTCATTTGTATAATTTGAATTGTTCGGACTACTGTTCTCATCGTGAGCGTTATTCTCACAACGTTTCGGCCGCTGTAACCTCCGACAGGTGGATCTTGTCGAACTCGGGAATCTGCACGGGATTTCGAACGGAACCCTTTATTTAATCCAATAATAATAAAGGGTTCCGTTTGAAATTCCGCGAGTTCGACAAGATACACCTGAAGAAGGTTGGAGGTTACATCGGCCGAAACGTTGTGAGAATAACACTCAAGATGAGAACAGTAGTCCGAATAATACAAATTATCACTCATCTAAAAAATTCAGAAATATTATTCTCATCTTGGTTATTTTAACAACGTTTCGGCCGATGTATTTAAAAAAAAAAAAGTGGGGGGGGGACAAATATTGTTTGTTGGAGTGTTGATGGCCCTTCTACCTCGAAAGACAATGGATACCCGCGGTAAAGGTGTTTGCGCGAAAAGTCTATATTGAAGAAAAGATGAGGGGGGGAGATATAGGAATTCATACCTTTCCTAAAGTCTACTTTTTTATGGAAATCGCTCAAGGCAAGGCATGAAGCCACTTGATGTAAACCACTTGATGTAAGGAGCTAAAAAAAACAACCCCTTTCCAGGTTAAAAACTAGCCAACGATCAGTGTTAGATGGATAGATTTCGACCCAGACAACAGCAATTCTTCCCCCTTTGTCAAGAAATATCGTTCATGGAATGTGAGGACTAAAGGACAAAATAAGGGAAGCGAGAGTTACGAGGCTGACGAAAGTGAACCCAAATTAGTCACTTTCTACTCTATCTATTAGTAAAAATGATCTTGTCAGTTACAAAGTTTAACTGTCGATCAAAAATACAAATACGAACGAATTAGAAATTGTATCCCTCATCTAAAAATTGAACACAGTTTTACAGAGAAAACAAAAATAATACTTACTGCTAATTTGACAAGACATCTTTTCTAATTTTGGGAGCGGTGATATCAAAACAATAAGTTGTAAATAAAAACGCGTGTGATTATGATTGAAGCGTCCGGTTTTTTTTTTTTCCTTTTTTTTGTTTCAGAGACAATTACTGTCTTTTCGCACACTTATTGCACGGAGCAAAACTTGCGTGTTATTCCTAATGGTTGGCGAGACATAAATACAGCTGTTCGAAAGGTCGCCGCTTTTATAGGCCTGTGCAGATGCTGCTGATACTAACACTTCACTTAGCCCCGCCCCTTTTCTAAGTCGATATTTTTGTTTTTTTACAAACAAGCACAGCCTTTTACGACTTCGTATTCCGTTAGGGTTAGTTTAAAATAAGTTCAATGACAAAGTAATCATTTCATTGAATTTAAATCAGCGAATGTTTAAAAAAAATATACGAAATCGTAATTTGATTTTTAGCGTAGTCAGTGTTTATCGAAATTTTACTATGTAAGGTTAGCGTAAAATAAACAACCTCCATTGAGACTTAATATTATTTCTTGAAGATTTGTTATTATCTCGGCCTTTTGGCTAAGATCAGAGTGTAGTATCTGTTCCGATGGATACTGCACGCCTGTCCTGTGCAGTTCTAGGAGGTCCACCCTCCCAGGCTTTGCCTCCCCTCTTTGGGGAGGAGTAAGTTTATTGCTTACTGTCTGAGGCGCCCCTACCGGGGAATGCCGACGGGGCTGCCCAGGCAATTTTTAAATGGCCAGAGTGCTCACCTCTCGAGCGCTGGCTTTTCAAACCCCACTTTCTCGACCCGATCTTGGGTCACATCTTATTTGTGGAAGTAAGATAAAACTGGCCTTGTGCCTAACTCCTGGGGAGGAGTAAATAAAACCATCTTTTGGCCAAGATCAAAGTGTAGTATCTGTTCCGATGGATACTGCACCCCATAGACTGGTATTGTCTTGGCTTTCGGGGCTTGATTTACGCCGGTCTGTGGGTTTGTCCTATGCAGTTCTAGGAGGTCCACCCTCCCAGGTTTTGCCTCCCCTCTTTGGGGAGTAGTAAGTTTATTACTTACTGCCTGAGGCGCCCCTACCGGGGAATGCCGACGGGGTTGCCCAGGCATTTTTTTTAGGCGCTGGCTTTTCAAATCCCACTTTCCCGACCTTGTGTCACATCTTACCTTGTGGGAGGAAGATAAATAACTTGTTTAACCATCCATAGGTTTAAATTTATTTATTTATTTATTTGAAAGAAAATCTGTTGATCGGATATGGTCAAAACGGGTTTAAAATGACCGGAAAACGATGGAATACATTTCTAATATTTTTTTTTACAAATGAGTCACCGCTTATCAAAACCTAAAAGCCACTCGAGGACAAAGGTTCATGATTTGTGTCAAGAAACAGTGAGACAAACACATTGAAGATAAGAGGACGGCTCAGCAGGAATTTGTTAACATTGGACTTGAAAATAACTATGCTGTAGTCAGCTGGGAAGCATCCCCGTGGTATTGTGTTGTAGTCATGTTGTGTACTTTCCAACGTTCATAAACAATTAGTTTCCATTATTTATATTTATTTATTTTATTCATTTAATACTAGCATGGCTACCTGACGTTGCCCCCCCCCCCGAGGGAGAGGGGCGTGGACACCAAAATAGAAAATTTAAAAAGTGTGTGTAACATCTTTCTTTTAAAACTTATCTCTCTTTCTACCTTTCTCTACCCCCTCTTCCCTCTCTCTCTCTCTCTCTCTATCCTCCTCCCTCTCTACCCCCTATCTGATCTCCCTCCGCTCCCTTTCCCCCCCTATCTCCCTTTCCCCCCCTCTCTCCTCTCTTTTCCCTTCTCCAGTCAAGAAGGATTTCCCCTCCTCCGACCGAGGACAGATCAGCTACTACAAGGCTCCCTTCCCATCTGCCTTCTACATCTCCTCTCCTTCCCCCCCCCTCTGTCATCTCATCTCCATTAAAGAATGATTTCGCCTCCTCCGACCGAGAATAGAACAGATACTACAAGGTCAAGAAAGTGTATTTTAGCTCGAGTTTAACAGAGCAAAGATCAACAGTAAAAAAAAACATCGCCCTAAATGTCACCCCTTCTCTGACTAATTTTATTGCTAGTGACCCCTAAAAGAATGAATATTACACACAAAAAAACAACTATTCATACTCTGTCCGAGGCAATGCTGAAAAAGAAGATATCAGCTTTGTGGCTGTGTCTTATTAGGCGGCCTGATATATGTCACAGAGTACTGAAGAGGTTTAAACAAGTTATTTTTGTTCCCAGTCAATTTTTGTGGAGTTAGGTAAAAAAAAAAAGAGTAAATATTAAAAATCTATACACAATATATTATATCACCTTGTAATATTATGTGTATATACATGAAATAGTAATACTATATATATATATATATATATATATATATATATATATATATATATATATATATATATATGTGTGTGTGTGTGTGTGTGTGTGTGTGTGTGTGTGTGTGCGTGTGTGTGTAAGGTTAGTGGGAGAAAATCCCAGCAGAGTGCTCGATTATTAAGAAGAATGAAAAAGAGCGTAATATATATTAATGTTTGTATTACAACGCGTGCACAGCCATCTTCCGGGGTGACAGACATGAACAGAGGCTGGAGAGGGTTTGATAAAGAGGCCTTTATAGGTCCCCTTTGTTAGGATTTGAAACCGACGGTACCGATGTCGTTCTGATCTTCTGTAATACAAACATATACGTATATAACTTCTGTCTCCTGTCCTCCCGCAATGGGGATTTTATACCAGCTGAAGGGGATCTGTCATCGGCAATCAACCTGACAGACCAGTGACTGATTTGACAGCACAAACCCCCTTTTTGAGATTAGGTATGGTCTGGCTCGGTCATAGCCCCCCCCCCCCTCTCTTTAAGGGTGAGTTTGTTTAGTGCCGATCGTCGGGGAATGCCGACGGGTCCGATTCAAGTGCCCCCAAGGAAACGGGCTTACCGGCCTTCTGCCACATCTTGTTGTAGGGGTGGGGGCAACAACCTTCGGGGGGGGGGGGGGGCAACGATCTTTCGGAAAGAATAAGCGCTTCACCGAGTTTTCCAGCAATGCGGTTAGGTGTCCATCACATGTCTGCTGTCGCTTGTATGCGCATTTATTTTGTTCGTTCGTTTTGGAAACCGTTTCACATATGCACTCGTATCTAAAGTTTTCTTACGCTGATGCAAACCATTTGTTTTTGTTGTCAGTTCAGTTTCCATGACTTTCCTACGTCTTAATGAAATTAACATATTCTTTATATAACCCGAGAGCAGTTTACCAGTTCTAAGACGCATGCAACGGGGTCGACGGTTGACAATTTGAGCTGTTTATAAATCAGCTAGAATACCCGTCCCATCCTTTAATGAGTGCAAACGATCACAAACAGAAATACATCAAAGCAATTATATATATATATATATATATATATATATATATATATATATATATATATATATATATATATATATATTACGGAATATCAGAACAACACCGGTACCGTCGGTTTCCCATCCTAACAAAAGGGACCAATAAAGGCCTCTATTTCTAATGTTTATTTAATATATATATATATATATATATATATATATATATATATATATATATATATATATATATATAATATTTGTTATTGTTTATTATCTATGTACGTATACGTTTCGTCCTTACAAATACATCAATGGATTATGCTCCGATGAATTGGCTACTCTGTTCCGATGGATAATACACCCCATAAACTGGTATTGTCTTGGCCTTCGGGGCTTGATTTACGCCGCTCTATGGGTCTGTCCTGTGCAGTTCTAGGAGGTCCACCCTCCCAGGCTTCGCCTCCCCTCTTTGGGGAGGAGTAAGTTTATTGCTTACTGCCTGAGGCGCCCCTACCGGGGAATGCAGACGGGGCTGCCCAGGCAATTTATAATGGCCAGAGTGCTCACTTTCTCGGGTGCTGGCTTTTCAAACCCCACTTTCCCGACCCGACCTTGGATCACATCTTACTTGTGGGAGTAAGATAAAACTGGCCTTGTGCCTAACTTCCTGGAGAGGAGGTAAATCAATACTCTGGTGCCCCCTCGACGTAAATTTACTAGACCAACTCGACAATCAACTAAATCTCATTCATTCACTGTGGAGGTCCCCAGATGTCGGAGAACTTTCTACTCAAATAGCTTCTTTCCTCGTGCTGCTAGCCTCTGGAACTCCCTCCCTGTCCCATGTTTCCCCGACAGTACAGACATGCAGAAATTTAAAACTAATGTAAACAGACATCTCGCTGCGCAGATCCCAATTTAGGTTGACCCCCACCCCCCTATTTTCTCCCCTTTTCTTTTTTCTCAGTAGCCCCTTACGTCTACAGTGGAGACCTCCCTTGTTTGGGGTAAACTATGTTTAAAATTTTTCTTTTTTAAATCGAGACTCATCAGCATAGAGATATAACTATTCACTACCGGTCATGCGATTCGAAACACCGGATTACGAGTATTTTGCAACTCAAATCCGATGCCTTAACCACTCGGCCAATTTTGAACAGCGAATAAACGGTGATAATTTTAACACTTTATACGACGGCTTGACGTCTGAGAGCGTTCGACTTTTTTTTTTAATGAAAGGAACGATGCATTTAAAGCTAGTGACGTCATGCTGTGTTAATACTACACTTACAGTGCTCTACTAGACGGGCTTTTCTAGGACCGTTGCGGTGCCTGCCAAGTTGACCAGAGAACTGTTTTGGATATTAATGAAGCCTACAGATTTCCTAGCGAGCTCTTATTCGCTTATTTTCTGGCACACCATTCAGTTTGAGGGCTCCTTTCTATCCCCGTTCCAAATGTAGAGATACTTGCACGTATTATACGTATTATCTAAATTGGATTTTTATTTTTTTTATTATTATTATCTGTTATTCATTAATTTTACCTTTTCAATTTATTTTCATTAATTATATTTTATTATTTGTTTATTTTTTATTTTATTTATTTTTAATTGTCATTATTTGTTCTTTTATATATATATAGATATATTTTTTATATATATATATTTTAAATATTTTTCTCTCTCTCTCTCTCTCTATATATATATATATATATTCTTTTTTATATGTAATTTTTCTTTTTTATATATACTTTTTCTTTTTTTCTTATATATAATTTTTCTAATTTTGCTTTTATTTATCTTTATTTTTATATTCATTTATATTTTATATTTTATTTTTATTCTTACTCTTACTTTTATTTTATTCTATTCTATTCTATTTCATTTATTTATTTTTATTTTTTATTATTATATTTTTTATTATTTTTATCTGTATTCTTATATTTATTATACTCGTATTTTTGTCATTATTCTACCGGTACTGTTTACTGTTTAATTAATCTATTTCTATAGTTTAATTTCCTTTATATTTTCATATATTATTGTCGGTATATTAATTTTTTTATTTTTTTATCTTAACTTTAACTATTATACTTTTTTTATATATATTTCATATATTTTTTTATATATATTTCATATATTTTTTTATATATATTTCATATATTTTATTAATATATATTTCATATATTTTTTATACATATTTCATATATTTTTTTATATATATTTCATATATTTTTTTATATATATTTCATATATTTTTATATATATATTTCATATATTTTTTTATACATATTTCATATATTTTTTTTATATATATTTCATATATTTTTTTATATATTTCATATATTTTTTTATATATATTTCATATATTTTTTTATATATAGTTCATATATTTTTTTATATATATTTCATATATTTTTATATATATATTTCATATATTTTTTAATATATATTTCATATATTTTTTTATATATATTTCATATATTTTTTTATATATATTTCATATATTTTTTATATATATTTCATTTATTTTTTTATATATATTTCATATATCTTTTTAAATATTTCATATATTTTTTTATATATATTTCATATATTTTTTTATATATATTTCATATATTTTTTTATATATATTTCATATATTTTTTTATATATATTTCATATATTTTTTATATATATTTCATATATTTTTATATATAGTTTATTATTCCTATTTTTAAAAAAAATTAATGTACTCTACTATAATTTATTTTAAACTCAATCTCTAATAACTTCTTATATCAATTTTCGTGGAGGAAGATTGGAAGGCTTTGTAGTCTGTCACTAACTTCTTGGCCTTTTGGCTAAGATCAAAGTGTAGTATCTTTTCCGATGGATACTGCACCCCATACTAGTGTTGTCTTGGCCTTCGGGTCTTGATTTACGCCGGTCAATGGGTCTGTCCTGTGCAGTTCTGGGAGGTCCATCTTCCCAGGCTTTGCCTCCCCTCTTTGGGGAGGAGTAAGTTTATTGCTTACTGTCTGAGGCGCCCCTACCGGGGAATGCCGACGGGGCTGCCCAGGCAATTTTTAAACCCCACTTTCCCGACCTTGGGTCACATCTTTCTTGTGAGAGTAAGATAAAAACTGGCCTTGTGCCTAACTTCTGGAGAGGAGTAAATAAATACTCTGCTGGTTTGCCCTTTGGCCTTATCAGCTCTTGGTTTTCCAACGTTTTGCTTTTTGTTTTTTAAGTGTTTTGTTGCCTTTTCTGCATAACGTGTCGATGCAGGCGCTGATGAAGTGACTTTTAGACAATCTTTAACAATTAGTTTTAAAAGTATAAATAAAATAAAGTATTTCCAAAATGTTTTGGAAACGATTGTACGCCAAGTTGGACTTGTTGTTGGAACTCTAGGAACGCAAAATGTAATGACTTGATCCTTTATATATATATATATATATATATATATATATATATATATATATATATATATATATATATATATATATATATATATATATATATATAAAGTTTAAAATAAAAAAACTCAAACCAACATCTCAGCCATTCACATTATAATTTATTTCATAATGTAATTTTTATTCTTGCTCTGTATTGCATTAAACTTACTAACTCAAGATTTCCTACCGAAATTACTCTATCCTTCACGGATCCAACACACATTATATATATATATATATATATATATATATATATATATATATATATATATATATATATATATTCTATTCTATTTTATTTTATTTTATTTTATATCTGATTTTCAACGATCTCAAATCTAACCAGGTGACTTTCCAAATTTTAAATATCATTTTTCCTTTCCTTTCTTATTTTTTCTCTTCCATTTCATTCTTCCCAAATATGATCTGAGGTAAGGATCGGATTTTAATTATCCCAGATGGGATCTTAGTTCATAACAGCTATTGATCGATAACATGGACATGCCAGTGTCGCAGATTTTGTACATGTCTGTATGAATTAAAATAATCATATATATATAAATATATATATATATATATATATATATATATATATATATATATATATATATATAGGATCAAATATAAACCAAAAGTAAACTTTTAGTAGATGGAACCTATAGTGAAAAGGTTAAGCTCAATATACGAGATAGAGCAATTGTAGAGATAGAAGAAATAAGAGTGATAAACATGTAACAAATGTCCAAAAAACTTTTTTCGTCTTCTCCAAAATCTCCTCTTCATTGGACACCTTTTCAACGGACAATTACCACCTGGACAAACCACATATCTTTTTTACTGAACTTTTCTTTCATTACATTTTTAATAATATTTTTTCAAATATTTGAACTTTGGCTTTTTCTACAGCCAACTTATCTATCTGTATTTCTCCTCTGATGATCAGATCTCGATCTTTGAAAAGCCCCGGCTTAAGGAAAGAATAATAAACACTAGTTTATTACAGAATACACATTGCATTGAACAATCGAAATTTGAAATAAATTTGGACATTCGTTACATGTCTATCACTCTTATTTCTTCTCTCTCTCTCTCTCTATCTCTCTCTCTCTCTCTCTCTCTCTCTCTCTCTCTCTATATATATATATATATATATATATATATATATATATATATATATATATATATATATATATATATAAAAATTCCCGAAACAGTTTTTCATGGTAAACAACTGATGATCCCTTAAAATAGTGTTAGAAACTAACTAATATAATAACTGTAAAAAATAAATTGACTTACATGAGTGATTTTCCACTGGAAGACTTGAGACTATAAGTTTTTATTTTTTATTTTTTTATTTTTTTAGTTTTTTTTTTATAGTTTTAATGGTTGAGAAACTTCCGAGACTATATATATATATATATATATATATATATATATATATATATATATATATATATATATATATATATATATATACTGCGATGGAGAAAACTGTATGAAAATAGAGCTTATACGTCTGATGTTATAGGTCTAGAAATATATTTTTATTTTGTTGAGTTAAGTCCCCATTTAAATAGCATCAAAAGGATCATCATTTGATGAAATTCTAAGAATTTCCGCATGATATTATTCTAGGGTAAAACAAATTCCAATCGAATGGAAGTAGGGTTGGGTTCATGTCGCCTTCGAGGACTCCTTCTAAAGAAAAAGATACGCCTTTGGATAATAGAGTAATTTTCCACTAAATTACACGTTTGTAGGTTCGATAGCATAAAAATATATCTAGTGGACATACAGACAAACAGTTAACACACAGACAGGAAAACGTCTCTCATATTAGTATAGATCACGTGTTGGGAAACCTGTTCGTACGGCCAGATTAGAAATATATTAAAAGTAAGAGGCAAAGGTTATCATGTCGGAACCGTAGAGCATAAGAGAAACAAGTTTAAGCAAATAATAAATTCTACCCAAAACTGGATGCTAAAAAAAAAAAAACGAAATATGGGCGAAATTAAGCTTGAACGGTCCCTACACGTTTATTGTGGAGCAACCAATGGTTAGTAGAACAGTCAAAAGTGAAGAGTTATCAGTTAAGATGATTTTATGGTTTCAGACGAGACGGAGAAAGTGGTGTCATGTCCGTATGTACACGGATGTGAATGAGTTCGTGAGACAGCTATACTGTCGCTATATTTAGAAGTGCATGACTGTAACGTGTGTTGTTTGCTGAGATGCTACGACCAGAGTTCGTTTGCCCGCCAAGAATACGTGTAGTAGTGGTATTACTGACAAGAGTTCACGTGGAAAGTTCGAGCTCTCACTGCATCTCCTTATGACAGTGATAAGGTGCTCGCTTATATAGATAATGCTAACAAGTGCCGGGCTCCAGGAGGAGACCCTTTCCGATTGGTTGAACAACCGAAAGTGAAAAGTATCAGCTATGACTGACAAGGGTTCCTGTGGCAAGTTGGAGGTCTCACCGCATCTCCTTACGACAGTGCTTCAGTGTACGCTTATATAGATAATGTGAACAGGTGCCGGGTTCCAGGAAGCGATTCTTTCCGATTGGTTGAACAACCGAAAGTGAAAAGTTATCAGTTAAGAAGGTCTTAGGATCTGAGGCGAGATGGAGAAAGTGGTTCCATGTCCGTATGTACGTGTATCTGAATGAGTTCATGAGACTGACAAGCTGTCGCTATATTTAGAAGTGCATGACTGTTACTTGTATTGTTTGATGAGATGCTACGACCAGAGATTTTTACTCGGTAGAAAAGTATCAGCTATGACTGACAAGGGTTCCTGTGGCAAGTTGGAGGTCTCACCGCATATCTTTACGACAGTGCTTCAGTGTTTGCTTATATAGATTATGTGAACAGGTGCCGGGCTCCAGGATGCGACTCTTTCCGATTGATTGAACAACCAAAAGTGAAAAGTATCAGCTATGACTGACAAGGATTCCTGTGGCAAATTGGAGGTCTCACCGCATCTCCTTACGACAGTGCTTCAGTGTTCGCTTATATAGATAATTTGAACAGGTGCCGGGCTCCAGGAGGCGACTCTTTCCAATTGATTGAACAACCGAAAGTGAAAAGTATCAGCTATAACTGACAAGGGTTCTTGTGGCAAGTTTGAGGTCTCACCGCATCTCCTTACGACAGTGTTTCAGTGTTCGCTTATATAAATAATGTGAGCAAGTGCCGGGCTCCAGGATGCGACTCTTTCCGATTTATTGAACAACCGAAAGTGAAAAGTATCAGCTATGACTGACAAGGGTTCCTGTGGCAAGTTGGAGGTCTCACCGCATCTCCTTACGACAGTGCTTCAGTGTTCGCTTATATAGATAATTTGAACAGGTGCCTGGCTCCAGGAGGCGACTCTTTCCAATTGAGTGAGTCTGATATAGGCAATCAATCGAGACTGGGTATTTTGATCCAATAAAGTATTTCAACCAAGTAAACATCGTATATTTCAGCGATCGTTTCTTTACGGCTGTTGTTACTGCTGGAGCAGTATTTATTAAAATCTTTACGTATTCTTGTGTGAAGATATCACTTAAAATGAAAATACACAACTGGGTTGTTTCATTTTCTCGCTACAAATTCACTTCGAATTAAAAATAGAATGGAAGGATAAGTCTCCGTGCAGTTCACTGTTTGTTCATCCTCAAGTTTGAAAGATTTCGTTTATTTTTTTGCTACAAAAAATAAAATTACTTTAGTATTTTTTTTTGTAACAAAAATAAAATTACTTTAGTATTTCTTCTTTTCCAAATTCTTTCTTTTAAGTTGTTTTGTTCAAGTAGCAAATTGCATGCTAAAGCTGAAATGGGAATGTTAGAAGTGAATCTTGCTTTTTACGTATCGACTCTTGATTGAACAAAAGCTAAAATCAGCAGCTTCTTTCGACCAATCAAAACGCAAGAAATATTTACTCCGAATATTGGCGCGTAGTATAAAAACCCAAACACGGCGTGTTTCTGCCTCTTTCCTGTTCTTCTTTCAGACAAGAAACGGGTGCTGATGCTGACGTTGTTGCAAATGCAGGGGGGGGGGGGACTAGGTTTGACTAAGAAAAAAAAGCATAAAATGAAAAGAGAATTTAGAACGCTGAAATAATCAATCGAACAATGAAACAATGTTACGTAAAAACTGTAACATTATTATTATTATTTTTTTAAATGCGTGAATTATTTTAGGGAAAAAATTATATCGCATATTAGTCCCTGTACCCAATATTTAACAATTATCCTAATTTGGGGTGGGGATGTAAGGAGATGATGAGATGGATCTTCTCCTAAAGAAACGGAACAATGAAAAGTATTTCTGTAACTATAACAAAAAGGGGTTTTATTAACTCAAGGTTACCTATACCGTTTGGTATAGGTAGATGAGAGTGGGACGGTGTCCGTCTGAGGAAGAGGAAGAATATAAGAGTTCTTCGGGGCTGCCCGTGGATTTCTTCAGGTGAAGATGGTAGTAGTCGTCAGTGACGACGGCGGCAGGAGAGAGAGAGAGCGTTTCCTCGTTCCTTGCTGGTGCTCTCTGCGATGTGTCCAAACTGGTGCCAAGAGGTCGTCTGATCTTTTTCCTCGAACCCTAAGTAGTCCCTTAGGGAACTAACGATATTACTGCACCCTGTGATTTGATTGAAGTAGCCAGCTCACAGGGACAGTGATTACGCATTCAAAAGTAGTCCCTATTTCTTATTTTTAAATGAAGGTTGTGGGTTTCATGCCAAAAGACACATACGAAAAATGTTGGGGACCAGAACTGAGATATTTCACCTTCATCTCAGTTTCTTTGGCGGAAATGAGAAAAGGGAGAAGTATTCCCGCGTATAATTCTTGCAACCAGGGAACAATATGTGATATAATTTAAATTTTCGTTAATTAACAAGTTTATTTATTTTTTGTTAATTGCTATGTTTTGGTTAATTAATATTGTTTCATTATTTGTGTTGTTATCAACAAATTTTATTGTCACATTTAAAAATATGTAGTTGTTCCAGGTTGTAAAAAGCACACGGAATAGCCTGAAAATGTAGATCCCCCTCCCCTAAGAAAATAATAATAATAATGTTACAGTTTTTACGTAACATTGTTTCATTGTTCGATTGATTATTTCAGCGTCTTAAATTCTCTTTTTTATTTTATGCTTATTTTCTTAGTCAAACCTAGTTATCCCCCCTGGATTAATAACAGGGTCAGCATCAGCGCCAAGAAACATGCTTACGTCACGATCCTGTCGGGGCCCCTCTATAAGACTCGAAAGGCTCTCGGCAAATTGCACACACATGCTGAGAGACACTCACGAACTAGTTTACGGCCAGCGAAGCACACAAACGCCGCTCATCTAACACGTATATACACAAGTTCATAGACGCACACCTCTCTCTCTCACTAACAAAACAGAGTCACGCTATTTTCACGCACGTACACGCACATGGCGCCAGCCGAAATGAACGCACATGCTCTCTCACTAACAAAAGGCACGCTTTATTTACTGCCATCCCACGGCAAGAAGATTTGGCATAAGGCCGGAAGGTGGGAGAAAAAAAAACAGTGCCCCAGCGGAAGAGCCAGGCAGGCGTCTAAAAATAGCCAGAGAAGCCCCGTTGGAATTCCCCAGTAGGAGCGCCTCAAGCAATTTGCAATAAACCAGCCCCTTCCAATAGAGGGAAAGCAAGGCCTGGGAGAGGGGAAGTTCTAGGACTACCCAAAACATAATACCTCAATCCGACAGATAAAGGCCATCGTAATGGCCAGTGCTCGTCGGACCGATTGTCGAGAACGTATTTTCGACTACTATTTAGGCGGTACCATTATCAGCCAACTTTCGCAGACTAAACCCTACGCTAATATACACACGCATATCTCCATGCCTTCACATTTACACACGCGTAAACGCACTCGGCACCAGCCGAAACAAACATGTGTACTCAATTTCTCTTTACAGACAGTAACTTGTCTTTCATCAGAATGTTTTTGGGACTCTCTGGACTTTTGTATTCAACGAATTTTTTATATTTCGTTGTTTTGAGTTGTCAATAAAAATTAATTATTTTGTATGGATAGACATTGTCATGCTTTCTTTGATAATGCCCTATACGCAACCGAATCGTAATTGGAAAAGGTTGGGAACCGCTGTAGCAGTCATAGACGTTGAAATCTGTTATATCTCACGGAGAACCGCCCTAGTCAGGTCGTTTGGTCACACAAGTACGTAGTAATTTCGACCGGACATTTTAAGGACTCCACCAGGGATCTTTAGGGGTTCGTAGAGTAGTCAGAGAGCTTCTAGGCAGACGTAAACACTCTCTCCTGCAACCCATCGACTAGACACCCTGAAGACGGCTATCGTCGCTTGAAGATATAGTGCCCAAAAGAAAAAAACTTGTGACAGCCGGCACTTATTAATTTTAATGTCTTTCAATTCACTGTCGTACCTTCTGTCAACCTACACCCAACTGTGCATGCCATATAAATGAATTGAAATCATTTTTTGTCTATAGAAAGGTCTTGTTTTCCTTTCTTTGTCGATCCATTTTTTACAGATTATTACTGGAGATAGTCTTGTAATTTATGTGAGGATTAGTTCCTATAAATATTTCAGCAGACATTTATTAACTTTAATTCCTTTCAATTCACTGTTGTAACTTATGTCAACCTACACCCAACTGTGTATACCATATAAATACATTTATATAAATGTTTGTATATAGAAGGGACTTGTTTTCGTTTCTTCATCGAACCATTATTTACAGATTATTACTGGAGATTATAATTTATGTGAAGATTGTTCCTATACTTGACGGATTAATGTTCGAATGATAGTGGCTATTATTGACTATCTAGAACGGGCATTTATAATGATAGCTAACAAAACGAAAAAGGGCTTTAAAAACAAATAGGCAACAAATGAATGTTACCAAAGGCAAGATAAGTTACTCTTCTACTAACCTGGATAAGTTTTATTGTGTTTTAACTTATTTTAAAGCGTTTCTTTTAGGTTCAAAACAAACCTGGTGTCCACCTGTTCAGTTACAAGTGCACTAATTCTAACCCTAACCCTTACCCTAACCCTAAACCTAACCCTAAACCTAACTCTAACCCTAACCCTAACCCTAACGACTTACAAGAATCAGCGTTTGTGTTTATTCGTCATTATGTGTGCAAAACAAGAAGAAATGTTTTCCTTAGTGCGTTTTTGTCGAAATGCGTGAATACAATATAAATTTGTATGTATAACATTTTTGGCTACATATGTGCATACATGTTTCAGCTATAACCTTAATAGGCTCAGCTTCTCAAGGCCAAGTTTTTAGGATGAAGATAGAAAGTAGAATGATTTTGATAGGACACTTACACGATCCTTGTGGTTTCTGAAACATTCCTGTCAAAATCATTCTCATTTTTATTTTCATTCGAACAACTTAGCTGAAACATGTATGCATGTATGTAGCTAAAAATGTTTGTATAAATAAAAAAATATGCTAAATAAATATAGAGCCGTACTTTTTATTGCGTACTTTTATATAAACAAAGCAATGATTCGCAGGATTAGTTACGCAACCTCTATGCACAAAACTTCATCGGATTTAGCATTGTGGCAATGATCTTCCGTAAAAATTATTGAACATTTTCAGTTATTTGTATCTGGATTATACTTATATATATATATATATATATATATATATATATATATATATATATATATATATATACCTGGTGATACCAGATCAGGCTGCCCTGTGGCTCCCTGAGACGAAATTCACCTACATTGACGTTTTTTTTTTGTTTTTTTTGTAAAACTTAATTATGTTCTACAAAACCAAAAACAAAAACAACAGCCCCTTTCCCTTTCTCCCTCCCCTTTTTTATTTTTATTTTTCCTACCCTACTCCCGGTCCTGGATATGACCTTAAACTACATCCGATGGTGAGATCCGGCTTACGGACTTTGGGGAATGTGGAGCCTCCTCTTAATTACCATTGCTCCCAGGTCCACCTTGACCCGGAGTGGTAGTACCTGTTAGGGTCCCAACTATGGATTAAATAGAAACAGATATTAAAAGGGGAAAGAAACAAAAAAGAGAAGAAAACAAGACCAGATTCGGCATTAAATAACCCAAAAAGGGTTGATATGCCGTAAAACAAAACTACCATACCTATATATATATATATATATATATATATATATATATATATATATATATATATATATTGTCATCCACAGACAGACTATTTCGCTGTATCACAGTTCTTCAGTGCGGCTAGAAAAACACTTCTACCATCTACTTGATATTCGGCAGCTCTCACTAATGAGCCACAGGACAGACGCTGGTAAATGATATCAATAATGTCTTTATATAAACTAATTCTCTTTTCCTATCAATGCTGGTGTTGCTCGGGGCTCTATTCAAGTACCAACACTGATTCTTCTCTCTATCAATGGTCTTCCTTAGAATATTCTTCAGGTAATTAACATTTATGCTGATAATATCACTCTCTATTTTGGTGTTACTTTTCGCCCATCTCTCTAGGGTTACTTGAAATATGCAGCTGATCTAGAAGTTGACCTGGGTTCGGCTGTGGATTGGGGTACGAAATGGCTTGTTTCGTTTAATCCTGTTAAGACTCAGCTCGTATCTTTCAGTCGTAGGCGTGTTCCGTTTCTTCCTGAGATTCTCATGGGTGGCTCTGAAACTTCTTGGTCTTTCTTTCCCATAAAATCTTTCTTGGAGTCCACATATTAGATCCATTGCTCTTTCTGCTTCTCGTAAAGTCGGTTCTCTCTATCGCTCAAGACACTTTCTCGCACCGGAGGCTATTTATTCTTTATCTCTACAAATCTACAATCAGACCATGTATGTAGTACTGTTGTCATATTTGGGCTGGTGAATCTCTTCCTCATTTGAGGGTTCTTGATAAGGTGCAGAAACGTATCTGTAATTTGATTGGCCCTACCCTTCCATTTTCTCTGCAACCTATCTCTCACAGACGTGATGTTGCTAGTCTCAGTCTTTTCTATAAAAACTAATATGGCATGCGTTCTTCAGAATTGTCTGTTCTATTACCTGCTTCCTTTGTTCCAGCTCGTTTGATTCGCTGGTCTAGTGGTCTCCACCAATTAGCTGTTTTGATACCTCATTATAATACAGCTTCCAATTCCAGTAGCTTCTTTCTGCAAGCTTGTGGAACTCTCTTCCTGCTGACTGTTTTCCTCCTACCAATAGCCTTGGTCTTTTCAAGGCTAAGGTCAATAGGTACTTCCTATCTTTGCGATAATCATATTTCGTGCTTATAATTCCCTTACATTCGATAAAAAAAAACCACATTGACCGTCACCTTAACCGTGCTCCATTTGTTTATTTCAAAGAGCTTGGCATTACGCTACGAAGCAGCAGGCGACATCATTTAACGACGAGAAAAGGGTCTTATATAACCATCCACAGACCGTTTCGTTACAGCTGTTCAGTGCGGCTAGAATAACACCCATCCCAAGCCAGGGATCGAAGCGAACCGTCGGCAGCTCTCACCACTGAGGTAAGGGGCAGGCGCTGGTAAATGATATCTACAATGTGTTTATATAAACATAAACTGCCACCTTTACAGTATTCTATTAACAACAGTGATCAACCCGAGATAGGCTTATATATATATATATATATATATATATATATATATATATATATATATATATATATATATATATATATATATATATGAATATCTGGGCAGCATCTTCTCTTTCAGGCAAGTAGTTTTGAATATAATAGACAACTTCGCGTCTAGATATCCTTTGGTAGATCCTTTCAATAAAACTCCATATATTAGAAGCCTTATATATAAAAACAAAACAAAAATAATTAATAGAATTAACTATAATATCAGTAATAATATTCTAAAATGTTTATAGCTCCAATATAGTTTCGTACTTAGTACATAATTCCCGCCAAACACCTTATATAAATACTACACATGGTCTAGACTGATTAGCCTCATTCCCCCTGAAGATCGACCCAGATGGGTCCGAAAGTACTTGGAAGACAGATGCAAATTATGGCAAATTCATCAGCCAATTCCCATCCGAAACTAAGATCCTAATTCGGACTATTGAAAGGATCTACCAAAGGATATCTAGACACGAGTTGTCTGTTATATTCAACAATATATATATATATATATATATACATATATATATATATATATATATATATATATATATATATATATATATATATATATATATATATATATATATATCAGAGGAAACATTTTTAATCAATAAAACGGGTGGGTGAAAAAAAAAGAAGAAAATTGCTAACATTTTCCTTAAGGCCTTATCGTCTGACCCTCTAAGAACTTTCAGGCACAGGAATCAGCCATCGGTAATCACCTGGTTAGTACAAATAGTTGTTCTGACAAGTATTCTGATGGGTTGTTTTCTGTTTTATACAGTGCCAGGTCGAACTACCATCTCAATATTATTGAGGCGTTAGTTATTAACAATTCTCGACCTAGCCTGTGTAGACAAAAGATTTAATGATTGAAATCCATCATAACGTTGAGAGATTTACGGTTTTTTTTCTCTCAATCGTTTTCCCCAACTTAAAGAATTTTTCCCCTCATATCTCATTCGATTTTCTTAGTTTTTAATTTATCATTCTGACGTTTCGTCTCAGAGGGTCAGACGATAAGGCCTTAAGGAAAATTTTAGCAATTTTCTTTATGTTTCACTTCGCCCGTTTCATTGATTAAAAAATGTTTCCTCTGAAATTTATCCTACGATTTTGTTGTACGCGAAATGTACTTATATATATATATATATATATATATATATATATATATATATATATATATATATATATATATATATATATATATATATATATATATATACGTACATAAAAGGTATATATATATAGGTTGTTGCAGCAGAATCTCGAAGCGAAGATCGCGGCTAACACGAGTTGTCACAAGTCGACAATCTGCCGAACGATCAAGAAGCACATTGGTTGCTCCCCCCCCACTGCAAGTCTCCCCGCATGCTCATCACGAATGCCCCCAAGGAGTCGAGGGAGTTCAATGTGGAGACTTTGATGAAAATATATGAAAAAGATTTCGACCAGACAGGCACTAGGCAGAACGACAGATGACTCTGCAAACACATTAAGGAGGTTCCCGTCACGAAGCATACAAAGTTTCCTCCCATCCGACATGGTCTTTGGCGTCATCTCCAGCGAGGGGGATGTCATGTCTCTGTTCTTTTTTCAAAAGGGCCTGAGAATCACCGCCGAGGTCTACCGAGACATGCTGAGGAGCGTGGTGAAGCCCTAGATGGACGAGATCGTCACCGGACACCCTACGTTTTCCAGCAGAATTCTGCTCCTGCATCCAAGGCCAAGACGACCCAGGCGTGACTGCTCAATAATATTCCTTATCATTAGTTGTCGGGATAGTGGCCGCCTTCCTCACTCAACTGCAACCCCCGTGACTATTTCTTATGTGGCGTAATAGAGGCCACAACCACAACACAGTCAACTCTCTAAAGGCTGTCATCGTAGATATGCTCACCGCTACGGATAAGGACATGGTCGCCAAAGCGTGTGACTCATTTCACGCCCACTTGAGATAGTCGTCTTCGCCGACTACGGTTATATTGAAAAAAAAATGTAGTATGTAACTATCAATTTTGCTGTCGGGTCCCTGCATGTACAAATTTTGTGTTTATTGCTTATTTGATTTTCTTTTTGTCAAGTGTCGAATTTTTCTGCAACACCATGTAGAATAAAAGAGAACGTCTGTGTGTATGTCCGTTTTAAAGGAAATATTATGTTTTATAAAGATGACTTGACAACTATTCCAATTGCTGAGTTGGGAGAAAGTTAGACTGACAACCTCGAGTCTGCTGTTTTGATCCTGCCCCAATGGAGAGCGACTAAAAGACTACCTTTTTATTAGTTGCTACACCAAGATGTAAGGGAGGGCGCCACTCCTTTCTCTGTATTATTTCACTTACCCTAGATCCTCACCTTTTAATTGTGGGTGTTTAACACAGCGATATCAAATATCACATTATTTTAATCTTTGGGATGACTCGACCGAGGATTGAACCGCGGTCTCCTGGGCCATTAGTGAACACTAAACATTATGCCGTTTTTCAATATAACCGTAGTCGGCGAAGACGACTATCTCAAGTGGGCGTGAAATGAGTCACACGCTTTGGCGACCATGTCCTTATCCGTAGCGGTGAGCATCTCTACGATGGTAGCTTTCAGAGAGTCGACTGTGTTGTGGTTGTGGCCTCTATTACGCCACATAAGAAATAGTCACGGGGGTTGCAGTTGAGTGAGGAGGGCAGCCACAATATTGGGAGACAAATCTTTTTTTTTGTTTTTAACTAAAAATGTCTCACCACCCAAGAACGCGGCAGCCTAGCAAAAATAAACGACCGTTAGGGAGTCTATTTTCGCTAGTCCACTCATAATATAACGGAGCATTTCTCTGTTTGTCGAAGGATATTTTTTCCAAACGTAAGAAACTTACGTTACATTAATAAATAAACAACAATAAACTTAACACTGAAATTTGAGACCTGCTGTCTGATCTAACTGACTGAACTTATTAAATTCTTTCAAATTAACTCACTTAAACAGTTCACTGAACCAGCTCGATTGACTGTGGAACACTTCAGTCACAGGAGTGTAAGACGCGACAGTCTACCTAACATATACGACCGTAGGGGGGATATTTTAGCTAGTCTGTATAATAAAAGAGAAAGTCCGTCTCCCCGTGTGTCTGTATGTCTCTCAATATGAAAACAGACTAGGAATTGTACCTTAGATATAAGTGTTTTACATGAGAGAAATCGTCCTGTGTCTCTAGCTGGCTTCTCAAGGGAGCTAAAGGCCCTTTCCCCATATGTTGCGCATTTAAATTCATCTATTTATAAGCATTTTTAAAGATTATTAACATATATATGAATGGCTTAATGGTTAAGATATCAAACTGACAACATCACGTTTGCCTTTATCATAAACTCTACTTAATATACTGTTGCGTATGATGTTATTCTATATTCGAACCCGAGAAACCTTGTGTAACCCTGTTCATACACACACACACACACACACACACACACACACATATATATATATATATATATATATATATATATATATATATATATATATATATATATTCTCGGAAGTTTCTAAACCATTAAAACTAAAAAAAAATTTTTTTTTTAAACCTTAAGTCCCATGTCGTTCAGTGGAAAATCACTCATGTAAGTCAATTTAGTTTTTACAGTTATTATATTAGTTTACTTCTAACATTATTTAAGGGAGACTTGTTGTCACTCAGACTTCAGGGAATACCACCGGTTGTCGGTGAGCAATCACTGATGACCTGTGTGAGAACTTCTAGTGAATGAATAATAATACTAGTGTTTATAATCATAATAAGGGGTGAGGAATAAATTAATATTAGTTAATAGTAATAATCGAATAAAATAACAGAATAAGGATGAGATTATAATTATGGTAATAATAATAATCATAGTGATAATCATAGTGATAATCATAGTGATAATGATAATAATAATAATAATAATAATAATAATAATAATAATAATAATAATAATAATAATAATGGTGGACAATAATGATACTAAACAAATGATGGTGGAATAAGAATACAAATGAGAAGGTGATAAAACTAATAATAATATTAATGGTATTAATAACCAAATTAACAAGCTATCGATATTATAATTGTAATAATAATAGAGCAATTTAATGTAATAATCATACTGACAATAAATATGATATGATAGCATATAATATGTGGATAACTATGTTATCTATTTTTAGTTGATGGATAGATATGTTCTCTATTTTAATCTATAACAAGGCCCCTAATGTTGCCGTGTTTTAGGGAGGTCAGTATTGCATTTAGGAGGTTATTACTTAGGTAGAGACATATGGGTTTAGTTAGAGTTAAAAGTTTTAATTTTTTTAACATTTTATTTTCTAATGGTAACATTGGTTCAATAGGTTATATGTATATTACTAAGAAGGTGTGATCTATTGTGCCTACAATTAATTGAGGTTTCTTGTTTTTTGTTTAGAAGCCACATCTCTCACTAAACCTAACAATCTCAAGTTTTTCACTTAGGCATAGGAAACAGGGTGAATGTAGGGAACCACAGGTACTGGGTTTTCTGATAATGTTTCATTTAACTATTCGTGATTGATTTTTGTTCGTTAGTTCTCAGTGATATATAGACAGTGAAATCTTTTTGAATAATCAGAATTATTGAATGAGCATTTATGGCCAGTATATATTTCTTTGAAGGTATTACCAGCCATGCCTATATAGTATTTGGAGGGTTGGATTTTATTTACTTGAAATTGTAGCCTGGTATACTATTTTTGGTTGAAAAGCAATTTTGCTGCAGAGGACATTCTGTTTTATTTATGCAGTTACAAGTTTTATTTTTTGTGTTTTGTTTTTAAATTATATAATTCAGTATTTTTGTTGCTGTTTAATATTTTATATATTCGTACGCCAAATAATCGTTGATTTAGATTCTTGGAACAATGTTCAAATTTTGTTGATCTCAACTTACTCTCAATACACACACACACACACACACACCGTCCATCTGGGCTGGTGCATCATCTACTAGTCTCTCCCTCCTTGACAAGGTCCAAAAAAGAGTCGCCAACCTAATAGGTCCCTCACTGTCTACCAAGCTCCAGTCCCTGTCCCATCGCCGCAATGTAGCATCGTTGTGCTTGTTTTACAAATACATCAAGGGATTATGCTCTTATGAACTGGCTACTCTGGTGCCCCCTCTACGTAAATTAACTAGACACACTACACAATCAGCTAAATCCCATCCATTCACTGTGGAGGTCCCCAGATGTCGGAGAGCCTTCTACTCCAATAGCTTCTTTCCTCATGCTGCTGGACTGGAACTCCCTTCCTGCCCCCTGTTTCCCCGACGGTACTGACATGCAGAAATTTAAAACTAATGTAAACAGACATCTCGCTGCGCAGCTCCCAATTTAGGTTGACCCCGACCCCCCCCCCCCAACCTTCTTTTTTTCTCAGTAGCCCCTTATGTCTACAGTGGCGGCCTGCCTTGTTGGGGTGAACTATGATATATATATATATATATATATATATATATATATATATATATATATATATATATATATATATATATATATATATATCCCTTCCAGAAACGATCGTACGCCTAATCTTTGTTGATCTTGGATTCTTGAAATCTGAGAACTGAAATAAATAAGGTTATATATTTATTTGTCTTAACTCTCTCTCTCTATATATATGTATATATATAATCTCTCTCTCTCTCTCTCTCTCTCTCTCTCTCTCTCTCTCTCTCTATATATATATATATATATATATATATATATATATATATATATTTATAAATAAATATTAAATATTTAAATACCTAGAGACATCGATGTTTCATGCTAACGCAATCTTCAGTCTAGGAACTAATTCCCAACGGTCGGCGGGCGCGAACCCCGAACACAATATACTGGTACTCATAACCTGGATTAATCTTCAGTCAACCCTCTGAATGTCTTTCCTGATTATGTTTTTCAAATTGTATGACTTGGATGGATTGTATAGATTTAACAAAAACGTATGTTTTTGGGTTGATATATTTGATGCTTTATATTTTTTATGTATTTTTGTATATATATTTTTATATATTTTCAAAGTTTAATTTTATTACCTGTAGTAGTATAACTGCGGTAATGGTCCTCTGAAGAGAAGAATTATCTTTGAAAACTCATGAGCTAAGGACTTTAAGATGCTTTGCTTGAACCTTGAATTCTAATCAAATTTGATTGACACCTTATTTTATTACTTCATTTTATATTATAATATACATATATATATATATATATAAATTTTTTATGAAAATATATGTATTAGCATATACTATCAGTGCCTTTTTATTTTGCAGTCTCTTTAAAAGATTCAGCTCGATGATTGTCAATCAGTAACAACAGTAATTCTGGTTTATTTTATATTCCAATAACCATGTTTTTATTTTTTTAATTTGAATTTAAATTAAAATTTTTTTCACATTTCCAAAATACATAGCATTTCTGTGAGATGTATTTTTTACGGTCCGTTTCATTTGCCGTGAATAGCTATTCTTTAGCGTGTAAGATTAGTGGACGTAAGTCACATTATATTAGTGGACGTAACTCACTATATGTTAGCTTCTTACATCAAGTGGCTTCATGCCTTGTCTGGAGCGATTTTCATTAAAAAAATTCAAGCGAAGATAAACAACAGCAGCATCAGCTAACTGGAGTATTAGCATTGTTTCGATTGTAAACATGGCGAAAATTGTTTTGTTTTTGTTTTCAAGTGAATTTTATTCTAAAAGTCGCCGGTAAGTTAGGAACCAACGTTTGGTTTTGTTACACAATGTTTACGGAAGATATGTTTTTGTGTGAGCAAATTCTCTATTTAAATGTGTGTGTGTAATTTGTGGTATCAACATCTGTTTGGTTATGTTGCTATGTGTGTCTGTCGGTTGGCCAAGGCTGCAGCAAAGAAGGTGGGCTCCCTCTACCGTGCTACTAAACTCCTCACACCTAACATTATCCTGTATCTCTACAAAGCCACCATCCGCCCATGCATGGAGTATTGTTTCCACATCTGAACTGGTGCATCATCCACTACTCTCTCCCTCTTAGACAAGGTCCAAAAAAGAGTCGCCAACCTAATAGGTCCCTCACTATCCACCAAGCACCAGCCCCTGCCCCATCGTCGCAATGTTGCATCCTTGTGCTTGTTTTACAAATACTTTAATGGAGTGTGCTCCGATGAACTGGCTGCTCTGGTGCCCCCTTGACGTAAAGTAACTAGACCAACTCGACAATCAGCCAAATCCCATCCATTCACTGTGGAGATCCTCATATACCGGAGAGCCTTCTACTCCAATAGCTTCTCTCCTCGTGCTGCCGGCCTCTGGAACTCCCCCTCTGCTCCCTGTTTCCACGACAGTACCGACATGCAGAGGTTTAAAACTAATGTAAACAGACATCTCGCTACACAGCTACCAACTTATGATGACATCCAAAACCTACACCCTAATTCTTAGTAACCCCATACGTCTACAGTGGTGGACTGCCTTGTTTGGGATGAAATATGTTTAAAAAAAAAAATAAATAATAATAAAAAAAAAGCGACGGCATACCAAGCAGCATCAGCAGCAGCTCGTATCGTTGGTAAACATGACGATAACCGTTTTTTTTTTTAAGCGACCCTAAAACTTGTACTTATTGTACTAATGGGTCACCGCTTATCAAGGCCCAAAGGTCACTCGAGGATGATGAGGGTTTAATGTGTTTGTCAAAAGGAAGTTGAGACAATGCCGTGATGGTTGGTAACGATGGGTGAAACTGGGCAGAATTTGATTAGTTAAGAGGACGGCTCAACAAGAATTTGTTAACATTGGAATTAAAATCGACCATGTTGTAGTCAGCTAGGAATCAGCCCCGTGATATTGTGTCCCACAGACGGGTAATTCTTGGAAAGAAACTTTGCTCATGGAAGTTCCATTTAGTTTTAGGTACACAGAGGAAGAAAGGAAAATTATTGACAGTGGTTGTAGCTAGACGAGTGTTTTGTGAACGTTTTACAGGGGGAGGGGGTTACGATAGAGTCGATAAAGACTAGCAATCCTTCTTCCGTGAGAAAGAGGCTGTAGTGTACACTGTCACGACAGGAAATAACAAGGTCGTTTCACTGGTGTTGCTCTTCATATTTTCTGCCCTCCCTTTGTCAATAGAGAAGAAATCCTTCTAGACTGAGGCATTTTAATTTATGCTTCCAATCCAGAGTGCTCCATGTAGGGGAGCTCGGTTTTCCACACATTAAAAACCGACCTTGTGTCTAAATCTGGGGCATTTTTAACGACATCTAACAGAAGAAAACAAAACCAAATAGGTAACAAATAAATGTTACCAAAGGCAAGATAAGTTACTCTTCTACTAACCTGGATAAGTTTATTTGTGTTTTAACTTATTTTTAAAGCGGTTTTAGTTCGATTTATACTAGTGTCGAGACGTCATGTTAAAATTGAAAACACGAAATGGCTCCATTTGATCACTTGACGTCCCGACACCACTTTTAAATCGAACCAAAATACGCTTTACATAAGTTAAAACACAAATTAAACTTATCCAGATAGGTAGAAGAGTAACTTATCTTGCCTTTGGTAACATTTATTTGTTTCCTATTTGTTTTTGTCACCCTTTTTTCGTTCTGTTAGCTGGCTTTTTATTTTGGTACTTATGCAGTTTACGGACCGGGCTGAAATAATATTATTTAGAAAGCCATTCTTCACATAGAGAGGTGTGGTTGGGGGGGGGGCGCTTTATTAACTATTTAACACGCAAAAGATACCGTAATAATTGAATGTAACTTGAAATCTAAAAAAATAGTCCGGTCCGTAAGCTGCACAAGCACCTTTATTTTTAATATGGCCTCATTTTAGTTGTTGTTTTTTTTAAGTGAAACTCATCCCTTTTTTATTCATTTATTTGGGTAAATATTTGGCCACGCGTGTATAGGCTTGATAGTGATAAGTAGTGTAGTAGTAGTAGTAGTAGTAGTAGTAGTGACTCATAATAAACAACACTCGATTGGAAATACCCATCACCATAGTAGTGTAATGCGATCTAATTTCTGCGCGTCTGATTGGTTGTTTTTTGTAAACGTCATCAGCACGACTGAGACGAGTGAAGAAAGAAAGAAAGAAAAAGAAAGGCTGGTAAAAATAGAAGATGAAGAAAGAAACTGAAAACATTAGTATTCAAGATTAGCACTTCGAGGAAAACAAAAACAGGTGGGGAATCTAAAACACACACACACACACACACACACACACACACACACACACACACACATACATACACATATATATATATATATATATATATATGTATAGGTGTCAGTTTTAAAAACATATTTATGGCAATTAAGCTTCCATGTTTCATACCCGGAGGGAATCTTCAGGCTAAAATTCATTTTAGCCTGAAGATCTCTCCCCCCTCGCCCCCGGTGATGAAACGCGGAAGCCTCTGTGTAGCTTAATTGCCATAAATATATTTTCATAACTTGCTACCTAGCTCTACTCACGTATCGAGCACTGGTGAAGTAAAAATCCCCTGATAACATTTTATGTGGATACATGAAATACTACTACTACTACTACTTCTACTACTACTACTACTACTACTACTACTACTAATAATAATAATAATAATAATAACAATATATATATATATATATATATATATATATATATATATATATATATATATATATATATATACAGGACCGGCGGGACAGTTATAAAAGTGTGTGGGGGGGGGGGCTCTCCTAAAAAGTGGGGGGGGGGCCGGTTAAACACATGCATATATAACTTCATTATTGATGACCGTAAAGTGGGGGTGGGGGGGGCAAATCAAAAAGTGTGTGTGTCAAAAAGTGTGTGTGTGGGGGGGGGGATTGATCACGGTCTGATACAAGATCATTTCCCCCCCCCGTTAACCTCTATGTTAATAAAATTATGTGACCACTCCTCGTGTCTGTGTTTCTCACCTCTACGTTACTTACAGATTATTATTATGTTATATATTTACTATTAATCGCTGATATATTCGAATTAAAAAAAAAACAAAAAACAATAGCGTGCAAAATGAATGACCGATCCCCAAAATGTGAAAATATTTTGACTCATCCCTTCACTTAAAAATTCACCAAAATTCAGGAAACTAACCAATTGTGATGAGATGTTCAGTATTTATTAATCAACGATCACGGAATATTATTTTATTTTAAATCCTAGTGAAAATGTATTATTTTGTGAAAACGAAATACACTTTTACTAAAGTCACATTTCTAACTACTAATAAAAACACGCATGATTTTAATGAAAATAAAGCACTGTAGATATTGACAATTAAATTAAAAAAAAAATTTTTTTACGAAAAAAGCCCCTAAATCTAGTGTTAATAAAAATCAATATAACTCGAAGAAAAATTAATTGTTTATTCAATATTTTAACAAAAAAATAATATAATTGTCAAAAAAAATTTTATGTTATTTTCATGTTAACAGTTTCCGTGAAATTTTAAAACGCGATATTATTATATTTCCCCTTCGCGCATAAACGTTTAATCATCAGCGTAAGACATTTTTTTATAATCTTGAAAATAAACAAAAACTTGAAAAACTTAAGAAACTGGGCCGTACCGAAAAAAAATCATTTTATAAAAGAAAAAATAATTTCTACAAACGATTTACTTGAAGACGTATGGATAAACAGTATTGCAATAAACAGGCGGGATTTGCACCGGCACCCGCCGTCATAAAAAAAGAAGAAAAAAAAAGGCGTGTGTTTATATGACAGGAAATGTAAACAACCTTTGTTTTTATTTCGTTTATTTTGCTCAAATTTTGGATAAAATTGATTGTTGGTCTTAATTATATTTCTTGTCCTAAAATAACATTCTAACTTACTTTTTAAAATTTTGAGAATCAAATTCTAATTCAATGTTTTAATCGCTAGCGGCCATATTGTTTTTCCATGTAGCAAAAATATTTTTTACGATGTAAAAAGTTTTATTACATACAAAAAACAAAAATAAAAATAAATTTGAACATATTTTTTATACAAAAAAATTGTTTAAAAAACGAAAACGTTAAAACTAAAATATATTGGTCGATATTTAAAGAATTGTACTATTGTGGCAGATGAGACGAGCGGGCATTGGGGAAAGGGCTAGCCTGTTTAGCTACCCCTTTTCTTTCTGGGTTCGTTCGGCTTACTCTCTCTCTTTCTTCCTTTCTTTCTTTCTTTGTTTGACCCTTCTTTGCCTCTGGTGGTGAAACTCGCGAAATCTCGCCTAATCACGGTGGCCGGAGGTTTCTGACCAATGGGCGGCCGACAGGTCAGCTCGGCCGTACGTGATCTTAAATCTATAAAGAAGGGGACGTTCCTTTCATCTCTCTCTCTTTTTGCCTTCAGCGTTCTGGGCGGACGCACACAAAGAAACTCTCGTCGACAACCCCCCCCCCACCACCAGCTCGAACGAGCTGTGTGGAGGAGGGGGTGAGAAAAAGGTAATCTTATTCACATCTTTCAATTCGATGAACAATTCTTCAATCTTTCAATTTGACGACATTTCTTCACACATGATCAATTACAAATTAGCCACACAAAAGACATTCACATGCCTCGCATATATACACTCACAAGTACGAATCTAAGAACTCTTTAAAATGTTACAAATATTAAATAAATTGTTTTCGTTGATAAAATGTTATTCCTTTCTTTTTTTATTAACGCCTATTCGTATATGTGTATAGCTTCCTAATTCCTTCGCTTTCTTTAAGGTAAGTTTAAATAATGTTTTCTTCCTTCATCTTGTTTGTCTTAAACTGTTTTATTTAATCCCCACGTGGTCCGATGGTGGAAGCCTAATGGTGTGATAACATGCAGTTATAAAGGCATCTATCACACTACCTATGGCTGGGGGATTCATTATCGCAAAACCATTTGTCCGAAATCCTTCGCGACTGTGGTTAAAATCCAAAAACCCTTTGTTCTTCTTTTGAATCTCCCGCCATAAACACACTTCCACCCCGGCCATAATTGGTGACCTCTTCGACGTTAACACGCTAACTAAATCCTTCTACGATAACATAAATACAAATCCTTCTGATTAAATTTTAAGATACAAATAAATAAAAAAATAAGATAACCATTTCTAAACTTAAAGACAAACAAATAAATTTAAACATTAATCTTATTTAGCGAAGGAAACTTAGAATAGAATACGGCAGTAAGAAAACAAAAAAAAAAATTCATATACGAAGAAAATACAAGTCTACGAACTTAACAAAAAAAAAATGAGCGTCTCACATCACAAAAAAAAAAAATCTCTTTCAACAAAAAAAAAAAAAAATCTTCGTAAAACAAACAAAATTTCTTTCAACAACAAAAAAAAAAAATCCTTTTCATAAGACAAACAACAAAATTCCTTTCAACAAAAAAAAAATCCTTTTTCATAGAACAAACAAAATCCCTTTCAACAACAACAACAAAACAATCCTTTTCACGAAGCAACGCAAGAATTTTGAAAAACAAAAATCATTTCTAACAAAAAAAACACAAGAATATTTTATTACAAAAAAAAACTTCTTTCAAAAACAAATTTTAACGAAACAAAAAAAACAAAAAAACATCCTTTCACTGAACAAAGAGGGAAGGTGCTTTTTCGCGAGACAAGGAGAGATGGGTCTACACAAAAAAAAAAAAAAAAAAAATCAAATCTCTCTACAAAAAACAGGAATCTTCCCACATGGTGCAAATATGCCGAACAATGAAAAATTCCCGCCAAACGCCATTTAAAAAAAAAAAAAAAAAAAAAATGGAGCTACAATAGACAAATACAAAAAAGAAAAAAAAAAAGTTTTTAATGAAAAATTAACGACGTCAACCCGATAACCAAAAAAAAAAAAAAAAAAAAATGATGATAGTCTTATCAGTCGAGGAACAATGGAAGCAACAAAAGGCGCCAAGCGTTGAATCTCCCAAGCCAAATACAGCTTCGTGTGAGAAATCTACAACCTGAAAAAACCTGTATCAGCCAAAAGAATACTTGCACGAACGCGACCAAATTTCGACGCAAGCCTAAAGATTGTTTCCTAAAAATACCCAGCTTCGTCTAGAGACATTTCTTTCTCCTGATATTTAATCAGCCCAAGAATCTCTAGGTGAACGCTAAGTTCCAGCAGAAAAATACACATCCGAAAACTAAAACTACAAACAATACCAGCTTCGCGTGGCGGAAAATCTCAATGTGCACAAAAATTAAAAATTTCGCCCGCGAACGCTAATTTTGCTGGAACACCCATATAACTTCAGCTTCATTCATCCCGGAATGAACGCTAAATCCTCGCTGATAAGGACTGTTGTTATATATAAATAAATAAATACATAAAAGTAAAATTGAAATAGGATAGTGTCTATCGGGTAAGCTCCGCTTACTGGTGGGGGACTATTGTGGCAGATGAGACGAGCGGGCATTGGGGAAAGGGCTAGCCTGTTTAGCTACCCCTTTTCTTTCTGGGTTCGTTCGGCTTACTCTCTCTCTTTCTTCCTTTCTTTCTTTCTTTGTTTGACCCTTCTTTGCCTCTGGTGGTGAAACTCGCGAAATCTCGCCTAATCACGGTGGCCGGAGGTTTCTGACCAATGGGCGGCCGACAGGTCAGCTCGGCCGTACGTGATCTTAAATCTATAAAGAAGGGGACGTTCCTTTCATCTCTCTCTCTTTTTGCCTTCAGCGTTCTGGGCGGACGCACACAAAGAAACTCTCGTCGACAACCCCCCCCCCCCACCACCAGCTCGAACGAGCTGTGTGGAGGAGGGGGTGAGAAAAAGGTAATCTTATTCACATCTTTCAATTCGATGAACAATTCTTCAATCTTTCAATTTGACGACATTTCTTCACACATGATCAATTACAAATTAGCCACACAAAAGACATTCACATGCCTCGCATATATACACTCACAAGTACGAATCTAAGAACTCTTTAAAATGTTACAAATATTAAATAAATTGTTTTCGTTGATAAAATGTTATTCCTTTCTTTTTTTATTAACGCCTATTCGTATATGTGTATAGCTTCCTAATTCCTTCGCTTTCTTTAAGGTAAGTTTAAATAATGTTTTCTTCCTTCATCTTGTTTGTCTTAAACTGTTTTATTTAATCCCCACGTGGTCCGATGGTGGAAGCCTAATGGTGTGATAACATGCAGTTATAAAGGCATCTATCACACTACCTATGGCTGGGGGATTCATTATCGCAAAACCATTTGTCCGAAATCCTTCGCGACTGTGGTTAAAATCCAAAAACCCTTTGTTCTTCTTTTGAATCTCCCGCCATAAACACACTTCCACCCCGGCCATACTATCACATTGAGGAAATAAAATTTCATTGAGCTCAATGTAATTTTAAATGGCTTTAATAAGTAAAAAGAAAAAAATAGTGTATAATAATTATACTATTTCTATAAACTATTACAAAACCATATCTTTTTTATAAAAGTAAAAATAATGAAATGATATATTATAGCGATTATGATCTCCCATATAATCTCTAAATGTCGCTGTCAATCTTGTTTACATTTCATCGCTTGCCGTCGCTTACAGATTTTATCATTACTCTGAAATTTTTTGGGTAATTATGAAATTTTTTAGTAAAAAGTATGTACTTTTTTTTTTAATTAAGTGTCTTAAGACTTTAATTTACAAATTATCTTTGAAATATTTCCAGAAAATTGATATTTATCTTTCAATGGATTTATTTGAATGAATTTCTTAAAATTCCAATTTCATTGAATTTTTGTATTTTTTAGCCGACGTGAGAACAGTTTTCGGGTATATGTTACGACGCTCAGCAGAGGCGCGAACGGGGTCCGAAAAAAGAACGAGAAAGAGTTTAAAAACATAAATTTGCAACAAGTAAAGTTGACTTATGTCTAGAATAGACATTTTTCTACTTACCTATGTAATTTGTTTGTATTTTTACGTAGTATAAATGGCTTTTTATTAGATGTTAAAAAAAATTTCTTGTTTTTTAAAACATCTAGTTTCTCAAAGGAAAATGCCGGCCAGTCCCTCTATATTATTACGTAGAGCGGCCATTTTGAATTCTTCGAAAACCGTGTGTTGGAGTTAAATTTCTAATAAATAGCACTGCAAACGGGTTTAAAATACAAACAAATAGCACATGCAAGTTTGAAACTAACTTTTACAGCTTACAGTTACTTTTATTTGTTGTATATTTGTTTTTTAGCGTTTTTACTCTGCTGAGTCTCGTAAAAGATGCCCCAGTTTTCATTTTAAAATTTATTTTCACGCGTAAAATTACATTTTTTTAGAGATCAAATTTAGGCTTTCATCTTTCAGACACAATCAACATTTTAATTTGGCACCCTCGATCGCTTGATTACTACTCGCACTAACACCAACTTTGGTAAATTTGCAGATTAACACCGTCCGCTGAATCACCTCAAATCAATAAAAAATCATATTCTACTTTTTTTAATCGATTACCTGTGAGAACACCTTGAAAAATATGTAGAAAAAAAAACTTTAAAAATAAAACTATATTAGAACTTAGAGTAGGGGATCAGTTTCGCATATAAATTTAACGTAAAATGATCCTCCATTTCAAGGTCAGTCTAGCTTTTTAGGGCATTAACCATTTTTCTTCTATAGGAGTGTCCCAATGACCGCCCCCCAAATTCTCCCTTAATCCTACCACTAACTCCGAGTGGAAATGTGCTCCTAAAAAACTCCCTTAACTGTACCACTAAACCTAAGTCTGAGCTCCTTACCCTGAAAAATTCCCTTAATCCTACCACTAATCCTAAATCCGAGTGGTAAACCCCACACCACAAAATCCCTAGTAAAACCACACATAATCGCCTAGGAAAGTAGCCCCCCCCCCGTAAAAGTAATTGATCAACTGCCTGAAAACGCTGTAATGGCCTGGAAATGGGGGTCATTAACCGGCAAATTTATATGCGAAACTGATCCCTCACTCTAAATTCTAAAAGAAATGTTTTCTTCTTTTTTCAGGGTGTTCACACGTAATCGCCTAAAAAGTAGAATCTCATTCTAGTGGAGTTTAATTAATTTGCAAAATTACACGTAGTACAATAAACAAGTTAGCTATTTTAATCTTTTAGTAATTTTGTTTAATAACATTACCTGCGCAAACAATAGCATCAACAAAACTCATCTTAATACCTAATATACAGGAGGAAATAAATTTCCAATATGAAACACACACTATATATATATATATATATATATATATATATATATATATATATATATATATATATATATATATATATATATATACACATACAGGGCTTTACGCATTCAACTACTTACGGAGCTGCTCCCGTTCCTGTTCCAACGCCCAAAATTGGAGCTGGCTCCTCTCACGCTCCCCATTTTCAAAAAGGAGCCGCTCCAGCTCAAACTCCTACAAAAAAGGAGCGGCTCTTTTCAGCGCTCCATAATGAAAATGTACCTTCTTTCATAAACGTTATATTCTGCCAATGAGTGGTTGAAGGATAGGCGTGGGCGTCAAAAGATTTCGTCAATATGGGTGGAGATGTCACTTTAAGTGTAAGACCGTAAGATAATATTTGACAAAATCTCGCCAATATTTTGAGATGTGATGAGGGTTATAGGAGAACATGTCGGACGAAGCATACGTAAATTTTCGTTTCCTGAGGTATGAAATAGAAATAGAAAAATCCCTGAAGTATTTTAAAACAATTTTAATTTTCATTACATTAACAACCTATTTTTTCAGGGAAGCAAACTTTGACCCGATATTTTTTCTATTTATTTTGGAAGGGAATTTAGATTTGTTTTAAGTAAATAAAGTTTTACTTTTAAACATTATTAGTGATTTTTTTTTTAAAGAAAACATTTGCTCTGGGAGAGAAGAGACAGCCAGGGCAACATTAATCGTCGTGCTATATTGTATAATGTATATTATTATTTATCACAGAGAAACGCGCAAATACTTTCAAACAAATCGATTTATCAATTTTTTTCAATAGTACAATTTGGGGCAAAAAACAATGAAGTTTATTTTTTAAAGATTGAATAAAAAATATATTTCATAAGTTGGCCAAAAAATATCAATAAATTGTCAATAAACAATTCATACATCCATTTAATGTCTTAAAATTTCATACAAAATATCTGGCCGAGACCTTGGGAGTTGAAAAAATATCGGGTCAAATTTTCCTCCCCCGAAAAATTAACTGGAGCAAGTTTTCCTAGGTCAGGCAAAAACATTTATCAAAATTAAAAATGTAAATAAAATAGGTGAAAACGTTTATATTTTAAATCCATAATAAAAACAAACTGTTTACAATTTTAATATTCGATAATAGATTTTTTAAGATAAAGAAATATATCTAATCTAGTTTCGATTCTAAAAAACACAACAAATCGGTCAGAAAGTCTAATTATTTGCTTTTTAAAATTAAAATTTAAGACATTTTCTTTAATTTAATTAAGTTTAAACATCAGTTTAATTGTAGAATAGTGACCGCTGTTTTTTTCACTCATTTCGCTTGGTATTCGCCCAAATTTTGGATCAAACTGATTGTTGGTTTTAATTGTATTTTTGGTCCTGAAATAAAATTCTCATTTACTTTTTAAAGTGTTGAGAATCAAACTTTAATTCCAGGTTGTAATCGCTAGCGGCTATGTTGGTTTTTATTGTTTTTTTATTTTCCTTGGACTAAATATATTTTTTCCTTGGACTAAAGATATTTTTTTCTTTGGACTAAATATATTTTTTACTGCTTTAACATTTTATTACACGTAAAAATAAAACTTTACAAAAGCAAGTTTAATTTAAAAGCAAATATGAAAAGGTTAAAACATACTAGTTGTGAAGGTAAAAATAGCAAAATATTGCCAAAAAGTCGACGGTAAAAATATGGCATAAAAGTTCAATTAAAATGCAAAGAAAAATTGGCGTATTTATTCAATCAGCAATAAATACAAAAAATTCAAATCTTTAAGAAAATAACTTCAAAGACATCTATAGACTTACTGGCGCATTTGAAGACATGTGTTGCCTAATTGTCTCCTGCCTTAAGAAAACTGTTCTATCAAAAATGTAACATGTAGATGTGAAAAAATCCTGAGAAGTTCAGTGTTCTGTTTATATGTGTAACTCTCTCGTTCTTTCTCCCTCTCTCTCCCTTACTCTCTCTCTTCCTCTCTCCCCTATCTCATATACATTTACCAGAGATATAATTTTAAAAATAACTCAAAGAGTTTAACTGAGACTTTTTCATTTCCTTTTTATTGCTGAATAAAAAAAAATAATGTTTAAAAGAAGAAATCAAATAATTTTGGAGCGAGGAGTGCGGAGCGATAAAACCACCGCTCTTTAGTCCCAAATGGAGTTGCTTCCGCTCCACTCCCGCTGAATATAAAATGAGCTCTCTTCTCCTTCGCTCCAGCAAAAAGGAGCGTGCTCCTGGAGCACGCTCCTTTTTGGAGGGCTCCGCAAAGCCCTATATATATATATATATATATATATATATATATATATATATATATATATATACCTCTCGCTTTCTCTCTCTATCTATATATATTCTTCTTTTTATATAAATTTTTATTAGCAACAAAGGTTCACGTTTGTTATTGTACCCACCTTACGGCTACATGGACTATTCCGTTTCACTATAAATACCTCTCGGCGTTGGCACCAACCCCAGCCCGATCAGTCTTTCATTAACTTCGGATGATTGAGGACGTCGGGATGGGGTAAGGTATTACCAGTCGAGGATTCGTTCTCAACAATCAGTCCGGCAGGAACTGGACCATTTCGGTGGCCTTTTATCTGCCGGGCTGAGGTATACTGTCCTGGGTTCTCCTAGGAGGTGCACCCTCCCAGGCCTTGCCTTCCCTCTTTGGGGAGGAGTAAGTTTATTGCTTGCTGCCTGAGGCGCCCTGACCGGGGAATGCCGACGGGGTTGCCCAGGCTATTTTTGTTAGGCCAGAGTGCTCCTTCTTTAGGGGCGCTGGCTTGACCCCCCCCCCACTTTCCGACCTTGTGTCACATATTCCCGCGGTGGGAGGGAATTAAATACCTGGAACTACCCCAATTTTTATACTGGGTGTCAAACAGACGTTCAACCATTTGCTTCATATGCTGTATTTATACTTTCTTCAACATACTTCGTTTCACTTAATCCCGAGTTAGTGTCTTCTTTCCGGACTCCTTACATGTTCACAACACTGGCAACGAGAAACATTAAGGGACTTTTATTTAAGAACCTTAAAAGGGACGAACGTTAAGAAACCAACGTTGAAATTACCAGACAACTCCCAAAGTTCTAAAAACAGGCTTTATCGGCGGGGGAAAACATCTCGTTTAATGGATTTTGTTTAGCCAAAGTGATTTCCCTCTTTCTATTCCGGCACTGTGTTAATTTTTAACAAGAAAGGAATACATTATTTATTTTATTTCTCTCTAAAAGAAAAAAAAAACAAGTACCACCGCCGAAATTACAAACTTTATTTTTATTGTTGACTAAAGTACTAACCGTAAAAACTACGTGAAAAATTTACTAAAAAAAGTAATTTTTTGTCGACAAAAAAGATTTTATACTTTTTCTTTCTCTCTTTTACAACTAATATTACGTTAGCAGCGTAATATAAAAGACAGAACTTCTATAAAAACACATCTAAACATGGAAGAGTTCAAATAAACACTCGAAGAGTTCGTTAAATACCAAATGCAACAACTACTAAAAAACGAAGAAAACAACTAAAAAACGAAGAAATATTTCAAAATCTTCTACTGAAACAACAAAAAGCCGAAGAAAGACTACTGGAACAAAATAAAATAATCGAAGTATTACTACAAACAATGTCGAATCGGGGTCAAAATACAGAGAACGAAAACGCTTTTTCATAAAAATGCTGATTAGGGTGCAATTGGCAATTTCACTTATTCCCCAAACGAGGATAAACCCGTCGCTTTATATTTCAGAAGGTATGAGGATCTTTAGAAAATAGATTGTAAAAATTGGGAAGACTTTAAAAAAAGTTCGCCTACTGCTCCAAAAATAAGGGATTACCGAAGATACCAAATTCGTGGACTATAGTTTACCCCCATAAAACAGCGACTTGACTTTTTCTGAAGCGGTTAAACTTTTAACAGAATTATTTAACCCTAAAACCTCCCTGTTTTACAAAAGGTGGAAATGCATGAACTTAATCAGAAAAGACAGCGAAGACTACTCGACTTTCGCGTCAATCGGTAATAAACACTGTGGCGATTTAAGACTAGCTGAACTTAGCGCGGATAACTTTAAATGCCTAATATTCGCGCAAGGACTTGTATCAGCGAAAGACGCAGAAATCAGACGTAGAGTCCTAAACAAGTTAGAATGTGAGCCAAATTCAACATTGCAGAAAATAGTCGAAGACATCCCAGAGATTTGTAAGTGTTAAACAAGATTCTAAAGTTATTAAAGCGCATTGAAGAGCATTGCTCACATGAGAAAAATTCGTCAGAAATCACATTTTAACTCTTCTTCCAAAACAAGTCAAAACAAAAAGAGAGATTATGTTCACGCTTCTACTAAAACAACCTACTTTAATAAAAAAAAACATGGAAAAATTACCGTGTTTCCGTTGTGGATCCCTTCATTGGGTTATGGATTGCCCATACCGTTCTAAAATCTATCTAACTTGTAATAAAGTAGGATACAAAAGTTCACATTGCAGAACGAATAAAGGAAATAAAAGTCAGGTGAAATCCACAAAAACAAACGAACAGGACGGCATAAGTATAAAAAAGTACGCACATGTAAAAATCCCGTATAAAAATGTCAAGTTACAACTAGATTCTGGTTTAGACGTGTAGATAATCAATCTGTATACATGGAAAAGATTGGATAAACCAACAAAATAGGTGACTGGTGAAAAATTAAATTCGAGAGTGAAATGATGACCAACTTTACTACAAAAAAAATGAAAATGTTCGTATTAAAAAACACTAACAATTTATTTAGCACAGACTGGATGTAATAGTTGAATCTATAGGATTTACTATTCAACGCGTTTTGTCAGAAAATAAAAAATTTGACGACCGAGTCACAAAAACTAATAAAGGAATTGAAGAAAACCTTTCCCGAAGTTTTTCTGGCGGTCTAGCTCGATCTAAAAAGATGTCAGCAAAATTTGAACTGAAAGAGAACATTCAATCTGTATTAAAAAAAGGGATGTACCTTTCGCCAAGTAAAAGTAAACGAGGAATTAGACAGATTTGTAAGGAACGGCATTTGATCTAAAGTGGAGTATAGCCAATGGTCAGCATATACTGTCTATGTAAAAAAAATATTTCTAAAGAAACCCGCTTAATACAGTAGGAAAAAAACTTCTAATATGAAACACCAACACACACACACACACACACACACATATATATATATATATATATTAGTAGTAAGTTTTTGAAAGGCTGTGGGCAATGCAATTCCGGGTAAGATGCAAGTTGAAAGGAAAGGAACAAAAACAATAAAAATAAATCGAATACGATATAAGACTTACTATTTATTTTTCCTTTTTTTTTTCCTTTTATTTTATTTTTTTTTTTCTTACATAACAGCAAGAGTGTTTTAGCTGTTCGTGTGATGTCCGGGTGATTAAAAATCGTAAGACGCCAACATCTATCTAATAAACACACTAACCACACACCCGAACTCTGCTCCCTGGCCAATTGCCCTATCTCCAACACAGGTCTGTGCCTTCGCACTAACTGTGTTTACAAACTACAGTGTAATAAATGCAAAAAACTTTACATCGGCAACACTACAAGACCGCTACACTTGCGCATAAAGGAGCACTTGAATACCCGTATATCCTCTTTCCACAAACACATAGAGATTTGCTCAAACACTCAGCGCGATATTCACGTCTCCATCTTAGCGTCTGTCAGAAACATTGGTGACCTTAGAATCACAGAATCAATCCTCATCTCCAGATTAAACCCCTCACTCAATCAACGTCACGAGCTCTACTCACCTTTCATTCTATAATATCTACCCCCCATCCACCAACCAACCCCCATATCTAACACTTAACAGAGTCCGTCTCCACCACTTCACTCATTACTCACCTCCCATAATAAACTCACCACACACCCAAACAATCAAACAGGCCCCTCCCCATATGGACTTCGATCCTTACACACTTTCAACCACAAACCAAAAACCATATTCAGCATACTCTTCTAACCCACCAAAATAAGTCACTCCATAACCTAGCATTATTAATTAATAAATCCAAACACATATAGAATGTATACAAATAACATGCAAATATTAAATAAATAATTCATAAAATAAATTAAACAAGTAAATAATAATAATAAAAAATAAATAAATAAATAAATAAAAAAAACAAAACAAAAAAAACCCAAAAAAAACAAACAAACAAATATGTAAAGAAATTGATGAATATATATAGATAAACAATTAAACAAACAATAATACATAGATATGTATATATATATGTATATATGCATTATGTGTATATATGTTGTATATATATACTAATATTGTTATACAGATCTCCACCAAAAAAAATTTTTAAAAAAAAATTAAAAAAAATTAAAAAATTAATTATAAAAAAAAATATTTTTAAAAATCCAGAGTTACTCCCCTTTATCGTATAATAAATATATCAAGTTAATAAGTTAATTCGTTAATCTAATTTGACGAAACTCACAATTAGTAATTAATAACACTTCTTTAATAGATGATAATCGAAATCGATAAGTAGATAGATCTAGAATATTTAAAATATGAGACTAATTACTTTACTTTATATTAAAATTCTTAAATTACGATAGAAAGATAAACAAAATAAAAATACGAAGATAAAACAAAGTAAATATTCAAATATAAAAAAAAATAAAATAAAAAAATGATATATATATATTATCAAAACTAACAGTTTATCGAACACCATACACCTAACCAACATTACACTAATATTCTAAACACCAATCATATATTTAACATAATATTAAAATAAAACTTAACTTAATTTATATTTCCTGTGAAACTGCTTTTTTGCTGCGGTCTATATCTGGCAGCCATTTTGTTTTGTATTATTCTCTACACAGTCGGAGAAGAATAAAATATTCTTCTTCTTCTGGTCTAATTATTTTTGAAAAAGGGATGTCTTTTCCCGAAATATCAAATAGTGATTTTTAATCACCCGGACATCACACGAACAGCTAAAACACTCTTGCTGTTATGTAAGAAAAAAAAAAATAAATAAAATAAAAGGAAAAAAAAAAGGAAAAATAAATAGTAAGTCTTATATCGTATTCGATTTATTTTTATTGTTTTTGTTCCTTTCCTTTCAACTTGCATCTTACCCGGAATTGCATTGCCCACAGCCTTTCAAAAACTTACTACTACTATACCCAGCAATGCTTCAAGCAAACTACCATTCTCTACTATATATATATATATATATATATATATATATATATATATATATATATATATATATATATATATGTAAAGGAGTAAGGCTACCAACATTTGTAGAATGTTTTTTTCAACATTTATTTATTATTTTGTTGTTTTACCATTTTATAATTTTATATAAAATTATAAAATGGTAAAACAACAAAATAATAAATAAATGTTGAAAAAAACATTCTACAAATGTTGGTAGCCTTACTCCTTTACATATATACTTTTCTCTCATTGGAACTGCGCTAATACTGCACTACCCTTTATATATATATATATATATATATATATATATATATATATATATATATATATATATATATATATATATATATATATATTAGAAGCCCTATATATAAAAGCAAAAAAAAGCCTAATTAATAGAATTAACTTTAATATCAGTAATAATATTCTAAAATGTTCATAGCTCCAATATAGTTTCGTACTTAGTACATAATTCCCGCCAAAAACCTTCTATAAATACTAACACATGGTCTAGACCTGATTAACCTCATTCACCCGAAGATGGACCCAGATGGGTCCGAAAGTACTTGGGAGACAAATGCAAATTATGGCAAATTCATCAGCCAATTCCCATCCGAAACTAATATCATAATTCGGACTATTGAAAGGATCTACCAAAGGATATCTAGACATGAGTTGTCTCTTATATTCAACAATACTTGCCTGCAAGAGAAGATGCTGCCTAGATATACACACACACACACACACACACACACACACACACACACACATATATATATATATATATATATATATATATATATATATACATTTATATTTTTATATAAATGTTTATAAACAAAAGTTCACATTATAAGCTCTTTATTAATTTTAATTTCATGTAAACTTTAATGAAGAGCAAATTCCATAAGGTCATCACTGGATCTACATGAGAAGGTTAGGGTTAGGGTTAGGGTTAGGGTTAAAGAAGGTAAAAAGATGAGTTAAAATAAAAGAACTAAAACCGGAGGAATGAAGAAAATAAGGCTTTATAATCGAACAAATACGGTCAATTTAAACATTTATCACTGTTTATGTGAATTGTAGGACTTGTTTTTACCGATGTTTGACAATTAAAATATTCTACACACCGATAAGTTAAACGCACGTGGTTACGGACAGGGTTGAAAATCAGACGAGTCAGAAGAATAGCAGATGTTTCCCCTTCTTTTGGAATAATATAATTGATGAATTGGGAAATATACATGAAAAATCAAAAAAATAAATAATAGAAATAATAAATAAAATATAAATGAATATTGAATTGCACTTCAGCTTTTTCTAGCCGGCTGGGTGACATTGGGAACTGATGGAGCCCCCCTCAAAGAAAATTTATGCGTTCAAAAAAGGCAGAAACAATTGTATGTCAATGAAAACTTTTTTTCATGAACTTATGAAAATTGCTCTGTTTATTAACTAAGTTTTATATAAAATTAGTATATATATATATATATATATATATATATATATATATATATATATATATATATATATATATATATATAGTAAGTTATGAAAATATATTTATGGCAATTCAGCTACACAGAGGCTTCCGCGTTTCATCCCCAGAGGGAATCGTCAGGCTAAAATGCATTTTAGGGAGGATATCGTCAAGCGAAAAGGTATAAATACTACTTCACGGTAAAAGATATCCAACAATAAGTTCTAGATGGATAAATTAGATAAATTCTCACCCAGAAAACATCACTTCTTCCCCCTTTGTCAGAAACATCGCACATAGAATGTGCCTAAGGTGAATAGGAACATTTGCATGCATTGTTTCTTTTATTTTTATATTAAATATTTGCTTTAACCGTCACTTTTACCTAAATAAAATCGCCCATGGAATGTTTATTATGGGATATCAAGGTAAAAGGTACAAGTACAGAATAGAGACATGGGGAAAGTCACACTTTTGGCGATAACTTCTGTTCATCATAGAGACTCACTACTTGGTCCATATTGTAGCCAATGAAGTCCCGCATTTTATATGACATTGATCTTGAAAAGTTGGCTCAAGATCGAAATTTTGATGGAATTTCAACTTCCGATGTTTCCAAATTTGATCTATGAATCTGCTGCTTTTTGATTAAAAAAAATCAAATTGAAAAATGTCAGCCTATTTCAATCTATTTTACTGAATTTTATTTTAATTCGTTCCCACCAAATTTTATAATGATAAAACAAGAGTTCAATTTTTAATTTGATGCAAATTTTTCTACGTAATTTTAACATAAAATGATGTACTATCATTTATCAACGCTCTTTGTGTAAAACATCCTGTTTACAATCCGTTTCATGACACTTGAAACCGGGATTTCGTGTTACGTTAAAAGTACACATTCAGCTGATCTGCCATCTCAACATATATCAGAAAGGTTTCATTGTAACAGTTTTGTTTTTGTGCACGCACTCCTTTGTGCAAATGATTTTTATTGTTTACATAAATATTTAGATCCTATTGTTTCTTAAACATTTTGTAGATGATTTAATGGGAAAATGATTTAATTTTTGCATAAATATTTAGATATTATTATTGCTTAAATATTTTGTATATGATTTAATGGGAAAATAATTTTAATTGTTTACATAAATATTTAGATATTATTGTTGCTTAAACATTTTGTAGATGATTTAATAGGAAAATGATTTTAATTGTTTACATAAATATTTAGATATTATTGTTGCTTAAACATTTTGTAGATGATTTAATAGGAAAATGATTTTTATTGTTTATATAAATATTTAGATATTATTGTTGCTTAAAAATTTTGTAGATAATTTAATGGGGAAATGATTTTTATTGTTTAAATAAATATTTAGATATTAATGTTGCTTAAACATTTTGTAGTTGATTTAATGGGAAAATGATTTTAATTGTTTACATAAATATTTAGATATTATTGTTGCTTAAACATTTTGTAGATGATTTAATGGGAAAATATTTTTAATTGTTTACATGAATATTTACATATTATTGTTGCTTAACAATTTTGTAAATGATTTAATGGGAAAATGATTTTTATTGTTTAAATAAATATTTACATATTATTGTTGCTTAAACATTTTGTAGATGATTTTATAGGAAAATGATTTTAATTGTTTACATAAATATTTAGATATTATTCTTGTATAAAAATTTTGTAGATGATTTAATGGGAAAATGATTTTAATTGTTTACATACATATTTAGATATTATTGTTGCTTAAACATTTTGTAGATGATTTAATGGGAAAATGATTTTAATTGTTTACATAAATATTTACATATTATTGTTGCTAAGCATTTTGTAGATGATTTAATGAGAAAATGATTTTTATTGTTTAAATAAATATTTAGATATTATTGTTGCTTAAACATTTTGTAGATGATTTTATGGGAAAATGATTTTTATTGTTTACTTAAATATTTAGATATTATTGTTGCTTAAATATTTTGTAGATGATTTAATGGGAAAATGATTTTAATTGTTTACATAAATATTTAGATATTATTGTTGCTTAAAAATTTTGTAGACGATTTAATGGGAAAATGATTTTAATTGTTTACATAAATATTTAGATATTATTGTTGCTTAAACATTTTGTAGATGATTTAATAGGAAAATAATTTTTATTGTTTACATAAATATTTAGATATTATTGTTGCTTAAAAATTTTGTAGATGATTTAATGGGAAAATGATTTTAATTGTTTACATAAATATTTACATATTATTGTTGCTTAAACATTTTGTAGATGATTTAATGGGAAAATAATTTTAATTGATTAAACAAATATTTAGATATTATTGTTGCTTAAACATTTTGTAGATGATTTAATGGGAAAATGATTTTTATTGTTTACATAAATATTTAGATATTATTGTTGCTTAAACATTTTTTAGATGATTTAATGGGAAAATGATTTTAATTGTTTAAACAAATATTTAGATATTATTGTTGCTTAAACATTTTGTAGATGATTTAATGGGAAAATGATTTTTATTGTTTACATAAATATTTAGATATTATTGTTGCTTAAACATTTTGTAGATGATTTAATGGGAAAATGATTTTTATTGTTTATATAAATATTTAGATATTATTGTTGCTTAAACATTTTGTAGGTGATTTAATCGGAAAATGAAACCAACTTTATCTTCCTTAATTATTGATTTCCCAAATCAAATTTCTAGAAGAAATGTTTGATACTAGCAAATATTTGCTCATTCCGGTTGCATATTTTTTACTAGGCTGGGTGGGAAGAACTACACGCAATACGTTGTAAACGCAAAATAAATTATTTTGGACTATTAAAATAATTTCCAATGCTATTCATAATGTTTTTTTTTTGTTATTTTTATGGAAATCGCTTTTGACAAGGCATTAAGCCACTTGATGTAAGGAGCTCAAAAATACTACTTCAAGGTCAAAAACTAGGCAACAATAAGTGTTGGGTGCATAGATTTCAGCACTGAAAACAGCAATTTTTCCCTCTTTGTCAGAAACATGGCTCATGGAATGTGAGGACAAAATAAGGGAAGCGAGAGTTACGAGACAGCTGAAAGTAAACCGAAATCCACTTCACACTCTCGTAATTTAAAAAAAAAATTGTTATTATCGCTTGTATTTGAATTCATGTTTTGAAACATGACGTAGATTTATTGTGTCACGCCAAAGCTATAATTTATTTGTTAAGGTAATGTTTTAAGCTCTATTTATAAGAAAGTCCAAATGAGTCAGTTGGTAGAACGTCAGACTGAAGATCTGACGGTTTCGGTTTCGATTTCCGGTCATGGCATGGAGGGATTTTATTATTTACTATTAACGCAATATTTTTAATTTTTAAAAGAAGATAAGATATCTGATATTCCGAAATGAGTTTAATGGACAAAATATCTATTTATATAAGATAACACGCGTATATTCAACATGTTTGCCACTCGGACAGTAATCACTTATGCCCCTATGAAGGTGAATATTATTATTTGTAAATTTCTGATAGGAGGGGCTCATAAATACAGTGCTGAGGTGATTTCAACCATCGATATTAAACAATATTATACATGTGTTCAATCAATTTCAAGTCTTATTAAACAATGGAAATAGAACAAAGAATATAGAAAGAACACCACACGAACCCAAGAGAACTGAAACTACCAAACATCTCATAACCCCCCCCCCCCTCGAAAACACACACACACACACATGTGGTTTCAGCAGCCTCGGCTGACATCGCACAAAAATGGTCGTGAAGGGTCAACAAGCTAGAAAAGATCGAGGAGGAAAAGCACCAAGCAGACCTCCACTAGAAGGAGGTGGAGATTACTGTAACTTTTAAAGGCTTATTGCCAGTCAAACTGTAGATCAAACCAATGATCGTTATCAGTTAGAAATCAATGGTAAACGGATGTTGCGATAATGGTTATAGATGCGGAGAGTACTGGAAATCTGGGGAGAATTGTTGTCAGCAAGGCCTCAGGAAAAACTATTTGTTATTGTCAGTGAGCAATCACTGATAATGACTTTTGTGAAAACTCATAATAAGTACTTAATAATAATAATAATAATAATAATAATAATAATAATAATAATAATAATAATAATAATAATAATAATAATTTTACAGGCTATGCAGATCTCCAATTGGTTTACAACGTCACCCCCGAAGACACAGATGAGGAAAGGGGTGATAGTGGAGATACGCGATGGGGTGTCACTCATCTGTCAAGATGCAGCGAATCATATGTAAGGCACGAATAGAACTCTCGATTTCTCCTTAATCACATGATAATTTCCGGTGGCCATGAGGATAGAGCGATAGCTTGCGGAGTCTAGGCTGACTCTGTGAACGGGGTTCGCGCCCTACGACTGTCTGAAATTGTAACTTCCTACACTGATGAGAGAAATAATCTTGAAACGCTGGCGTCTGTAATAATCTAATATTTCTCTCTCTCTCTCTCTCTATATATATATATATAAGCATATTCTCTTGCAGGCAAGTATTGTTGAATATAAGAAACAAGTTATGTCTGGATATCCTTTGGTAGATCCTTTCAATAGCCCGAATCAGGATCTTCATCAGCCAATTGCTGATGAATTTGCCATAGTTTTGATTTGTGTCCCAAGTACTTTCAGACCCATCCGGGTCCATCTTCAGGGAATGAGGATAATCAGGTACAGATCATGTGTTAGTATTATAGGTGGTTTTGGCGGGAATTATGTAATAAGTACGAAACTACAGTTAGAATTATAGACATTTTAGTATATTATTACTGATATTAAAGTTAATTCTGTTAATTAAGGGTTTTTTTGGTTTTCATATATAGGGCTTCTATAATACTAACACATGGTATGTATCTGATTATTCTCATTCCCCTGAAAATGGACCCGGATGGGTCTGAAAGTACTTGGGACACAAATCAAAACTATGGCAAAGTCATCAGCCAATTCCCCTCCGAAACTTAGATCCTGATTCGGACTATTGAAAGGATCTACCAAAGGATATCCAGACATAAGTTGTGTTTATATTCAACAATATATATATATATATATATATATATATATATATATATATATATATATATATATATATATATATATATATATATATATATATATATTATAAATCAGTAGAGTACACAATTTATGACATGATCAATATTTTGTAATCATGCTTCAAAACTTCAACATCAACGAATATTATTGTGTACATATGTTTCAGAGATCTTAAATACAAAAAAAACAAAATTCTTTATCAATTTATTACAGGTCAAGCTAACAATAAAATTGTTAAATGTATACAACACATAAAACAAAAATGGCACTTCTGCAGATCAGGGACGGGTCGAAATAGTGTAAGGGGCCGACAACCCTTTTTAAGAACATAATAATGCGGCAGAAATTTTTCACCAACCCCCTGCAGAGTCTTTTTGAACAAATTTTAAAAACCAAAAACAAGTGAATAATTAATTTTTTAATCTGTAAACAAAAATAAAAAATAACCAAAAATGTGTTAAACCAAACACGATGACTGTTCTAATTTAAATTTTTAAACTGTTCGTTTTGAAATGAAAAAAATATACTTTTGATTTTCACAAATTTTATTTTCTTCAATGAATGTTCTATTAATTATTTTCGGAGAAATTATGTACTTAAAAGTGAAACAAAAAGAGAGTTGTCGGCCCCTCACACTATTAGAGCTCTTCTAAAATGAAAACAAATAAATTTTGGTCCGTCCCTAATCTGCAGAAGTGCCACAAAACTAACCAACAAATCCAGAACCCCTATTTTCTTTCTTTATACTTTTATTTTTTTTATGGCAGGCTATAATAATTGGATTCACAATTCAATGTGTATATTTTGCTTTCACAAAAGATGGATTCACTCGTAGTAGGGTTAGGGTTAGGGTTATGGTGAAACACTCTGGTGGATGAAATGAAGGTTCCCGCTGAGCATGAATGTAATACATTTCCATTTCTCTCAGTTATCAGTATCGTAGAAAATATAAATAAAATATAGCTTCATTTAAATACGATATAATTTCTTCCACTGCCACCAGCAGTTGCCTTTGCTCAGTCAGTAGAGCACCGTACGCTAACCACTTGGGTCTTGGTTTCGAATGCCGCTACGTCTAGCCATACTGACGAATCGTATAGATAACGAAACACGTGTCTGTTGATAACTATATTTTGACTTTCTTCTGTAAAATATGACAATAACACCCCATATATACAGAGCGTTGCAGCAAGATCCGACACTTGACAAAAAGAAAACGAAATAGGCAATAAAAGCAGAAGTTGTATATGCAGAGACCCGACAGTTTATTTAACAACAGATAGAGTTACATACTACATTATTTTTCAATGTAATCGCAACCGGCGGAGACGACCATCTCAAGGCGGGCGCGAAATGAGTCAAACGTTTTGGCGACTATGTTCTTGTCTATAGCGGCGAACGCCTCAACGATGGCAGCCTTCAGAGAGTCGACCCTGTTGTGGGCGTGTTTGCTGCTCTTGCCCTAGATCACGCCCCAGAAGAAATAGTCAAGGAGGTTGCAGTCGAGTGAGGTGGGTAACCACAAGTCTGACAACCAGTGGTGAGGAACATTGTTTAGCAGCCACGTCTGGGTCGTCTTGGCCTCGTGTGCAGGAGCGGGTTCTGCTGGAAGACGTGGGGGCGCCCGGCAGGGATTTCGTGCATCTAAGGTTCCACCACGCTACTAAGCATCTCCTGGTATTTAGTTTACTTTTTGTCAAGTGTCAAGTGTCGGATTTTGCTGCAACACTTTGTATATATGAGATAGCGAGAGAGAGAGAGAGAGAGGGAGAGAGAGAGAAAGAGAGAGAGAGAGTTGTTTATTCCCATACATTTCATATTTTATTCTAATAAATATATGTTCATATTCATAATTTTCTTTTTACTCTTTTGCATTTATGATCTCGAAATATGTAGACCGCACCTTATTGTTGACACCGTTGAATTGATGCCGCCGCCGCCGCCGCCAGGGTCACGACTCAAGAGGTTTTAGTTTCGAAATAAATAGTTACGTCGAGTGGTGCGTATTAGGAAGATACTTCAGCCTGTTAGGTCTCTTTACTGATGTGGTTAGGCATTTGAGCCGGTCTAATTGGCTTGCGCTATTTACCACAAAGCAGCTGCCCGCAAACGATAACGCTACTTGAGGTTCCGTTTTTCACCGGCCCAAATGAAGAGCATTAAGTGGACCGGAAGAGGAGGCCAACAAAGGGCAATACATGTCAGCGCCGGCGCTAGGTGTCAATTCCCTTCCCCACCTCAAATCTACGATACGGGACCCCCTTTCACACTAGTTAACAAAACAACGCATTTGGCCTCCGCCATGATTACAATCACGCTATACACACAGCAAAACATTGCGTATACAATATCTAATTGTATAATATCTCATTGTTCCTTTAACACTTAACGCACGTAAACATTGTTAGTTTGGTTTGGTTGTTTTGTTTTGCGGCATATCAACTCTTTTCGGGTTATTTAATGCCGAATCCGGTCGTTTTGGTAACAATGTTTTCATGCTTCAAGTTTTTTATATCTTCAAATATTTATTCATGGTTTTTGGTTTGGTTGTTTTGTAGAGGAAAATGGTTGTTTTGTTTTTGGCTTTGCAGAAAATGATTGAGTTTTACAAAAGGAAAAGATAAAAACAGTAACATCAATGTTTGCTGCACTTTTGGTAAGGAAGCAGGTATTTTCAGTCAGCCTGATCTAGTAGCACAAGGACACCTTGTTAAAATTATCACTTTAGTCAGAACTTCTAGAATCATCTAATTGTAATAGGAGTACCTTTTAGTGTATGGTGTATAGTTGTACCTTTTCTTGTATAGTGTATAGTGTATAGTTGTACCTTTTCTTGTATAGTGTAAAGTGTATAGTTGTACCTTTTCTTGTATAGTGTATAGTGTATAGTTGTACCTTTTCTTGTATAGTGTATAGTGTATAGTTGTACCTTTTCTTGTATAGTGTATAGTGTATAGTTGTACCTTTTCTTGTATAGTGTATAGTGCATAGTTGTACCTTTTCTTGTATAGTGTATAGTGTATAGTTGTACCTTTTCTTGTATAGTGTATAGTGTATAGTTGTACCTTTTCTTGTATAGTGTATAGTTTATAGTTGTACCTTTTCTTGTATAGTGTATAGTTTATAGTTGTACCTTTTCTTGTATAGTGTATAGTGTATAGTTGTACCTTTTCTTGTATAGTGTATAGTGTATAGTTGTACCTTTTCTTGTATAGTGTATAGTGTATAGTTGTACATTTTCTTGTATAGTGTATAGTGTATAGTTGTACCTTTTCTTGCATAGTGTATAGTGTATAGTTGTACTTTTTCTTGTATAGTGTATAGTGTATAGTTGTACCTTTTCTTGTATAGTGTATAGTGTATAGTTGTACCTTTTCTTGTATAGTGTATAGTGTATAGTTGTACATTTTCTTGTATAGTGTATAGTGTATAGTTGTACCTTTTCTTGTATAGTGTATAGGGTATAGTGCATAGTTGTACCTTTTCTTGTATAGTGTATAGTGTATAGTGTATAGTTGTACCTTTTCCTGTATAGTGTATAGTGTATAGTTGTACCTTTTCTTGTATAGTGTATAGTGTATAGTTGTACCTTTTCTTGTATAGTGTATAGTGCATAGTTGTACCTTTTCTTGTATAGTGTATAGTGTATAGTTGTACCTTTTCTTGTATAGTGTATAGTGTATAGTTGTACCTTTTCTTGTATAGTGTATAGTGTATAGTTGTACCTTTTCTTGTATAGTGTATAGTGTATAGTTGTACCTTTTCTTGTATAGTCTATAGTGTATAGTTGTACCTTTTCTTGTATAGTGTATAGTGCATAGTTGTACCTTTTCTTGTATAGTGTATAGTGTATAGTTGTACCTTTTCTTGTATAGTGTATAGTGTATAGTTGTACCTTTTCTTGTATAGTGTATAGTTTATAGTTGTACCTTTTCTTGTATAGTGTATAGTTTATAGTTGTACCTTTTCTTGTATAGTGTATAGTGTATAGTTGTACCTTTTCTTGTATAGTGTATAGTGTATAGTTGTACCTTTTCTTGTATAGTGTATAGTGTATAGTTGTACATTTTCTTGTATAGTGTATAGTGTATAGTTGTACCTTTTCTTGTATAGTGTATAGTGTATAGTTGTACCTTTTCTTGTATAGTGTATAGTGTATAGTTGTACCTTTTCTTGTATAGTGTATAGTGTATAGTTGTACCTTTTCTTGTATAGTGTATAGTGTATAGTTGTACATTTTCTTGTATAGTGTATAGTGTATAGTTGTACCTTTTCTTGTATAGTGTATAGGGTATAGTGCATAGTTGTACCTTTTCTTGTATAGTGTATAGTGTATAGTGTATAGTTGTACCTTTTCCTGTATAGTGTATAGTGTATAGTTGTACCTTTTCTTGTATAGTGTATAGTGTATAGTTGTACCTTTTCTTGTATAGTGTATAGTGCATAGTTGTACCTTTTCTTGTATAGTGTATAGTGTATAGTTGTACCTTTTCTTGTATAGTGTATAGTGTATAGTTGTACCTTTTCTTGTATAGTGTATAGTGTATAGTTGTACCTTTTCTTGTATAGTGTATAGTGTATAGTTGTACCTTTTCTTGTATAGTGATCACAATTATCTATCCCCAGTTCTTTTTATTGTGTTGTAGGGTACTATTTTTTAAACCTCAAACAAGGCATATTGTCACTGAAGCGTTAGGGGCTACCGTTGTTGGGGACATATTTCTAGGGGTAACCTGGGTTAAGAGTTGGACGACAAGATGTTTCTTCACATTGCATTTAAATTTCTTGCTTTAGTCGGAACTGCTAGAATCCACTAACATTAATAGGAACCAGAGTTATCTCCCATGTTCCTTTGATTGTATAGGAATCAGAGTTATCTGCCCCTCGTTTTTTATGTTGTTAATTGTGTGGGAAGCTATTTTACTTAGTCGTTTCTGGGTAAATAACAGCAGGCACATCACGTGTGTGTCACTATACAATATGTGTATGCTCATTTCTTATGTTAATCCTACAGCCTGAAATATCGAGATATCACAAAACAAAGATATTTATGTGTTGTTTTGTTTAGCATTGGGTCATTGAATATCTAAGAAATGTTATGCGCTAGATGATAATAAGCTTGGGGTCGGCCATGTTAATTTGTCATGCGTAGTAAATGTTTTTTGTGTCGGTGTTATAACGTCTAAGAGTTTAAATATCTGAAACATGGCGATGGAAACCAAAATGGCTACTGAATGGTGCAAATTACGTCAGTTGGAAAGTGCAAGGCAAAACGTCATTAATCATCGACGGCTTATGGAGCATTGTACACGGGACGGGGGCTGTTATCGACGAAAGAACAGATGTGAGATAAGGCAGAAAATGCTAACCACTGTAGTCCTCGCGCCTTATCAGTTGCCGTGCAAACGACATCATTATGGTTGCTGGTAGGAGGGGGTGGTGCTGATTTACCACACTATAATAGATTTTCCAAGAAATAGTTCCGAACTTTTGTGACCCACCGCGTTTTCAGGTTCATTAGTGATCGTTTGTCGACGGTGTAATCGCAATTAGTTTACCACACACAGGACCGAAGTTCTTGGATAGCTATGGTTCGTGTGTATGCCAAAAGAAGAGTCTAGCTTAACTGAATTTCACAGTTTGACTGTGGGAGAAATATCGTTCGTCCTTTGTCATAGACTCCTCTAGAAGAGTCTATATAGTCACGAAATGAGGCAGATTACCATCACATGATAACAACACCTTTCTTACATTTGCTCCGTATAGAGTCAATACTGTTTCCTTTTAGGGTTTATTACATTCAAGTCCGTAATCTTTTTTATCTTCGCTGTCCAGAAATTGTTTGCTGGATTGGTATCTCAAATGTGTCGAACGCGACATCCATTTGCTCGTCCTCCGGAGTATTATTCTTGACAGCATCTGAATATCGTTTCCTCGGCTGGTTCATGTGTCTTTTGTGAATAAACTTGGGTCTCTTTACAATGTAAATCATGTTCTTTACCCGCTAACCCACTATTCTTGTTTCCCAATAGGGTGTAATCTTTTTGAACATCCGATAGAAACTTTTCTCCAAATTTGAAGCGCCCCCTCGTGATATTTTCTCACGTCCTGGTTTCGTATGGGTTGGTAATAGTCTATCAAACACTGTTTTAATCTCCCTTGTAAACATTGCTTCTTCTGGCATCATAAAAGATGGAACATTGTTATTTTGGGTCATCTTATACACCTGCCAAAACTGTTGCATGGCTTTTTTGGTAGGTGTACCCTCACTTTGTTAAGCGCGCTTTTGAAGGTGTCCGCGAACCGTTCTGCCTGACCAGTGCTTCTCGCATGGTATGGCGCGATCGTAATATTCTCAACTACAAATGTATTACAGAATAGTTTAAATTCACTGGACGTTTATTGCGTTCCGTTTTCTGATACAATACAGTCAACGACCCCGACCCGAGCGAACAATTCATGTAAAAAACTAATGGTTATTTCTGTGGTTGTTTTGTTTAAATTTTAATATTTCCAGCCATTTCGAGAAACTGGCACCACTATTAGGTTATAGAAACCATCCAGTGGACCACAACAATCTATGTGGATCCTAGACCACGGTTAGCCAGCATTTGGCCAGTGTCTGAACTTTATAGGAAATGTTTTCGCTGCCAAAGCACAACCTTTGCATAGTTTCACCGTATTTGCAATGTCTTTGTCTATACTTGTCTAATACACATAACTTCTCATATCACTTTTTATTCTCGAAATTTCCGGGTGACCGACATGAACTTCCTTTAGTATTCTTTTTTCTAATACTACAGGAATAATCACTCGATCGCCGTACATAACTAGTTCATTACAAATTGAATACACTTCCGAGATGTTTTAAAAGAAATCCTCGGCTAACACTTTTTCTTTTATATTTTCGTGTGTTACTGGAAGCTTGCTAATGGCGTTACACAATGTGTTTTAATTCTACTTCAGAGACAATCACTGTGTCTTCAAGAGGTTCAACATATTTTTAGATAAGTCTAGATAATCCGTTAGTATGACTAATGTTTGACGATGGGAGAAACTTAATTTTATCATTCTGATTGAGTTGAATGGTCTTCCATCTCTGCAGTCTGTTTGCAGTAGACGTTGGTAATCCTTTTTTTACACATAACTGGTTAGCAGTTGTTTTATGGTTGGTTTGTAACACAAAATGTCTTCTATTAACAAATCGATGAAATTTGGTTACTGCAAAAATAATAGCCAATGCTTTCTGTGCAGGTAGTAACGTACGAGACGCGTTGACGATAACTGGTTGAGATCTGTCTTCCATTTTGTGTAACATGCTGTACGAGCTAGCACAAGCAGCGACAATTATTTCGAGATCTGTATTGTAGTGCGTCAAAAATAATTCTAATATGAAAATATTTTTTTATTTTTTCATTCTGTCGTCCAGACCCAATCTTTTTATTTTTTTAATAGCTTATTTAGATGGAGTTCTCAAATTATACATGTTTGAAATAAACACATTTTGATAACTTGCTAAACAAAATAAACTTTGTAGTAACGATACGTTTTCCCGTAGCCGGCATATTTGTTATCGCACTAGCTATTCTGGGTATGGTCTTCTACCATCTTTGTCTATAATTTGACCAAAATACTTTATTTTTTCCATAAAAAAATCGCATTTTAACTCCTTAAATTTAAATCCATACTTCTGGATTTTCTTAAATACTTCGTATACATGTTATTTGTGTTGCTCGGTGCTTTTACTGATCACTAGACGGTCATCGAGGTAGGCTGTTACAAATTCCAGTCCGCTCAGCAATATTCCCATTACTTGTTAAAAAACCGCTTGTGTAACCGTAACCTCAAATGGTAATTGTTCAAATTTGTAGAAACGCACATGCGTATTGATACAAAGTAGATTTGAGCACTCCTTGTTCAAAATTGTTTGTAGATAAGAATCACTTAAATTAAGTCTTGAAACAAATTTGATTCCGTTGAGTTTAGCGAAAATCTCTTCTGGGCTTAGCAGAGGATAGAAAAAAAACCCCGAAAAGGTTTCCATTATTTTTTTGAAGTCTCT
>OY744518.1:6448991-6456491 GCA_963556195.1 Sepiola atlantica | reverse complement strand
ATCCTAATTTCGTGTGTTGATACAGCTTTGCTTTCTGATGGGAAAAATACTATTCGAACAAAGCATTGGCCGTATAAGTGTTATTCAGAATGTGCTCTCTTGAAAAAAAAACGATTCACGGGTTTTATGTGGACTTTAAACGCGGTTATACAGGCACGAATGATGATGAACACTCAGGTCGTTTAGATTCAGCAGTTGACCGGAAAACATAAGAAAATCAACGAATATTTGTTCATCTTCGCCGTCGCGTTCCGAATTATCTTTTTTTCTTTCGCACCCTCTCAACAACAGCTGCACTCCGAGCAGTTTTGGGGCCTGCCAGAACGACGCTGGTCACTCTCCGCTGATGTGCGGCCATTTTTGAACCGGTTGAACCACTCCTTAATTTGCGTTACACCCATTGCATCTTCTCCAAACACCTGATGAATCTAACGCGACGGCGGAGATGTACACCATTCCAAAAGAAGACTTTCCAGAGGTGTTTCCGGCAGTGGATGGATCGGTGGGCTAAGTGTGTGCAAGCACAAGGGCCCTACTTTGAAGGGGATTAGGGGCCCCAAATCCGTCACGTGCTTGAAGTATTTCTTTCTGACATAAGGTCGGGTACTTTTTGAGACAGGCCTCGTATAAAGCGAAACTGTCTACACATTCAACACTCCCGGAAAAAAAGGTATAGACGTAAATGTTTACCATTATATGTCTCACGGGGACACTATTATTTACTCATTAGGAGTTATCACACTGGTCATCGTCAGTGATCGCCCACTGCCAACAACCTGTGGTATTCCCTGGAGTCTGAGTGACAACAAGTCTCATCAGAACTCCAGTATGCTCCACCTCTTTTCGTTCATCACCGCTGATGACCTTGTGGTATCACAACAGCCACCTACCACCGATTTCACGGTGATCAGGGCCATTGGTCTCCTCTGGTGCCCGGGTGGCAACAAGCCTCCCCACGGTCCCAGAGCTGTCCGCGCTCTTCCAGTAGAGGTCTGGTTTGCGCTTTCACTCCTCGACCCTCTGTCTATAATTTTCGTGGTGTCAGCCTATGCTTGCGCCTCTCTCTCGCGGTTGTATTTTGCGCCCGGTTCTGTTTTGTGCTTCCATGTGTTTGTTCTCCATTCGTTGCTTATGTGGGTTGGTTTCCGCATTCGAGGACATTTCTCAGGATTGTAGCTGTTTTGATCATTACTGTCCTTTGTATGGTCTCAGTTATCCCTTTGATTCCTATTTCTCCTAGTCTTTTCTCCATGTTTTTGGGGACTGTTCCTAGTGCTCCTATGATTATTGGTGTTATACTGACTTTCTTCATGTTCCATATTCCTTTCAATTCTCTGGCAATTTCAGTATATTTGCTTCTTTTTTCCGTCTCTTTGATCTTCACTCTGTCGGCCGCTGGAACGGCAAAGTCTACGATTTTGCAGGATTTTTCTTCCTTGTTGATTATTATCATATCCGGTCTCCTTGCTGTTATGGGTTTGTCTGTTTGTACATTCATATCCCATATGATTTTGTGTTTTTCGTTTTCTAGTACAGTTTCTGGTTGGTGTGTGTACCGTTTTTTTGCATATTCGAAATTCAGTTGTTTGCACATTTCCCTGTGTACTTCTTTTCCCACGCTGTCATGTCTGTTCTTGTATTCCTTTTGGGCTAGCTTGCTGCATTCACTTATTATATGATTTATCGTTTCGTCTCTTTGTCCACACAATCGGCATTTGCTGTTTTCCTGGGTTTTATCTATCTTTGCTTTAATAAAGTTTGTCCTAATCGCATTGTTCTGTGCAGCCGTCAGCAGAGATTCCGTTTCTCTGTTCAAGTGTCCTTTTTATTGTTATTGTTATTGTTATTGTTATTGTTATTATTATTATTATTATTATTGTTATTATTATTGTTATTATTATTATTATTATTATTATTATTATTATTATTATTATTATTATTATTATTATTATTGTTATCGTTATTATTATTATTATTGTTGTTATTATTATTGTTATTGTTATTGTTATTATTATTATTATTATTATTATTATTATTGTTATTATTATTGTTATTATTATTATTATTATTGTTATTGTTATTATTATTATTGTTATTATTATTATTGTTATTATTATTGTTATTATTATTATTATTATTATTATTATTATTATTATTATTGTTATTGTTATTATTATTATTGTTATTATTTTTATTGTTATTATTATTATTGTTATTATTATTGTTATTATTATTATTATTGTTATCATTATTGTTATTATTATTGTTATTATTATTATTATTGTTATTGTTATTGTTATTGTTGTTATTATTATTATTATTGTTATTGTTATTATGTTGCATAGCCACTGAAATTAAACGTCACGAGAAGCAAAGGGGGGGGGGAGAGAGCTTATTTATTACTACAGGCAGAAATCCTTCCGACTGAGGCAGTTCTCCAAAACCACCTCAACAGTTCGCTATTACATCCTCTCCGGCCGAAAATAACTCGAAATGTTCACGAGAGGATTAATAGTGATTTCAATCTTTTTTCTTAATACTTCTGGTGACACAATTTTCATAGAGATTCTCATAGTCATTCTTTAAGCAACATGTTTCTCAGTAATTTTAACACATTTTGGAGAGTCATTTTTCAACAGGGACCTTAAACACACTTTTCTTAAGAGTCATTTAAACAGATTTCTAAACACCTTTTTCAAGAGTCCAAAAGTCACTTTGAAACACAGTTTCCAGATATTTTACATTATAAGAAAGTTACCTTTGTAGTTCTCGTCCGTCGCTGGCCCTCATCTTGTTACTGGCTGTGATCGCCGCGCGGCACCTGTTTTTGTGGGCAAACTCTATCTTTAAGCGGAGGACAAAGACACTCGAAGTCGGATTTTCTGAGAGATTTCTTTTGTTCTTTTTATTTCATGCTTTCATTCGAGTGGAGGGGTTTCCATTATTGGTTCTTCATTCACATCTTCCTAGGTTCGTACTGTGTGGGACGTTGGACGCTGTTAGTTTTTCTTAGTAGCTTTTGCCCATATCTCTTCGATTCACACCTCAACTCTTGCATTCGAGAGCTACCTCATGCGCTCGCCACGGGCTTCCATGGTGATCTCTTTTAGATACAGCCCTTATCGCGAGCGATTACATTTTTGGGAAAACTTCGCTCGCTTTTCCGAAACGACGTTGTCGTTTCGAGCCCCCATGGCGAACTGACTCTAAAAAGCTCAGTTCTTGTTCTCCGTGGTGACGTAATCATCATTCCCACGCACGAGATGGGGACAAAACCGACTCACTCTGATCTCTGACTCAAAGGTCACGTCAGGTGTCTAAATTTATTATGACTATTCTTGGATCAAACTCTTCTCTGAACTCACTTCTGAGTCCAGAAACAAAACCTATTTTTCAATAACAAAATTAGCTATTTGATACTAGTTAACCTACTGTGCCTTGCATAATGGGGCCCTACAGTACTGTAACACTCCTTCCTTCCCTATAAACAAAAAAAACAAAAAAATCCCAAGATTTTCTCTTTTTTTTTAAAAAACCAACCCCTCCCTGGGACTGGTAAAAATCCGAGCCTGAGCACTCCTGGGGTTACCATCATTTCACCCCTGCCAGAATTTTTTTCGGCACCACATGACAATGTTTCCGGGATGTGGGAGAGTTTGCTCCCTACGGTCGTTACCGGCTAAATAAAGCCATCCCCTGTCATAAATCAACATCAGGCGTTTCTCGCCTATATCTCCTGCAAAATCTACCACATAAATTCGCTCTTGCTCACACACGTTCTCCGTGCTCAACCACTTCCCAAAAATTCCCGGTATGTTACACTTTCGGGCCACCATCACTTTCCTAGATAACTTCAACAAACGGTCGGCACACAACCGATTAAAACTAACTGCGCGTTTTATTCTCGCAAAATAGGGGAACAAAAAACAGAAAAAAAACCTTCATTAACCTATTCTCTAATGGTCAGCCTCGAAGCTTACTGAAGGTACCGTCGCTATGCTGCTTGCTATATATGGACCATACATTTCTGACACGCCCGTGCTCCCGTCGTGAATGACAGCGAACAAACACCCAGTTTCTAACTCCCAACCCTGTTCCTTAAACGTCGAGGACCCCATCCCATGGATCTATCTAGTCGATACGGTATTGGGCGAAATGTCACATCGAATCATCTCTGCTCCCGGAACACGCCGAATGACCAAAAACTAGGCCCAACCTATAATCTTATAATTAAATCCAATTAACACCCGGTACCTCCTTTTTTAAAAAATCGATCCCCATGGTTCTATCCGCCCCCGACGCGCGCACCCGAGTCACACCACACCCCAGCTTAACTCCATCCCCACTGGTGTTGAGCAGACACCAATTCCATGCGTTCCCTTCCCGTGTCCCTATCTATGTGGTAAGGGGGTGGGGTATCTTCGCAACACACTCGTCGGCAAACATCCAAAATCCACAAAAAAAAAAAAATGGGACCACAATTTCAAAGCTTAATATTTTACACAACTTTCACACACTCTACCGGCGCAGTTGGGCACACCTGGGTCACAAAAACAACAATTTCCATAACTGACCACCGTCCTTTTCTCGTGGTCCCACAGAATGACCATATCACCGTCATTCTCCCGTTCGCAATTTTAACGTATGCAGGCTTTACCACAAGCCTCGCCACTAACCCATGCGTACTCTATAAAAGAGAGCATACGAGCAAACGCCGGGAATCCCTCATTGACTTTTCAAGCCTGTACATACTCTGTACACGGGGATTCTTCCCGATAAAATCAACCCTGTCCAAGGGTTTCCGCGATCCGACCCAAACCAACTCTAGCTGCCGCCAGCTGCCCGAACCTAATCAACTCAAATCGCCCGGCTGACCCAAACTTATACCCATTAAATTATCTGGCTTTTTAAAAAAAATCTTTTACGTAACTGGTATAGCATTCTCACTTAACCGACTAAACTTCTCCAAAATTCATTCAAAAACAACAATAATAAAAAAAAATAAAAGTCGAACCAATGAATTAATGGCAAACCCCTTCCACAATACAATTACAAATTATGCAGTACAATATTATATTAAAAAAAACAATTTCATGCAATACAATTCAATTGAACAAAAAAAAACAAAGACAATTATCCCGGGGCGACATCAGGCGACCCCGCCAGCTGTTCGCACGCAGTCCTTTCCCTCTCTCTCTTCCTGACATGAAATCTCTGCGCCGACGCTTTTTCTGATAAAGTTCCGTTACCTCAAAGTCCAACCATGTTTCAACCAAACAACTGAAAACATTTTTTTTTTTTTCTACAGCCGTGTCACTCATGTCCGTCCTGAAACAAAACAGGATTCGTAGACAAAACACTATGCGGCACAAGTCGGCACATGTGCCTCTCACTCACTCTTTTTTTTCACATTCCTTCTCCCTTTCTCTCACTTTTTTTTTTCTTCTTTCCATCTCATACTTTTTTTCTCTTTCTTTTACACTGTCTCTCTCTCTACCAACATATAACTCATCACTCTCACTTTTATCCTCTCTCTTTTTTTTCTGCATCAAACGCCACCCACAACATATATGTAAAATAAAAAAAATACATTTAAAACACAAATTAACACATAAATGAAAACCACAACCTATTCTTCCTTAAGGTTTTGTTACCTTAAAAATCCAATCGTGTTTTTTTTTTTTTTACTAAATCAATTTGAACGGCATATCACTTTTTCTCTGTCTCCGACTCTGTCCGTCTCTGCCCCTCTCTCTTTCTTTTTCCCTTTATTTTATCAGACCGAACGTGGTTTTTTTTTTCTTTTTTTTTTATATTTAATTTTTTATTTTAGACTGCAAACGTTGTTAGTACCCATGGTTCGAATTCAATCTGTTCCATGTCGAAACAGCTGGTCACTAAGCACCAAAAAGAAGCTATGTGTTGCATAGCCACTGAAATTAAACGTCACGAGAAGCAAAGGGGGGGGGAGAGAGCTTATTTATTACTACAGGCAGAAATCCTTCCGACTGAGGCAGTTCTCCAAAACCACCTCAACAGTTCGCTATTACATCCTCTCCGGCCGAAAATAACGCGAAATGTTCACGAGAGGATTAATAGTGATTTCAATCTTTTTTCTTAATACTTCTGATGACACAATTTTCATAGAGATTCTCATAGTCATTCTTTAAGCAACATGTTTCTCAGTAATTTTAACACATTTTGGAGAGTCATTTTTCAACAGGGACCTTAAACACACTTTTCTTAAGAGTCATTTAAACAGATTTCTAAACACCTTTTTCAAGAGTCCAAAAGTCACTTTGAAACACAGTTTCCAGATATTTTACATTATAAGAAAGTTACCTTTGTAGTTCTCGTCCGTCGCTGGCCCTCATCTTGTTACTGGCTGTGATCGCCGCGCGGCACCTGTTTTTGTGGGCAAACTCTATCTTTAAGCGGAGGACAAAGACACTCGAAGTCGGATTTTCTGAGAGATTTCTTTTGTTCCTTTTATTTCATGCTTTCATTCGAGTGGAGGGGTTTCCATTATTGGTTCTTCATTCACATCTTCCTAGGTTCGTACTGTGTGGGACGTTGGACGCTGTTAGTTTTTCTTAGTAGCTTTGGCCCATATCTCTTCGATTCACACCAGAACTCTTGCGTTCGAGAGCTACCTCATGCGCTCGCCACGGGCTTCCATGGTGATCTCTTTTAGATACAGCCCTTATCGCGAGCGATTACATTTTTGGGAAAACTTCGCTCGCTTTTCCGAAACGACGTTTCGAGCCCCCATGGCGAACTGACTCTAAAAAGCTCAGTTCTTGTTCTCCGTGGTGACGTAATCATCATTCCCACGCACGAGATGGGGACAAAACCGACTCACTCTGATCTCTGACTCAAAGGTCACGTCAGGTGTCTAAATTTATTATGACTATTCTTGGATCAAACTCTTCTCTGAACTCACTTCTGAGTCCAGAAACAAAACCTATTTTTCAATAACAAAATTAGCTATTTGATACTAGTTAACCTACTGTGCCTTGCATAATGGGGCCCTACAGTACTGTAACAATTATTGTTATTGTTATTATTATTATTATTATTATTATTATTATTATTGTTATTATTATTATTATTATTATTATTATTATTATTATAGTTATTATTGTTATTATTATTGTTATTATTATTGTTATTGTTATTATTGTTATTGTTATTATTATTATTTTTATTGTTATTATTATTATTATTATTGTTATTATTATTGTTATTATTATTATCATTGTTATTGTTATTGTTATTATTATTTTTTTTTTTATTGTTATTATTATTATTATTATTATTGTTATTACTATTGTTATTATTATTATCATTGTTATTGTTATTGTTATTATTATTTTATTTTTTTTATTGTTATTGTTATTATTATTATTATTATTATTATTATTGTTATTACTATTGTTATTATTATTATCATTGTTATTGTTATTGTTATTATTATTGTTAATGTTATTATTATTATTA
>OY744518.1:6338991-6441491 GCA_963556195.1 Sepiola atlantica | reverse complement strand
ACAACACTTAGATCTAATATACGGAACGTTTATGTTTTTCTCTTTTAAGGGAAGTGGGGTCTGATCAACTCTGCTGTGAAGCCATGAAATAAAATGCGGTTTTGTTTTTAAATTCCCGAAACAGTTTTTCATGGTAAACAACTGATGATCCCTTAAATAATGTTAAGACTAGTGTAAATTCTTGGAAGCAAACTAATATAGTGACTACAAAAAATAAATTGACTTACATGAGTGATTCTCTACTGAAGGACTTGGAACTAAAATGTTTTTTTTCCTTATATAGTTTTAATGGTTGAGAAACTTCCGAGACTATATATATATATATATATATATATATATATATATATATATATATATATATATATATATATATATATATATATATATACACGCAGTTTTCTTATTGTTTTTACTGGCTATAGAACACCTTGTAATGACACATGTAACAGACGTAACTTGAGAAAGCTTTATACGGCATCATACAATGTTGATACAATATTAGTGCTGCTATTTATATTGTTTAGTAAAAGCAGGAGAGCTTCCCAAAGGGGAGATAATTTAGAATAGGGAAAGTTATTCGTTACTTTTCATTACATGCTTGTGTGTTTTTTAAAAGTATTTATCCGTATCCTAAGCGGTTAAGAATATGCAGAGTACTGCAAACAATACTAAAAAAACACACCGGTGTTCTATCGCCAATAAAAACAACAACAAAGCTGTGTAACATAATAGGCGATAATAACAGTAACCCGTGTTGATGGTAATATAGGAGTGATAAATAATAAATATAGGAGTGATAAATAATATAGGAGTGATAAATAATTAATATAGGAGTGATAAATAATTAATATAGGAGTGATAAATAATTAATATAGGAGTGATAAATAATATAGGAGTAATAAATAATTAATATAGGAGTGATAAATAATTAATATAGGAGTGATAAATAATATAGGAGTGATAAATAATTAATATAGGAGTGATAAATAATTAATATAGGAGTGATAAATAATATAGGAGTGATAAATAATATATATAGGAGTGATAAATAATTAATATAGGAGTGATAAATAATTAATATAGGAGTGATAAATAATTAATATAGGAGTGATAAATAATATAGGAGTAATAAATAATTAATATAGGAGTGATAAATAATTAATATAGGAGTGATAAATAATTAATATAGGAGTGATAAATAATTAATATAGGAGTGATAAATAATTAATATAGGAGTGATAAATAATATAGGAGTAATAAATAATTAATATAGGAGTGATAAATAATTAATATAGGAGTGATAAATAATTAATATAGGAGTGATAAATAATTAATATAGGAGTGATAAATAATTAATATAGGAGTGATAAATAATATAGGAGTAATAAATAATTAATATAGGAGTGATAAATAATTAATATAGGAGTGATAAATAATATAGGAGTGATAAATAATTAATATAGGAGTGATAAATAATTAATATAGGAGTGATAAATAATATAGGAGTGATAAATAATATATATAGGAGTGATAACTAATTAATATAGGAGTGATAAATAATATAGGAGTGATAAATAATATAGGAGTGATAAATAATTAATATAGGAGTGATAAATAATTAATATAGGAGTGATAAATTATTAATATAGGAATGATAAATTATTAATATAGGAGTGATAAATTATTAATATAGGAGTGATAAATAATTAATATAGGAGTGATAAATTATTAATATAGGAATGATAAATTATTAATATAGGAGTGATAAATTATTAATATAGGAGTGATAAATTATTAATATGGGAGTGATAAATAATTAATATAGGAGTGATAAATAATTAATATAGGAGTGATTAATTAATAATATAGGAGTGATAAATAATTAATATAGGAGTGATAAATAATTAATATAGGAGTGATAAATAATTAATATAGGAGTGATAAATTATTAATATAGGAGTGATAAATTATTAATATAGGAGTGATAAATTATTAATATAGGAGTGATAAATAATTAATATAGGAATGATAAATAATATAGGAGTGATAAATAATTAATATAGGAGTGATAAATAATTAATATAGGAGTGATAAATAATTAATATAGGAGTGATAAATAATTAATATAGGAGTGATAAATAATTTATATAGGAGTGATAAATAATTAATATAGGAGTGATAAATAATTAATATAGGAGTGATAAATAATTTATATAGGAGTGATAAATAATATAGGAGTGATAAATAATTAATATAGGAGTGATAAATCTAATATATAAAGTAAAGACGTTTTTTCCCCTGTACCTTCGCGTCGAATAGGAAAATAACCACATACATCACAGGCTACTAAACTCACCGCTATACTACACTTATTCACTCGAGCGTGTTTTAGTAAAGTTGTTATTATTTTTCCACCCTAACACTAAATATTATATTTGGCCCACCATCAACGTCTCTCCGAAAAACCAACTCCATATAGGTGGTAGCAAAGACTTTTCCCCCTAACAATTGTGTACTGTGACTACACTCATCGACACCGGGTACTAATAAACACAGTTTACTTTTCACAAAACAGTCCGTCCTTATTTATTATTTGCCTGGTATTAATTTACTACATAATATAAAGCAATACGCAAACAAATAATGACCGCTCCCGTTCAATCCGATGATATTCCGCGATTATCAGATTACGTTTTTCCTATTTCTAACTATGATTTCCACATTTACATTCATTCCAGAATTAAGCGAATGACATTAACGAACACAGTACCTGCAACATTTATTCTTCAAACATGACGGCTAAAATTCCTTCATTAATTCCTACTTAATTCAATAGCCGCCAAGATAAACCATAATAACAAATATATTACATTTCATCTCTAAAAAATAATATAAAAACATTACGTTTTCCATACTAAAACAAAACAAATAAAATTACTTCTACCGATTTTGACCCACCGTAATACTTTACGAAAAAAAACAACAACAGATTACGTTAAGACAAACAACACGGTTACAGAATAACCGAATTACATTCCCAAATTCTTGCTTCGCACAGATTCTTCCCACTTTACATTCATTCCGGAATTAAGCGAATGACATTAACGAACACAGTACCTGCAACATTTATTCTTCAAACATGACGGCTAAAATTCCTTCATTAAATCGACTTCCTACTTAATTCAATAGTCGCCAAGATACTACATAATAACAAATATATTACATTTCATCTCTAAAAAAACAATATAAAAAAATTACGTTTTCCATACTAAAACAAAACAAATAAACTTACTTCTACCGATTTTGACCCACCGTAATACTTTACGAAAAAACAAAACAACAGATTACGTTAAGAAAAAAAAAACACGGTTACAGAATAACCGAATTACATTCCCAAATTCTTGCTTCGCACAGATTCTTCCCATTCTTTTTATGTCTATTCATTTAAATGATAACTGTTCATTTCCAAAAATAACTGTTGACTATTTTGAGAAACTTTTAATTCGTACAATAACAAAAAGACAAATATTCTTTTTATAAATTATTACTAACTAAAATACAATAACAATTGCTTCTTTGGGAAAACTTCCCTAACCGTTAAATACTTTGATAAAATAAACAAAACATAAACAAACCGAAAATATACATTTTTCCTTTACGTTTTTCTCATTATTACACTTAAAGGACAGCGATTACATAATAACAAACATGAAAACTTCCAACTATAAAAAATAAGATAAAACAATTACGTTTTTACTTACTAAAATAAAAACAAAAAACTTTACTTCTACAGAATTAGACCCAACGTAATACGTTCGGAAAAAAAAATTATACATTAGCCAAATGACATTACCTACTTCTTCCTTCGCACGTATTTTCCCATTCTTTTAATGGCTATTCATTTAAATGATAACTTTTTATTTTCACAATAACTGTTCACTATTTTGATACAGTTTATTTCATATAATAAAAATAAATATTATTATTTTTATAAATTATTAATAAATACATTACACTAACAATTTCTTCCTTGTGAAAAGTTCCCTCAACGTTAAATACTTTCAGAAAATTAACAAAACATACACAAACACCATAGATACATTTTTTAATCCAATGTTGGGGGGGCAATTGAAATCTCAGCGATTAATTAAAGAGGCCTACAGATCTTTGTATAGAAATTCCATTTTCTTTGGCTGAAAAGACAATTGGAAAATGAGCATTACAAATTGTATTCGGATGGTCGGGGGGAAATAAAATGACGATTATATGATTATTTTCAATAAGGAAGACTATTCGCTATTTTTTTAATTGACTGCGATTGAGTTACATGAGTCAAATGCCTAGCAGCGGGGTGTGGCGGGATTGATAGGTTGATGTGGTGGATCTGTTTTGAAAAGTAACAAAATATAAATAAACCGAATACAAAAATATCGTATTCGAGGGAGGGGGCATAAAACACCGAATTGTACAATATATTTAAATCGACAGAAGACTCAGGAATGTTCGGAAAATCCATCAACGTTAATTATAGTATTTCGAAAAGTAAAACAAATAAAACTAAACCGAAATAAAAAAAACATGTATTGGGAGGGGGGGGGGGAATTGCCTATTATATGATTATTTATAATAATAAAGACTATTCTCTATTTTTAAATGAATGCGATTGAGTCACATGAGCAAAATGCCTGGTGGCGGACGATGGTGGCCGTGAAAAGTGCTGCCCGTTTTATGTTACGATTCACCTTCTGGCGAGCAAATGTATGGGCCGATTAGATATAACTCTTTCTCAAACACTAAATTAGATATTGTTCTTGCATTGCAAAGCATGCTTCACAGAGAAAATGTATATATCCAACAATTTCAGATGGCGATGGAGCATAATGGAGGTGCAACAAAAATTGAGATCCTATGACATAGATTCAGTTATCAGTGTGGAAATTCCGGATTCAGTAGGCACCATATGATTCATGGACCATGTGGAAACATAAACACATGTTCACTCTGTCTCAAAGATGGACACTGCAGTACGAGATATCCCAGACACTTCTTGAGTGAAACTCAATCGGATACAAATGGCTACCCACAATATCGACGACTATCTCCTTTAGCTGGAGGTTTTGAGACGACAGTTACCCTACCTGGCAACATAACAGTTCCTGTAGACAACCGATGCGTTGTACCACATAATAAACTGCTTTGTAAGATTTTTTATGCACATATCAATGTTGAATATTGCAACAGCGTGAAATCAATAAAATACATTTGTAAATATGTAAATAAAGGTAGTCATCAAGATACCTTCACACTTGAAAGTAATGCTCATGATGAAGTTAAGAGATACGAAATGGGACGTTACATATCAACCAATGAAACCATTTGGAGAATACTTAACTTTCACATACATGTATATCATCCCCCAGTTATTCATCTATCAGTTCATCTAGAAAATGGACAGTGGATATACTTTACTGAAACTACTGCGGCAGATAGAGGTGCTTCTGTTTCAGACTAATTCTACACAATGTTAGAGGTACACAGAGCTTTAATGACCTAAAAACCATCAATGGTCAAGTTATGACTACATTCAGGGATGCATGTAGTGCACATGGACTACTTGAAGACATTTGTTTGCGATCATGTGCAGTGTATCATCCAAAACGACTTCGGGATGCACACAAAGAAGCTTTTAGTGAAGATTTCCTTCTTAGGAAACGCAATCAACAGCCTGAAGTTGATATAACACTTTTAGACGACTACTTCAATATGGCTTTAGTACATATAGAAGCTATGACTTATAGGATGAATGGTAAAACACTGACAAAATTGGGTCTTACCTCACCTAATCGATCTAATACACATCCGGTCATTACTGCATGGACGCGTGAAATTAGTTATCAAACTCATGAGCAAGCATCAATTGTTCGAGATGCTATCGCACAACTAAATAATGATAGTTAATACTGTAGAAGATCAGCAAGGTGGCCTGATATTCCTTGATGCACCCGGAGGTACAGGAAAGACATTTGTTACCAAGTTAATTCTTGCTAAAGTTAGGTCAGAAAGCAAAATAGCTGTGCCAGTGGCATCATCAGGCATTGCAACCACTATTCTTCCTGATGGTAGGACAGCTCACTCCACATTTAAGTTGCCATTATCCTTAACAAAAGATGCTGCTCCAATTTGTCAAATAGAAAGAGGATCAGATCCAGCTAAAGTTTTACAGAATTGTTCCTTGATCGTATGGGATGAATGTACAATGGCACATAAACAAGCGTTCGAGGCTCTAGATAAAACATTGCGTGCTCTCAAGAAACGTGATGTTGTTATGGGTGGCATAACACTTTTATTATCAGGTGACTTCCGACAAACGCTTCCTATTGTTCCACGTGGAAGTCCCGCTGACGAGCTTAATGCTTGCATTAAATTGTCATATTTGTGGAAGTAGATTAAGACTGTAACGTTATTTACAGACATGCGTGTACATCTCAATAGTGACCCAATGGCTGGTGAGTTTGCCTCCCTACTCCTAAAAATAGGTGATGGCAAGCTTGCAACAACCAATAATGGCACGATTGTTATTACTCCAGGTATTGGCTCAATTGTTTCATCACTCACAGAACTTAGTAGCAAAGTTTATCCAAATATAGCCGAAAACTATGTGCATCCTGAATGGCTAACGGAGAGAGCAATTCTAGCTACTAAAAATGACATGGTACATGTCGTCAATCAACAACTGCTTGATGAAATTCCAACGCATGAAACCTCATGTGATAGAAACTGTAATACTAACTGGTGTGGCAAGGAGCAAACTGACATTCTTTCCCAGAATACCCATTATTCCGTCGGATTCTGCAATAGAATTTAAAAGGCTTCAGTTCCCAGTTAAATTGTGTTTTGCCATGACAATTAACAAGTCCCAAGGACAATCATTGGCAGTGGTTGGTCTAAACTTGACTTCACCTTGCTTTAGCCATGGGCAGTTTTATGTAGGATGTTCAAGGGTAGGCTCTCCACAATGTCTATACATATTGGCACCAGAAGGTAAAACATCAATCCTATTTTAATTACTTAAATTACTTCCAGTGAAATGATTTATTTTCTGAATCTATTTATTTAACTTAAAAATTAAAATCAGGCTGTTATATTTCCCCGGGCAACGCCGGGACACGGGTCCTGCTAGTAATTAATATAGGAGTGATAAATAATTAATATAGGAGTGATAAATAATATAGGAGTGATAAATAATTAATATAGGAGTGATAAATAATTAATATAGGAGTGATAAATAATTAATATAGGAGTGATAAATAATTAATATAGGAGTGATAAATAATATAGGAGTGATAAATAATTAATATAGGAGTGATAAATAATTAAATATAGGAGTGATAAATAATTGATATAGGAGTGATAAATAATATAGGAGTGATAAATAATTAAAAATGACTGTCGCATAAAACGACCGGATTTAAATTACTTGCGTTCATCCACAGTCATACTTTTTCGCCGTATCATAGCTTTTCAGTTTGGCTAGGCATGCGAGTGCTTCGGGTTGAGATTTAAGTCCGGATATTGTTTTCGACAATTCGTAATGACGTAATTAAATATATGTCACTTTATAAATTCGTCATTATCGTATTAATAGGCGTGCCTATTCTAAAAAAACAAACAAAAGTAAATAATTTACGCCTCCTTCAAATATTATAGATCTGTCCACAACAAATCTTAGGCAACACACGTATTATGGATTGCATATGTTTCTTTCAGTACTCCACTCAAGAATTGAGAAAAATACTTACATCCTTGAAAAAGTCGATAAAAATACAACACCTTATCGGTTATCTGTTTATTTTATTAACGTCTAAATCAGATAGGGTGAAAAGAAAAAGAATTTCTAACTTGATAGGTCTGCCAAGCTCAATCACTGTCACATCGCCACAGCGTGGAATACCTGTGCTGGTTTTATAAGTACTTCCATAGAATGTGCTCCGATGATTTTACTGCACCTGTACCCCCTCAGCATAAATACTCCCGACCCATCCGACTAGAAGCAACATCTCACCACTTCACTGTAGAGCTCCCTATGTATAATAATGCCGCCATGACGATCGTCGACCCCTGATGTTTGTGCCGTGGGGTTTCCTCTTCCTTTATCTTGATATTCTGGCTGTGTCGTCTCTTGTATTGGCGATCGCCGAGGATGCATGTACTGATATACAATTTGTATACAAAGTAAAAACACGCAGAAACATAATAAAAGCACAAACACAGATATATACATTATGTATATCACTTGTTGAACACAAGTGTGGATGTGTCGTTGGGACCCCGCCGCTAGCGTCTTAGTTTAGTTCCAGTTTTTAAATTCAGAATCTCAGGCCTCTCCGAACTCGTCTGCCTGTCTACTTCGTCTCTCTCTCTCTTTCTCTCTCTCTCTCTCTCTCTCTTACTATGACAGCCTCACCAGGTTTGTGCGCCAAGCTGCCAGAAAGAACATCCCAAAAGGCTGTCGCACTCAATATATACCTGGACTCGTTCCCATAAGCAGCAAATTATATGAGCGATACCAACAGCACTATGAATCTGACCCCTTAGCTCACAGTGATATCAAAGTAAGTAAGAGATTCAAAACCTACCTATTAAAAGGCAGCCAACAGAAATGACAAAGTCTGTGAGAGAAAACTGATACGACGAAGAATAGTAAAAGGGCAGGGAGTCTAATCCGAAAAATCAGCAGCGATCCATCAACTCAAACGCAACAGCAGTTGATTATCGCTGCCAACCAAGTTGAACATCAGTTGTTACTCAATGGGAAAATGCACTACCAAACAAATACAGACAAAACATATTCCGACTTCAATACTCCTAGAGCACGAGAACATTCTGACTTGAAGTGTTAGATATCGGCATCAGTGCCCTTAACGCTGGTGACGTCATCGGCCTAAATGATATTCTCACAGAGGAGATCAAGCATTTTGGACGTCTGACACAAAAATGGATGCTTGAGCTGATGAACAACTGCATGCTGACAAGAAACATGCCAAAGATCCGAAGAAAAAACAGAATCGTCGCTCTTCTCAAACCCGGCAAAGATCCAGCTCATGCAAAGAGTGTCCACCCGATCTCCCTGCTATGCCACCCGTTTTTGTTAAAGCTTTTTGAGCCCTTAATCCTCAACAGGTTGGCCTCAGTTGCTGATCCAGCCATCATCCCCCAACAATCAGGATTCCGGCCTGGGAAATTCACAATAAGCCAGCTTCTGAATAAAACTCAGCACATCGAAGATGGGTTTCAGAAAGGACTGGTAACAGAAGCCATCTTTGTTGATCTGTCTGCTGCATATGACAGTGTAAACCATCGCCCCCTCCCCAAAAAGATCTTGAAGCTGAAAAAAGACCTGGCACTTACAGACCTAACCGAAGCCACCTTAAAAGACAGGCGCTTTTATGTTATTCTTAAAAACAAACTAAGTTGCTGGCGCAGGCAAAAATATGGCTTACCACAAAGTATGTGCTTGCTCCATTACTGTACAACATTTACACTAATGACTAATCCATGAACCAGAAAACTGAGCGGTCAATCTATGATGACGACCTTTGCGTAACATCCCAAGTGAGTACGTTTGAATCAGTAAAAACAAATCTCAACTCAGCCTTAGATGAGCTACTCTTCTACTACGAGAGTAACCACCTGCATGCAAACCCTGCAAAAACTCAAGTCTCAGGACGTTTCATCTCAGGAACCGGGAGGCCAACTGACTTCTAAACATCACGTGATCTGGAATACACCTTGAGAATCACACCAACCCTGTCTACCTTGGCATAACCCTGGACCGCACCCTCTCATCCAGGGAACATGTAAAAAAGACAAAAATAAAAAGTCAGCTCCCGGAACAACATCCTATGGAAACTGATCAACTCCAAGCGGGGAGCCACAGCATACCCACTAAGATGGACTAACTTGGTCCTGTGCTATTCCTCTACAGATTATGTGTGTTCTGTTTGGGAGAGATCAACGCATGCCAAAAAACTAGATTCAGCATTGAACAACACCTGCCGCTTGATCAATAGCTGTCTGAAGCTTATTAACCTAAACAACATGCATTTCCTCACTGGCATTGCCCCTGCAGATGTCAGAAGGAAAGTTGCCAGCCGAGTAGAGATCACAAAGGCTATCAGTGATGAACGCCATCTCCTTGGTGAACGTAGAATCAACGGCCTAACGACTGAAGTCAAGAAGAAGCTTCCTCAGCTATGTTGAACCCCTAACAATATCTCAGGAAGAGACAAGACTACAGCATTTAAGAAGACGGCTAGAGAATGGCCCCTCCTACTGACATGAGAATGGCCCCTTCTTCTGATGACCTCCCTTCCGGTTCAAAATCCCCCTGGATCAAGTGGAAAACACTCCACCGCCTGAAAACGGGAATAGGTCGATCAATAGTTTTTATCAGTAGATGGAGTTACAAAACTGACCCAACCATCTGCGAATGTGGAGAGGAGGACCGATGCAACACTGTTTTGCCTGCCCTCTCATGCCCAACCGGGGCAGCTTGAGAGATCTTGCAGAGTACAACAATGATGCAAAGGACTGCGTAAAAAAGTGGGAAACTGTCGTATGTTTCCAAGACACGCAAAGAAGAACAATTATTATAGTAAAGATGAGTCGATTGAATGTTTCCTTAAGATTCTTCCTATATACTTTAATCATAGAAAATACATGATGAAATAACAACATCTCAGGAAGAGACCAGACTACAGCTGTGGATCGGACGGCTAAGGAATACCACCTCATACTGATATAGAAAGATCCCTTTCCAGTTCAGAAGCCCCCTGACTCAAGTGGAAAACACTTAGCCGCCTAAAAACGGAAATGGGGCGATCAAAAGTTGCTAAGACTAGATGGGGTGACAAAACTGACCCAACAATCTGCGAATGCAACACTACTTTGTCTTCTCTCTCATGCCCAACCGGTACAGCTTTAAAGATCTGGTAGAGTACAACAATAAAGGACCGTGTATTAAAAGTGGAGAACTGTTGTATGACACAATACTTCAAAGAGACAAGAAGAAGAAGAAGAAGAAGAAGAAGATAAAGAAAAAGAAGAAGAAAAAGAAGAAGAAAAAGAAGAAAAAGAAAAAAAAGGAGAAGAAGAAAAACAATAATGATAATAATAAGAAGAAATAGAAGAAGAAGAAGAAGAAGAAGAAGAAGAAGAAGACAGAAAAAAGAAGATAAAAAGGAAGAAGAAGAAGAAGAAAAAAAGAAAAAGAAGAAGAAAAAAGAAGAAAAAGAAGAAAAAGAAGAAAAAAAGAAGAAAAGAAGAAGAAAAAGAAGAAATAGAAGAAAAACAATAATAGTAATAATAAAAAGAAAAAAAAAAAAAAAGATAAAGTAGAAAAAAGAAAAAAAAGAAGAAAAAAAAAGAAAAAGAAGAAAAATAATAATAATAATAAGAAGAAGAATAAAGAAGAAAAAAGAAAAAAAAGAAAAAAGAAGAAAAGAAGAAGAAGAAGAAGAAGAAAAAAGAAAGAAGATAAAGAAGAAGAAAAAAGAAAAGAAGAAGAAGAAAAAGACGAAAAAGTAGAAAAAGAAGAAGAAGAAAAAGAAGAAAAAGAAGAAGAAGAAGGAAAGAAAAAAGAAGAAGAAAAACAGAAAAAGAAGAAAAAGAAGAAGGAAAAAAAAAAGAAAAAGGAGAAAAATAATAATAAGAAGAAGAATAACGAAGAAAAAAGAAGAAAAAAAAGAAAAAAGAAGAAAAGAAGAAGAAGAAGAAGAAAAAAAAAGAAAGAAGATAAAGAAGAAGAAAAAAGAAAAGAAGAAGAAGAAGAAAAAGACGAAAAAGTAGAAAAAGAAGAAGAAGAAGAAGAAGAAGAAGAAAAAAGAAGAAGAAGAAAAAAGAAGAAGAAGAAGAAGAAGAAGGAAAGAAAAAAGAAGAAGAAAAAAGAAAAAGAAGAAAAAGAAGAAGAAAGAAAAAAGATGAAGAAGAAGAAAAAAAAGAAAAAGAAGAAAAAGAAGAAGAAGAAAGAAAAAAGAAGATGAAGAAGAAGAAGTAGAAGAAGAAAAAAAGAAAAAAAGAAAAAGAAGAAAAAGAAGAAAAAAGAAGAAGAAGAAGATGAAGAAGAAGAAGTCTCTGTGTAACAAATAGTTTTACGTATCTAATAAAGTATGACCAAGATACAAAATATATTAAATTTGATTTACAAATTATTGTTTTAGTTTAAGAGAAAAATCAGTCTAAAAAAATTGATAAGGACGTAAAACTGTTTATTAGTGATTCTTTTTTCTTTGAACTATTATCGATTAAGCAGCAAATGTGACTTTTAAAAATAATCCTTGAATGTTAACATTGGCTGATCAGTGTGTCACGTAACGTTGATGAGAATTTGCCATTTTCACTTACACTTCCTGATTTGGAGTTATTTTTGAATTGCAATTATTGTTTATTGTTTAAGGTTTAGATGGGAGATCCGTTTCGTAGGTTGAGTTAACGTAAATCATATTTGAAAAAATAACATCAACAACAAAAAAAAAACGGTCAAACGTCATCGTCGTTTGACTTGCATTTACAAAGGGATTAGTAATAATAGTTTTGTATAGGAAGGGGTGTCAGCGTCATAAATAATAGATTATTATTATTATCATAGTTTCGGCTGACTGTTTTATTGAAGTAGATTTTTACAATTAGTATCAATCAATTTGTTTAGCAAAAGATATCAAAGTGCAACAAGCCATGTGAACAGACAGTTAATGATATTAGATCTATATACCGTCTGAATGTTTGTTCAAGGCGACTTTAAAACTGAATATGGAAGGCATCACGACTCCTCGGGGGTAGGACATAAGCCCACCGGACATACGCGTACCGAACATAAGCCAACCGGACAAAAGCCCACCAAAATAATTCAAACACGGACTAAAGCCCACCAACGTAAAAATAAGTTAATTTTTAAAAATAAAAAATTACACTTTTTTAATATTTAATTTTTTGCAATTATCTATAACTCTTTGTAATTATTTTTCTTTACAATTTTTTTTTTACTTAATTTTTAAACATTTTCCCAGTACTTTGTAAATACTGAATACTTTTAAAGATTACATAATAAAAATACACGCACCCTTTTTACTACTAACCCTAAGTCCGGGTGGTAAAACGAAAAATACATTAACAAATGTTTGCCACTCCAGAAAAACATTCGACTCTAAGTCAGCGTGCCGCTATTCCGAATTCACAGCAGCAAACCGCAATCTCTGTCTCTCCAGTCATAATTTTTTAAAAGTCAAAATCTTTTTCACGTAAAACTTTATAATTAAAACTTGCTGAAAGGAAAAGTTTTGTATTTTTATTTTAAATACTTCCTTTAAAAAAAAGCAATCAAATAGGTGTTTTTTTTTTGAAACATTGAAATACGAATTTTTCTACCAATCATAAAAGTGCTGTCGGATCACAGATATTTAAAAAAAATCTATTTTTATTTTATATTTAATTTTCATTTAAAAAAACATTTACCAGCAAGTTTTAATTATAAAGTTTTACATGAAAAAAAATTTGACTTTAAAAAAATTATGACCGAAGAGACAGTTTATTGATTTCGGCTTGCTGTTGTGAATTTGGAATAGCAGCTGACTCAGAATCTAATATTTTTTCTGGAGGGCCGTTATCGATAAGTTTTGTCTTCTTATTGATTCGTTTTGTCATTTTTTATCGATTAGTTTATCTTCTTTTTCTTAGCAATTAGTTTCGTCTTCTTATCGATTAGTTTTGTCTTCTTTTTATTATCTATTAGTTTCGTTTCAATGATTTCAAGTAGTATTAGGAATTAAATTTTGAATCAACTTGAATTTATGTACGAACTGTGCTAAAATATTAAATTAATTTATCAAAGTGTGCTGAGAGTAAAAATCATGTTTAAGAAACACGAGATTAAATGAATTTAACCATTTTCCCCCTCAAAGGTTCATTTAACAAACAGACTAGTTACGGATGGCTTTAATGACCTATACGTATTTCTCCATCACTCCTGGTTACTGGCCCAGTCTCGTGATAATAAATCAGCAGTAACAATGAGCTATAGTAATATAGTATGAAATAAAAAATTTTAAAAGTGGCATCAAGACAATTTAAGAAATAGAAAAAGAGAAAACCAGTGAGTGTCGAGAAGAAGCCAACCACAACAGAATGAACAAAGAGAAAAAGAGTGCAAATAAGACCGAGTGAAAAATAAAAGTACATTTAGCGTATTTGTATCTGCCATTCTCACTATTAGATGGTGCTAGGGTTCAGTTAATGTACACATTTTTAGGGCCTTCCATATATATATATATATATATATATATATATATATATATATATATATATATATATATATATATATATATAGAGAGAGAGAGAGAGAGAGAGAGAGAGAGAAAGATGAGAATAAAAATTGTAAAGATACAATATTAATTAGAACATCAAAAGTTCAGAGCAAGGAGCTTCACGATAGATTATTATTAAACAATAATTCAATTATCTTTAATTTAATTCAACATTTAAATATAATATATATATATATATATATATATATATATATATATATATATATATATATATATATATATATATATATATATATATATATATATATATATATATATATATATATAGGCAGCATCTTTTCTGTTAATTACCCGTAATTAACAGAATTAACTTCGATACCAGCAATAATATACTAACATGTATATATTGCTAGCTATAGTTGCGTATTTATTATATAATTCCCGATAAAACTATCTATAATACGATCACAGGGCTTTACGCGCTCCACTACTTTTGTAGCTGCTCCCGCTCCTACTCCAACGTCCAAAATAGGAGCTGGTTCCTCTCATGCGCTCCATTTTTAAAAAGGAGCCGCTCCAACTCCTATAAAAAAGGAGCGGCTCTTTTTCAGCGCTCCATAAACGTTCTATTCTGCCAATGAGTGGTCGAAGGATAGGGGTGGGCGTCAACGGATCTCGTCAATATGGGTGAGGATGTCACTTTAAGTGTAAGACCGTGAGATAATATTTGACAAAATCTCGCTAATATTTTGAGATGTGCTAAGGTTTATAGGAGAACATATCGGATAAAGCATAGGATTATATGTAAAGTTTCGTTTCCTGAAATATAAAATAGAAATAGAAAAATCCCTGAAGTATTTTAAAACAATTTTAATTTTCATTACATTAACAACCTATTTTTTCAGGGAAGAACAATTTGACCCGATATTTTTTCTATTTATTTTGGAAGGGAATTTAGATTTGTTTTAAGTCAATAAAGTTTTACTTTTAAACATTATTAGTGATTATTTTCTTTTTAAAGAAAACATTTCTCTGGGAGATGAGAGACAGCCAGAGCAACATTAATCGTCGTGCTGTTGTTTAATATTTGTTTGTTTTACGAACGTAACTATATTGTATAATGTATATTATTATTGTATAATAAACAATTCAGACATCCATTTAATGTCTTAAAATTCCATACAAAATATCTGGCCTAGACCTTGGGAGTTGAAAAAATATCAGGTCAAGTTTTCCTAGGTCGGGCGAAAACATTTATTAAAATTAAAAATTTGAATAAAAAAGATGAAAACGTCTATATTTGAAATCTCTAACAAAAACAAACTGTTTACAATTTTAATATTTGGAGACATTTTCTTTAATTTATCGGTTTAATTGTAGAATAGGGGCCACTGTTTTCTTTCGTTCATTTCGCTTGGTATTCGCCCAGATTTTGGTTGAAACTGATTGTTGGTCTTAATTGTATTTTTGGTCCTGAAATACAATTCTCATTTACTTTTTAAAGTGTTGAGAATCTAACATTAATTCCAGGTTTTAATCGCTGGCGGCCATGTTGGTTTTTATTCTTTTTTCCTTGGACTAAATATATTTTTTCCTTGGACTAAATATATTTTTTACTGCTTTAACATTTTATTATACACAAAAAACAAACTTTGAACATTCTATTTACAAAAGCAAGTTTTAACGGAATGTAACGAATTTAAAAGCAAACATGAAAAGGTTTAAACATACTAGTCGTGAATTTTAGAAAAAAATGTCGCCGAAAAGACGACAGGTAAAAATGTGGCATAAAAGTTCAATTTGATATATGCTAAAAATAAATTAGAATTTTTTGTCAAGACGAAATGTACCATTTCACCCCAAAAATCGATTTTATCGAACATTTGGATGAATACCGAGCGAAATGGACGAGAAAATCCAACGGCCCCTATGGTACAATTGAAACTAAAATTCTGTATTTAAAAACACGAATTAAAAGAAAAATTGGCTTATTTATTCAATCAGCAATAAACATCCTTGTCATAAATACAAAAAAGTTCAAATCTTATAGAAAATAACTTCAAAGACATCTATAGACTCACTGACGCATTTGAAGACATTTGTTGCCAAATTGTCACCTGTCTTAAGAAAACTGCCCCATTAAAAATGTAACATGTCGATGTGAAAATCTACTGAGAAGTTCAAATACTCTGTTTTCATGTGTAACTCTCTCGTTCTTTCTTCCTCTCGTTCTCTTCCTTTTCCCTTCCTCTCCCTCCTTTTCCTTATCTCATATACATTTACAAGAAATATTATTTGAAAAAATAACTCAGAGTTTAGCTGAGATTTTTTTCTTTTCCTTTTTATTGTCTAATAAAAAACTAATGTTTAAAAAAATCAAATAATTTTGGAGCCGAGGAGCGATAAAACCACGCTCTTTAGTCCCAAATGGGGTTGCTCCCGCTCCACTCCCGCTGAATATAAAATGAGCCCTCCTCTCCTTCGCTCCAGCAAAATGTTTGAAGGGATTTAGGGTCCCAACCCCGACACGTATTTGAAGATTTTTTTTGGCCAAAGGTCGGATACGTTTGAGACAGGTCTTGTATATATATATATATATATATATATATATATATATATATATATATATATATATATATATATATAACTTCTTTGTAATATAGAAGGAAAAATCCCAGCAGAGTGCTCGATTAATTAAGAATTAAAGTAAAAATTAAGCGCGTAATATTTATTTATTTTGGTGCAGAAAAATTAGTACAACATTCATACCGTCGGTTTCAAGCACGGAAAGACTTAGCCATCCGGCTCTCTTTAGCTTCTGTTGTCATCTGTTTCGGAAATATGAAGTCACGTGTCACTCACGTTGGGACGCGTTATTTGTTTAGAGTGTTGTGTATGTTTGTTTAAATTTAGTGTAAGGAAGGTTTGAAAAAAGGGTGTGTGTCAAAAGTAACAGTTGAGATTTAAACCGGAGAGATATAAAAATATAAAGAAATATAAAAAATTAAAAAATTAAAAATAAAAAATAAAAAAATAAAAAAATAAAAATAAAATAAAAATGAAAATAAAAATAAAAATAAAAATAAAAATAAAACAAAGAAAGTAAAAAATAATAAAATAAATGAAAAAAAATGTTCCTATATAATTCCCGTGAGTCTATATTATGAATTTCGTAAATGTGACCGTTACTGTTTTGGGGTTTGATGATGTGCGTTCTAAAGTGAGAGAGAAACGGTTAAAGGCGTTTAAATCCTGGAGTAAAGGACTTTAAATCAATCCCGAATGAATTTAAATAAAGGTGTCACCCGGGCGGTCTAAGGGCAGTAACTCTGTAGGAATTTTAAATGTTTTGAAACCATTTAATTGGATTTGTTTGGGAGATGTGTGAGATTAGTATTATGACTGGGAAATAATATTGTAAAATGGGGGTGTTACCCTCTTAATGACTGGAGAAATATTTTTGGGAAAGTTGAAATTATTGCTCTTGAAAATTAGTGTGGATATGGGTTGATTAAGGTATTTGTTCGTATTTTTTAATTTTATTAATATTAATATTAATGAGGGGTGATAATTGGGAAAATTTCTGGGGTGGAAGTCGGGCAATTATGGGGTTATATATTTAGCATAGGGGGGAGTAGCTAGGCTTTTATGTGTGTCGGTCAGTCCAGTTTATGAGTAATGCTTGTCTCTTGTGGATGCATCCCTTAAAGATTTCATCGCGAATATTCAAACAGGCTGTATTCGGGTCAATAATGGCCCTTGATATGTGGTATTTTTCAGCGTCATATAGAGGACATCTGTTTATGGTTGAAGAGAAGGATAGTCTTCTCTCAATTACTTTCCATTTGATGGTGAAGGGTGTATTTTCTTCAAGTTGCCATATTCGCGTCGCGAGTGCCGTATTTGCCTTGTTTTTGTATCTAAAAGTTGTTTTTGTGTGCGTATAATCTTTGCTTGAAGCTTTCCTGTGTCATGCCAATGTATTTCTCTGCTCTACCGGTAATCTGGTTTGTGACGGTTGCTTCATATACGAGTGAATCGATTTTGCAATTCCCCTCTAGGGGGCAGTTGTTTTTGTCCTGGCACGGGCAGCCTGCGTTTGCAATTACTTTGGGTTCCGCAGAGATGATTTTCCTTATTGATGGGGCAGTGGAGTAGCTAACCTTAATAGAATTTATGTTAAAATGTTTGTGCAGGTTATTTGTGGGGGGAAATGTTTGTCGAGTAAGTTGAGGAAAAGGTGGCCTACCTTTGTCTTGATATTGGTGGAATAGGGTGGGGAAAACCAGATCACTGATCTCTTTCTATTGCGGGTCCCCCGTGGTTGGTCTCGGGTGGGGGTGTATGAGATTTCTTCTCTGAACCCGCTGTCGCCGAGCGCTTTGTTGTAATATGGTTGTGGCTGGTTGAAAATTTCGGGACTGGATGAGAGGTTTGATATTTTTTGGCTAATATTATTGACTCAATTCTTAAAGATAGTGGGGGTAGCAGGATCCCTCGTGTATGTATTGGAGTGTTTCATTGGGTTTATGGAAAGGCATGTGTGTATTGTATGTAAGGTTTAGTGTGGTGTCTCGGAAATCTACTTGGTCAAAATTTGTTTTAATGGTGATTTTGAAACCGAGTTTTTGGAAGGTGCTTGTTAATTCTTTTCTAAATCTATCTAGTGTGTTTCCGTTGTGGTTGCGTGACAGGCAGAGTCCGTTATTTCTGTAAAGACCAAAGAAATGGTCTGGGAATTTATTTTGGAGCGTATCTAATATGAGCAAGCCGACCAAGTCGCAGATGTCTGCACTGTCGTAGGCCCCAATTGCAACATCAAATGGGTCCTCTGGGTTTTATTATTTAATCCAGGTTTTTCCCTCGAAGAAGAGAAGGGTTTATCTTGCTTGTAGTATTGTGTCCCTTTCTAGTTGACTGATGTGTGAAAGTGCAAAGGTTAAGGCCTTATTTAGGGTGTCTTTTGTAATGGATTGGGTAGAAGTCTACTATGTCTAATTGTGTGAATTTGCATCTGTGTTTTTCTTGTATGTTATGGAACCAATTTAGGACTGAATTTGTATTGCCCCACAGACTTAGGTTTGTTTTTTCCTTAATTTTATTAACTATATTTTTAACAATTGATTTACTTGCTAGTCCTAGTTCGCTTTTAGCTGGGTTGATTAGTCTGCAGGGGGGGGGCTTATTCCTGAAGTTATCTTTGTGATCTTTTAAAGTAACAAAGGCCTTCCTCTTTTCTAATATTATTTCCCAGTCTGTTTGGGAGATGTGTGAGATTAGTATTAACTAATCTCACACATCTCCCAAACAAATCCAATTAAACGGTTTCAAAACATTTAAAATTCCTACAGAGTTACTGCCCTTAGACCGCCCGAATGACACCTTTATTTAAATTCATTCGGGATTGATTTAAAGTCCTTTACCCCAGGATTTAAACGCCTTTAACCGTTTCTCTCTCACTTTAGAACGCACATCATCAAACCCCCAAACAGTAACGGCCAAATTTTACGAAATTAATAATATTGACTCACGGGTATTATATAGGAACATTCTTTTTTATTTATTTTATTATTTTTTACTTTCTTTATTTTATTTTAATTTATAATTTAATTTTAATTTTTATTTTTATTTTAATTTTAATTTTTATTTTAATTTTTAATTTTTAATTTTTAATTTTTAATTTTTTAATTTTTTATATTTTTTAAATATTTTTTTATATTTTCATATCTCTTTAAATCTCCTCCGGTTTAAATCTCAACTGTTACTTTTCACACACACCCTTTTTTCAAACCTTCCTTACACTAAATTTAAACAAACATACACAACACTCTAAACAAATAACGCGTCTCAACGAGAGTGACACGTGACTTCATATTTCCGAAACAGATGACAACAGAAGCTGAAGAGAGCTGGATGGCTAAGTCTTTCCTTGCTTGAAACCGACGGTACGAATGTTGTACTAATTTTTCAGCACCAATATATATATATATATATATATATATATATATATATATATATATATATATATATATAACTTCTTTGTAATATAGCAGGAAAAATCCCAGTAGAGTTCCCGATTAATTGAGAATTAAAGTTAAAGATTAAAAATTAAGAGCGTAATATTTATTTATTTTGGTACAGAAAAATAAGTACAACATTCTTACCGTCGGTTTCAAGCACAGAAGGACTTATCCATCCGGCTCTCTTCACCTTCTGTTGTTATCTGTTTCGACAAGCTGAAGAGAGCCGGATGGCTAAGTCCTTCTGTGCTTGAAACCGACGGTACGAATGTTGTACTAATTTTTCTGTACCAATATATATATATATATATATATATATATATATATATATATATATATATGTAACCTGTTTTCCGTTTGTCTCTTTTTTCATACACACACACACATATATAAAATTATATATGTTTATATGTTTAGATATTTGTATGTACAGTAGTTACCCCTATACTAATTAACCGAACATTAAAATTTTTGGAACATAGCTGTTAGGCATAAGCGGCTGCAATATGGGTTATATTTAGTTTAATTTAGTTTCATGGAAATGGAGTAAAAGCTTTGGGAAAGATTAGAAACGTCCGATTTCTGTGAAATTTTTATAATAAGTTTTAGACACTAATTAATAAATATTCCCCAACTTTCAATTTCTTTGCAGTATTTAAAAGGGTTTTTAGGGGGGGTGATAATATGGGTGCAACATCCCGTTCGAAAATCCAAATATATCAGATTTGCATTTAATTTGATCCCGAGCAACTGGACACCTATTCAACCGTGTGGGGTTAGGGTTCATACCCAAATCAGACCGGAAGAGTCTAGGCCATTATTGAATGTGACTTGTTCGCTGTTGTTCTGAGGTATGGTCCTGGTTAGTTCTAAAAGGTTAACATTCCCAGGTTTTACCTTCTCATCCTTTTAAATTATCTGAATCGTTCCTACCGGGGAATGCCGACGGGGCTGCGCAGGCAATTTTTGTTCGGCCGCAGTGCTATTCCTCTTGGGCGCTGGTTTCAAATCTCACTTTCTGACCTTGTGTCACATCTTTCCATGGTGGTTTTTTTTTATTGTTTTATTTTACGGCATATCAACCCTTTTCGGGTTATTTAATGTTGAATCCGGTCATTTTTGTACAAGTTTTTATGCTTTAAGTACTTTATATCTTCAAATATTTATTCATGGGGTTTGGTTTGGTTTGGTTTGGTTTGGTTTGGTTTGGTTTGGTTTGGTTTGGTTTGGTTTGGTTTGGTTTGGTTGCTTTGTAGAGGAAAAATGTTGTTTCTGTTTTTAGCTTTGCAGAACATGATTGCGTTCAAAGGGAAAGGAAAAAACAATGACATCAATGTTTGGTGCATTTTAAGTCGGGAAGCAAGATTTCTTTAGCTTAAGTCTGAAATTTGAGACATTTTCTTGAATCAAAACTATGTAATGGATTTTTATTAAAATAAGAATAAAGATTCTATACATGAGGTTTAGTATTGTTATAGATTGATTTTAATCTTCGTAAGTGGACATAAAAGTGGTGCAAAACTGTTCTGTTCGGGGAATTAATTTCGCCTGCCCTGGGACGGGTATTCTTCGAGTTTTTCTATAAATAAAAGCAAGTTTATTCTAAACATCACTAATCTCATGAAGAATTTGTGTCCTAATTTCAATTTTAAAAAAAGCGTTCAATTTGTTACTGATGAATAGTTCATACGACAATTTATTTATGAGAAAGCTTTCATAACCTATAACCATGTGTATCTCTCGAACCCTAACCCTAACCCTAACCCTAACCCTAATATTGTGTATCTCTCTATATCACCTGAATAAAACGCAGTCTAACAACACTGAACCAGCAGTAACAATAGCAATGCCGTATTTTAGCTACTTGCACTGGTTCTAGTCCCTCCTTTTTTCCTCTTAGTTCCTTCTTCTGTTGGCTTTCTATTGGCGGATGTTTTTCTAACAGATTTAATGACGTCTGTCTTAACGTTCCTCATTTAAATCTACGCTCTTAACCCTAACCCTAACCCTAACCCTAACTCTTACATTAACCCTAACCCTAACCCTAACCCTAACACTATTGAAATTGTCGGTTTAGTATTATTATGTTAGAGAGAGACAAAGAAAAGGTATAAGCTATTTACACCACATATAACTATAGACGTTTGATATTCCACTGCAAACTTATCCATCTATGTAATTCCTCTGATCTTAATATTTTAATCTTTAAAAAGCCTGGCTTAAGGAAAGAAAAATAAACATGTTTTATCGAGTACACCTTGCATTAACAATCGAAGATGAAATAGATTTGTCATCCGTACATCTTTATCTCTCTTCCTTCATTTATATATATATATATATATATATATATATATATATATATAATCCAGGTAAAACATCCACAGGGTAGTAATCCAAAAATTTCAACCGGGTTTATAAAAAAGTGCTTAATATCAAATAGAGCTTTTATATATGATTATTTTTATTTACACAGACATGTACAAAATCTGCGAAACTGGCATGTCGATGTTATCGATCAACAGCTGTTATCAACTGTGATCTCATCAGGCAGAGTTAGAATCCGATCTTAACCTTAGATCATATTTGGAAGGTTAAGATCGGATTCTAAATCTGCCTGATGAGATCTCAGTTTATAATAGCTGTTGATCGATAACATCGACATGCCAGTGTCGCAGATTTTGTACATGCCTGTGTAAATAAAAATAATCATATATATATATATATATATATATATATATATATATATATATATATATATATATAATATTGTGGGGGTATTGTAAGACTGGGTGAGCGTTCAGGGGAGATGGAGAACTATTATGTGTAATTTGAGCCACCCGTAACTATAGATGCGTGATTTTCATGATTTTTCTTGAAAGGGTGTCAAACCAGCATTATAAAAAAATAATACTTTAATGGTTGACACGGGAGGCACAAAGACACTTAACCCTAACCCTAACCCTAATGGAAAGTCCAATTCCGTCATAAGACATTGAGTGATCATTTGTCTTTCAACTGCAGACACTCATTATGCTATAAGCGCTTGATATATATATATATATATATATATATATATATAAGGTTGTAGGGGTATTATTAGACTGGATTGTCGTTCAGGGGACATAGAGAAACATTATTTGTTATTTGAGCCACCCGTAACTGTAGACGCGTAATTTTTATGAATTTTCCCTAACCCTAACCCTAATGGAAAGTCCAATTTCGTCATAAGACATTGAGTGATCATTTGTCTTTCACCTGCAAACTCATTATGCAGGTCCAGACTAGAGAAATAACCCAAAAGAGCGTCAAGTACTACTTGCAACATTTTTATTACCTTTTTTCAAGTAGGTTAAGTAATAACTTGAAGAGGTAAAACCTACTGCGTATCTTTATCCTGATTTTGAGTTCGATCTTTTAAGTACAAATTAATCATTGTAATCTTTATTTTATGTATTTGCATTTGGTGTACGTTCACCAATGAATCGGTGTCTTTCTGACAACTGACTTTATTTTGAAATTAAATTTACTAGAAAACCAAGAACGCGCAGAGGCTTTTGGCAAGAATTGTTTTAGATTGCTTGATCCTCTTTTCACTTTCGTTTTTTGCAACAAAAACTGGTCGGGTGTGAACAAACCAAATTTGTTTTTTGTTGAATTATTCAACTATTGTGCAAACATCTTTATAGGGAAGAAAATTTTACCGTCAAAACCACGTAAAAAATAATATGTAGGTGGTATGACTTATTGACTAGGTTGATTATTATAAGATATTTTTAGGGTGAATGACCTACGGGTTTTATTTAGTTGCTATACAAAATGTCAATCTTAAGATTTAGGAGTTGTCCCCCTTTTATTGTAGTTATTTACCATTCTAACCACATTATAAACAAATATGGCGGTGTTACGTGTTTTTCAATCTTTCTTTTTGGATTGTTAATATGTATTTAAGGTTTAATTGAGTTTAATAAATGATGGTTTTATCAAAGTGTGTGTTAAGAAGACTTTTCCCGTGAGTTTCTTCTTTTTTTGGTTGAATTTTAGACATTTTTGGACACATATATTGAAGGTGTTTTTTGTAAGGCACTTATGAAAAGTCTGATTTTAAAACATATGTTCTGAAGAAAGTCGGCGTTTATACCTTTAAAATTCATTGTATAACCTAAAATAAACACTGCCTTGAAACAGATGTAAACAGCTATACTACCTTTGTGTATGCACTTTATTTGGAACTTGATTTGAAAATTTTTTTTTAATTGTCAATTTATTAATATATATATATATATATATATTTTTATATATATATTTATTTAACTTAATATTGAACTGCTGATATTTGCAAGTTGTTGATTGTTCTTTATAGTAATCTCATTGAAGATATTCTATATGATCTAAATAGACGTTGTATATATATATATACATATATATATATATATACATATATATATATATATATATATATATATATATATATATATATATATATATATGCGTGTGTGTGTGTGTAGAGTTTGAGTTGACTGTGAACCGGGTTCGCGCCTTGTGACCGTCTGAAATTATCGCTTCCCTACACTGATGAGAGCATAAGCTTGAAACGACGTCGTATGTAGACATAAATAATTTTATATTTATTTATGAATCTTGTCATATATATATATATATATGTATATATATATATATATATAAAATAAATAAATAAATGAATAAGGATATATATATATATATATATATATATATATATATATATGTAAATTAATAGATATATAACTAATAATAAAACTATAACTACGTCTCTTAGTAACAATAAGACACAGCCTCCTGATGACGGTCGAGAGACCGAAAGCGCTAGAGGAATGGCCCACGATACAACGTTAGGTTCCATACTCCACCAATTAACACCAGAAAACCGACGAAACGCTCGCCGCGTCGAGAAATTAACAAGAAAGATAGTGAAGAGAGAAAACTCCGTGGTCTTTAACGACGCTTGTATAAAAAATAACTTGATACCGAAATATATATACATATATATATTCTTCTCATTCTTCAATTCATCGGACTTCTTTTAAACGGAAATTTACCACCCGGACAATTTGCATATCTTTTTCACGGAACTTTTCTTTTCATTCACTACGTTTTTTTAACAAAAATTTTTTTAATATAATTTTCATATTTTTCAAATATTTGAACTTTGGTTTTTTCAAAAGCCAACTTATCCATCTGTATTTCTCCTCTGATGATGAGATTTCGATCTTTGAAAAGCCTTGGCTTAAGGAAAGAATAATAAACACTAGTTTATTACTGAATACACCTTGCATTGAACAATTGAAATTTGAAATAAATTTGGACAATCGTCGCATATTTATCACTCTTATTTCTTCTCTCTCTCTCTCTCTCTCTATCTCTCTCTCTCTCTCTCTCTCTCTCTCTCTATATATATATATATATATATATATATATATATATATATATATATATATATATAAACAGCCATAAGGATAGCGAGAGAGAAGGGCAGACAGACGAATAGGCATTACATACTATATATTCAAAAATGCTTTACTTACATTTTATTACATCTTATATAAGTAGGAGTTATGGCCGTCCATCTCACTGTCTGTTTTGTAAACATAATAAATACATTCGGAGAATACTGTAGTGAGCTAATTTAATATTCAAATCTAATCTCATCTAAATATAAATAAATGAAAATCATTCCTAATTATATTAACATCAAAACCTTTAAACTTAAATATACAGTATATATAGTAATCTCCAAACTCCGTCAAACAAAACCCGATTTTGCACATTTGCAAATTTATTTTGTTTTAAAGTTTCTAATAAACTAATATTCTGTAATATACATTTATAATTGGTATTGCCACATTTTTTTTTATATTTATATTTTCCTCGATAGTAATATTATTATAATTATTAAATTAATTAAAGATATTTTATTTTAAAAAAAACGACAGCTTTTTAAAAACATTTTAAAACTTTCAGTTTTAAGGGAGATAATTACATTAAAACTTCCGGCGCTGATGTTAAGAGAACATATACTACACTTTGATCTTAGTCAAAAGGCCAAAGAGCAATAAAAAAAAATATTTTTGGTGACAAGACATTTTTAAATGAATGAAGAAAAAACTCGATTTAATCGGAACTTATAAGTGTAGTATCGGTTCTGTTGTCATAAGACCGTCCTCCCTGGAATTACCTCCTCCGTTTTTAAGGGTGGATGGGGTATCTCCCCACGTATGCATCCTCTTTTATATTTAAAACTTATAAAAAAAATTTTTTTTTCAAATTACGAAATAATTCAAATTAAAAACTGAACAGACGAAAGATTTCCGTTCGGCGTTCAATTGTACTATAGGGATTATTTGAATATCTCGCTTATTTCGTTTGATTTTCGCACACATTTTGGATGAAATTTATTAATTAGTCTTAAATTCTATTTTATATTCCGAAATAAAATTCTAATTTATTTTTTAAAGACTTGAAAATCGAACTTTTATGCAATGCCTTAATCGCTGGCAGCCATGTTGTAATTTAGTGTTATTTTCTTTTTCGCTAGACATCCATGAAAAGGAAATACGTTTGACTAAATTTTATTTATAAAAAAAATTGTGCTAGGTGCGTTTAATAATGAAACTTATTTGTTTTGTGAAAAAGCAAAAAAAAAAAAAAAAAAAAAAAAAAAAAATGAATGTTATTGACTTACCGAAAGGAATGAATATAAACACAGAAAACCGCAGAAATAAACAGTTGTCATTAATGTTTTTGTTTTCTTGTGGACAAAAGAAGAAAAAAATCGTTTTTCAGTGAAACAAAGAGTAAACTACATCAGAATGCAGTCAATAAAAAGTGACCAATGATGGCGATGAAAGCGTTCGAGATTAAGAATAAAATGCGCGTTTTTAGAAAGGAACGAACGTCGGTCCGCCATAGCGTCTTTTGTTTGTGTGAATTGAAATCATACCTCAAAGAGACCGATCATCAAAACAAGAATAAATATTCTTAAGATGCGTCCATTCAAACCGCGCGTTTTTATTAACGTATGCGTGACAGACCGACGGATTGTCAGAATCAACCAATCGACAGTTGGATGAATAGACAGAGCTTCTAAAAGAGATGCGTGGACGCATCTAAAAGTAAACCATGTTTAGCCATGAAAATGTTATTTCAAAATTAAGCGTGACAGACCAACGTAAATGCTATTTCAAACTTAAGCGAGATAGACCAATGGATGGACAGACTAATTTCAAACATAATTGAGATGGATTAACAAAAATGATATTTCAAACGTGAACACACAAGAGGAACAAAAATGCTATTTCAAATCTAAGCATAACAGACGAATGAAAATGCTATTTCAAATCTAAGCATGACAGACGAATGAAAGTGCTATTTCAAATCTAAGCATGACAAACGAATGAAAATGCTATTTCAAATCTAAGCATTACGGACGAATGAAAATGCTATTTCAAATCTAAGCATGACAGACGAATGAAAATGCTATTTCAAATCTAAGCATGACAGACGAATGAAAATGCTATTTCAACTCTAAGCTTGACAGACGAATGAAAATGCTATTTCAAATCTAAGCATGACAGACGAATGAAAATGCTATTTCAAATCTAAGCTTGACAGACGAATGAAAATGCTATTTCAAATCTAAGCTTGACAGTCGAATAAAAATGTTATTTCAAATCTAAGCATGAGAGACGAATAAAAATGCTATTTCAAATCTAAGCATGACAGACGAATGAAAATGCTATTTCAACTCTAAGCTTGACAGACGAATGAAAATGCTATTTCAAATCTAAGCATGACAGACGAATGAAAATGCTATTTCAAATCTAAGCTTGACAGACGAATGAAAATGCTATTGCAAATCTAAGCATGACAGACGAATGAAAATGCTATTGCAAATCTAAGCATGACAGACGAACGAAAATGCTATTTCAATCTTAAGCGTTTCAGACCAACGAAAATGCAATCGAAACAGACCAATGAAAATTCAATTTCTAACTTAAGTATTAATTCAAACGTAATTGAAACAGATCAACGAAAATGTTATTTCAAACTTAAGCTGTCTCCTTTCTAACGCGAATCCTACCAGTCGGGGATTCGTTGTCGACAGTCAGTCCGACAGAAACTGGGCTATTGCGGTGGCCTATTTTCCTGTCAGGCTGTGGTATTTGCTCTTTTCAGCTCTAGGATGTTCACTATCCCAGGCGTTGCCTTTTCGTTTTGGGCAAGGGGGTAGTTTATAACTGTCTACTCTAATAGCTTTCTTCCTTGGACGGCTTGTTTTTGGAATTCCATCCCTGCTCCCCGATTCCCCGACTGTACAAACACGCAGAAAAGTAAATGTGATATGAAAAATTGTTTTGTTGCATACTTCTGCACTTTGGATGCACCCTATAAATCTGTCCCTAATCACAGTAGCCCCTGATGTCTAAGAGTTGAGGGTGAATAAAAGTAAAAAAAGATTTCCTTTATTAATTAAATGTTTTTGCAATTAGCAATATTTCATATGGCTATTTATTAATTCTGGTATAAGGCCATAACAATTGAGCACCGAAAGATATCGAGCTCTGTCAATCGCTAATTGCGTCTGCATTACTCTATAAAGGAATAACTCTTTTTTAAGAGAATTCGTTTGCTTTGTCTGTTTTATGAATAAGATGAAGAAGGATCTCGAACTAGCGCGATCGGTATCCCGATGCTGCCCGGGAAAATTAAGAAAACCAAGAATCGCAACCCTCAGAAGTAAATAATACTCTTTTCACCTGAAATGCTGAGCATTTATTCACGATAATTGGGTGGAATAACGAAGCCGAAACAGAGCGAAATTCATCCTAGGCGAATTAAACCGGCTTCCCCGAAGTAGGAAGTTTCTCGGGAATATATCAAATTCACAAGCAGTCCTTAGTCGCACGTATATCTCAATCAGAGGAGATGCCGACGTTAGTTTTTTTTCACTTCTTGCAGGGAGATGTCTACGTCCTCCTACACACAGCGCCTGATATTCCCAAATGGTCACCCATCTGGTACTGACCAGGCTAAAAACGTTGCTTAACTTCGGTTGTCTAACGAGAACCGGCGTGTCAACGTGATTATGCCGTATATTGGGGGAATACTCACTGACTTGTTTGCTTGGCTGCTGGTTGTATGTGTTGTTTTTTTTATGAGGGTTGCTTTGTAATCTGAAGAAAAGCAGTCCCGTGGTAACGTGTTCCACATATGGGAATTTCTTCGAGAGAAACTCTGTTCATGGAAATTCCGTTTCGGTTGTGGTAGAAAATGAGTAACTGCTGTGAATGTCTTTCGAAGAGGACCCGGTTAGGGTTAGAGCTGAGTCGCGCACCTTCCATGGAAATAACGCTAGAGTAGAGAAAGACTAGCGACGTCTCTTCTCTGAGAAAAAAGGGATTTAAAGAACAGAGACGATCATCTGTAGAAGGGAGGGGCGTCTAGACGCAGCCATCGTCGGAAAGAGTTATCAGCGATAACAGTAACACATAATCCGTCTAAAAACGGCAACAACAGTAACAACAACAACAGCAACAACAACAGCAACAGCAACAGCAGCAACAACAACAACAATAACAGGATAAAATGTTGGGATTTCTCCCGTTCAAATTGGGGACGAAATTTCAGGTCAATTATATTGGAAAAACAAACGCTTAAAACGTGAATTAACTGGAGTTTAGTCTGTTAACTTGGTCTATTGGTCCGGGTCGTCTTAGTAGAAAGAAGTATATTTAAAGTACTTTTGAATAAGGAGACTCGGGTCGCCCATGTGAGTAAAAGACACACACAGATAAATGCCTGATGGCTCAGACATGGAGTTGTCCAGACCATAAGTTTGCGTCTTATTCGGTCAGCAGCCAAGGAAGAAAAGAGACCGATACTTTGATAACCTCGCTCACGTGGGTTCGGCAGAGGTGGGAAAGGTGGACTGTGATTGGTTGCTTTTCATCCAATCAGAGTCGATTTTGTACTCTGTCAAGCCAGGAAAGAGTGCTCTGAGTGTCAACCTCCTAGATGGCAACAAATTATTGTTATAAACCACCCGATTGACCAATGTTAGCACTCCCCTAGTTTTCCTCATCTTTTGGATGGCAAACATTTCCGTCTCAATAACCCTTATACTCGAGTGGCTTTTGACCTTGATAAGTGGTGATCTAAACAGTAAAAAATGTTTATTATGGAACTATAAATATCATGTAACGACATTTTTTTGGGGGAGGGGGTATTTGTTGAGATCGAATTCAGTTTTCAGTTTAAAATTTAAAACGGGCAACAACGATGGGAAATTCTTTTTTTCTTCTAATATTTCAAACCAAACAATTCATTCGATCGCTCATTTCAATAAACATCATAATTTACTTACCAAAATGTAATTACTTACTGCTGACAAGTGGACGAAGCATGTGTGGCCGACGCCACAACCAGTCGAGGGATATGTGTGCGACCTTTCTTTCTTTGTTGGCTCAGCCCTTATTCGTCTTGAGGTAGAGAAGAGGTGCTGATCTCGTGGAATAACGTTGCCTGAAGTTCCGACCAATCAGGGACCAACAGGTCAGCTTGACCACGCGTGGTTTGACTCCCTATGAAAGAAGGCACGCACTTCCTTTCTCTCTCTTTTTCCTTCCGTGTTCTGGACGAACGCACACAGAGGAGATCGTCGACACTACACCCCCCCCCCACCGGCTCGACCGAGGAGGTGGGGGAGGCAAAAGGTAATCTCTTTAAATTCGAATGAGGAACTATTTCTTCAAACACACATCATTTCAGTTGCCACACAAAAATACAGCAAACACGCTCGCATATACCATTTTTACAAACATGAACTTACGAACTCTACAAAATGTTTTAGTTAAATAAATTGTTTTGTTTAATATAAATGTTTTCCTCTTAATTATTAATTTGAGAAAATACCATTCTTGTGTGTTTAGCTTTCTTATTTCTTCGCTATTTTATTCTAATATAAGTTTTAGACAATAATAATGTTTTCTTTCTTTTCCCTATTAAATATATCCACACGTGGTCCGGCCACGTCCAAAACAGTGGGATGACATGCTGCTACAAAGGCATCTCTCCCACAACTTTTGGTCGGGGGATTCATTCTCTCATAACCATGTGTCCGGCAATCCTCCGCCACTCCGGTTAATCTATTGTCTAAGAACGTTAACCCTAACCCTAACCCTAACCCATACATGTCAAGCATGTAACCCGTGTAAATCTATTAAAAAGTTATAGTGTTTTTTAAGTTTGTCTGTTCGTAATCAAATAGAAACATGTGATTGGTTGACAAAAAAGGAATAGGCAGAGTACACATTACTAAGGCAGTAGTTTTTAAGATGTCAATATCCGAATCTTACGTAAGTCTAAATAATTTTTAACTGGATACGTGTTTTATAAATTTTAAGAAATGGACATAACATAATAACATAAAAAAACATTATATATATATATTTTAAAAAAAAAGTACTTATTTTATAGACCTAAAAATATTCGGCATTAGTTCAAAGCGAATTATTTTTGCTGAAAAACATGATTTGTGATAATTTTTTCAATGAAAACAATACGTGAATCCTTTCATCGTAGTTACTTACTCTCTTTCATGTAAAAACCAAGTAGCGAATGTTTTTCGACGAAATTTCACTAATATTTTTTAATACTTGCTATAAACCAGTAGAAGCTAGGTAAGGATAAAAACTGATATAGCCAGATTAGGGTTAGGGTTAGGGTTAGGATTAGGGTTAGTGTAAGGGTAAGGGTAAGGGTTAGGGTTTAGGTTTAGGTTATGTGTTATGATTAGGGTTAGGGTTAGGGTTAGTGTAAGAGTAAGGGTAAGGGTTAGGGTTTAGGTTTAGGTTATGTGTTAGGGTTAGGGTTAGGGTTAGGATAAGGGTTAGGGTTAGGGTTAGGGTTAGGGTTAGGGTTAGGATTAGGGTAAGGGTTGGGATTAGGGTTAGGTTTAGTGTTAGTGTTAGGGTTAGGGTTAGGGTTAGGGTTAGGGTTAGGGTTAGGATTAGGGTTAGGGTAAGGGTAAGGGTTAGTGTTAGAGTTAGGGTTAGGGTTAGGATTAGAGTTAGGATCAGGTTTAGGGTTAGGGTTAGGATTAGAGTTAGGGTTAGGGTTAGGATTAGAGTTAGGATCAGGTTTAGGGTTAGGGTTAGGGTTAGGGTTAGGGTTAGGATTAGAGTTAGGGTTAGGGTTAGGATTAGAGTTAGCCAGGTAGTGTACCAAAACTGCTCAGGTTAGGGTTAGGGTTAGGGTTAGAATTAGAGTTAGAGTTAGGGTTAGGATTAGAGTTAGGATCAGGTTTAGGGTTAGGGTTAGGGTTAGGGTTAGGATTAGAGTTAGGGTTAGGGTTAGGGTTAGGATTAGAGTTAGCCAGGTAGTGTACCAAAACTGCTCAGGTTAGGGTTAGGGTTAGGGTTAGGGTTAGGGTTAGGGTTAGAGTTAGGGTTAGGGTTAGGATTAGAGTTAGCCAGGTAGTGTACCAAAACTGCTCAGGTTAGGGTTAGGGTTAGGGTTAGGGTTAGGGTTAGGATTAGAGTTAGGGTTAGGATTAGGGTTAGGGTTAGGGTTAGGGTTAGGATTAGAGTTAGGGTTAGGGTTAACCAGGTAGTATATTAAAACCGCTCAGGGACAAGGTAAAAACTAGTAGCTTTTAAAATAATATTGATGATGGCATAGAAAATGGACAGCAATGGGAGATTTCAGATGGGATAAAAAAAAAGAATCTCGACTTAATGGCATTTTTACTACGATATTTGAAAGAAAACAACAAATATTGAAACAAAACAGAAAAACACATTTTTTGATTTTGAAAATTTCCTTCATTAAAAAGAAAATATTGTTTTTCCTATTCTTTCGCATGATGTACTTTTGCTGTGATGTCCATGTATAAATCAATAAATTAATGTATAAATAAATAAGTTACTGAATAAATTAACAGTCACATAAATAGGGTTGAGATCAAGTATTTCATTTCAAGTTACGTTCACGAAGCTAGAAAACGAGTTAACAAACAAAGATGACTCCGTAACCCTTAAGGGTCAAGATAAACGTTTTAAAAATAGAAGGAATGGGAAATTATTTCTTTTCTTTCTGATTCTATGAACTTGTTGATAAACACATTTGTGTAGCACTTCAGTCAATCGACTATTTGTATATATATATATATATATATATATATATATATATATATATATATATATATATATATATATATTAGTAGAGAATGGTAGTTTGCTTGAAGCATTGCTGGGTATAGTAGTAGTAAGTTTTTGAAAGGCTGTGGGCAATGCAATTCCGGGTAAGATGCAAGTTGAAAGGAAAGGAACAAAAACAATAAAAATAAATCGAGTACGATATAAGACTTACTATTTATTTTTCCTTTTTTTTCCCTTTTTTTTTTTCTTACATAACAGCAAGAGTGTTTTAGCTGTTCGTGTGATGTCCGGGTGATTAATCTTACCCGGAATTGCATTGCCCACAGCCTTTCAAAAACTTACTACTAATATATATATATATATATATATATATATATATATATATATATATATATATATATATATATATATATATCGTACATGTATTGTATTAGTTTCTGTAAATGTAAATCCGTAGAAACTCAAGTGTTTATAAAAAGTGCTCAATACCAAGTAGAGCTGTTTATAAGTATAAATTTCTCGGAAATTCTTGGTCTGATGAGGTTGACTTTCTTGGAAAAGTGCAACCGAAACATGTATGCACATATGTAACCAATAATGTTTGTATAAATAAAAAATTATACTTATATATATATATATATACGTACGTACGTGTGTGCCACCCTGTATTTCATCAACTATTTGATGGATTCAGCTGATTTTTGGCAGAGATAGAGGTTCTAGGGTCTAGTTGATGGCATTTTAATTTCAGTTTACCATATACCTTAGTTTTCCAGAAAATGCCAAAAAACCGTATCGGTATTCTATCAGGTAAATCAATGCCAACAAAACAGAATTTAACCGAGTCAAGATATTTAACTTAAAAAAAAACCAACTTTTATTTACCCTAGACATGGTATATTACCACGAAAGCTGGGAGGTGACGGTGGTTAAGTGGATATCGACACAGACTGAAAACCTGGGCGTTCCAAGTTCGAATCAAGTCGGTTCCACAGTACCACTTTCACTTAGGGATGTTGGCAATCTTCTCGTGGTCCTTCCCGTAAGTACCCGAGAAAGAAAAATCGGGGAAACTAATGCCAACACCAGAATCATCTGATTCACACGAAATAAGAAGAAGACCACGAAAGCATAATGGCTACTGTGATTAATGCCAGATTTATAGGACCAATCTTGGTGGGCAGTTGAGCAGCAAGATGTTTGTTCACAGTACATTTAAATTTCTGTATGTTGGTACGGTCGAGAAGACAGGGAGCAGAAAAGGGAATTCAAAAAGCAAGCGGTGTGACTGAAGAAAGAAGCGACCAAAATAGAAAATATTCCGGCATTTAGAGACCGCTACAGTTAAAAGGTGTGATGTTGCTGCTAATCGACAGGGTCAGGGGTATTTTCGTCGAGGGGGTGCGCGTGCATAAAAGGTTACGTTTCTGTAATTTGTTTCCTTTAGTTCCTTCGCCAAGGATTGAACCCCCAACGTCTAATCTACTATTCAACCGACAGCTCCAAGGAAGAGAAGGGAAAGGAGATTCATCTGCCTAACCAGCAACATAGTTGCAATAGGCGGCTCCGATTACTTCAGCTAGTGTAGGCATATGCACTATTTTGTATAGACACACCGAGGGAATGCATAAAATATGTGTGCCATTTCTCTCACATCTGCACATCGCTTGATGCATGCACCGTCGGCATTGACAGTTACTGCCATTTTGGGCGTCTGGCTAGACGGCGGGGACGATTGGACAAGAGATCGACCAATCAGAGTCGAATACGTTCTATATCTATTACAACGTGAACATGATAAGACCGCGTGAGAAAAACAAACATCATTTTCACAACAAAGCATTTCAGACGAAAAACAGATAGTTTTTTTTATTACATAACGGTATACACACATACACACATTAACACATAGACACACACACCCATACACACATAGTGCATGTACACACGCGCATCTTTTTAAAAATTGGTTTTGATCTTCTAAAAGATATTCCCAAGGCAAGATATAACACAAATTCAAATAAATGTCGGGACCTCATTGCTTTCACACACCCACGACAGTCCTTTATGGGTGTGTAAGCAACAAACATCAAATATTGGCCCTGACCTTTCAACTCTTATTAGTGCAATGGGGGGGGGGGTTATATTCTACGCATTGCAGGAATAGTTACCAGATATTGGGATAAGTATAAACGGACATCGTATGTTTGTATTTCATTAGTTTCTGTTACAAAAAAACAAAAAAAACAAAACAATTACTCTATCGTTTATCGGGTTATTTTGTCTCCAAACATTGTTTGACTTTATTGTGTTTTCCCGCCATTTTCTTAACATAGAAACAATCGCCTTGAAATAAGTGTGAACGGACCATGTTTACATTCGGCACACCAGTTAGGCCGACTGCTCGTCTAGCATCTTTTCTGACGTCACTCGCATATTAAGCAATCGAATCAGAAGACTGAGTTCTGTATCATATTTGTAGCTGGGGGATTCCTTACGTAGAAATGCTTTATGTGGTGACCTTACATTTGTGATGACCTTACATTTGTGATGACCTTACATTTGTGATGACCTTACATTTGAATAGTAAAATGTAAATATTTCAACTTGTTTGCTCACAGTAACTTTTCTATTACAAATAGCTTCCAGTAATATCTGAAAAAAATATTTAAATTAAAAACAATAAAGTTATAGTTACTTTTTTACATTGGGACCCGCGCTAACTTTGACCATAACCCTAACCCTAACCATAACCTTAAACCCTAAACCCTAACTCTATTGCTAAGCCTAACCCTAACCCACACTTTGACCCTGACGCGAACCATAACTCTAACAACAGGGTCAAAGTTAGCGCAGGTCCCAATGTAAAAAAGCACCCAGTTATGTAAAATGTATGCAAGTCACTTATGGGCCGATATATACATATATGAAGAATTTTAAAGAAAGATTTCCCAAGAGAAACATTTTTAGAAAATTAAATAAATAAATAAATATATATATATATATTTATATATATATATATATATATATATATATATATATATATATATATATATATATATATATATATAACATGTTTGAAAGAATTTTACCATGGAAGACGTTTTTAAGAACATTTTTAGAAGATTTTAAAGTAAAAAAAAAATTAGGGAACATTCTAAACAGAACATAGTATAAACTTTTGTTTTTTTTTCGGTGATAGGTTTTTAAGAAAAGTTTTTAAGAAAAGTTTTGATGGGGAAAAGAATTGGAGGGAAGTTTTTGAAGAAATCATTATTTTTATAAATAATTTTTTGAAAAATATTTTTTTTAATTGTCATAATGTTTTTAAAGATTATAGACGTTTTATACAAATAGTCTTTTTTTCTGAAACAAATTTCAAAATCAATAAGTTTGAAATATATTTTTAAATGTTATACATAAATTATATACGAGAGTTGTCAGTGTTTTTGATGTATTTTTAACAATCGTCGTCTAACACCTTTTCCTTTATTTCTTCGAGCTCTACCGGAAGTTCTCTAATAGCCTTACACAATGTATTTTTTTAAAACTTCTACTCCAGTTTGTAGGGAGTCAAACACCGTGTCTTCAAGGGGTTCAGCATATTTTGATATAAGTTTTTAAAAAATCCGTTATTTTTGACGATGGGATGAACTCCATTTTATAAATGTAATTGAATAGAATAGTTTCCCATCTCTACAGTGTATTTGCAGTATGCGTTGGTAATCCCTTTTGGCCTATAAATCGTTAGTGGTGACTCATGGTCGGTTTGCAACACAAAAATGTTTTCAATAAACAAAACGATGAAATTTGGTGACTGAAAAAATGTACCCAATACTTCCTTCTTGAATTGTGAAGACTGTTACTGAGAACTGATTATTATAAGATATAACCTTCACATCTCTGGTAGCAACCCGGACACCGTCGTATATCTGCTCGGAACCTGCTAGCATTCCGGCTGGTAACTTCAGCACGGGTTGATATGCCGACCTTGCTCTTGTGGCGGGAATGGCGAATCAATGTGATACTTCGTCTTTGTTGGCTGGACAATACCTCACCCCACACTCTGATTGGGCTAGTATGAGGTATAAGTCGCTGTTGTCCGGGAACATCTCGATTGCAAGTATTATTTACCTCCTCTCCAGGGGGTTAGGCACAAGGCCATTTTTATCTTACTCCCACAAGGTAAGATGTGACCCAAGGTCGGAAAATAGGGCTTGAAAAGCCAGCGCCCGAGAAGTGAGCACTCTGGCCATTAAAAATTGCCTGGGCAGCCCCGTCGGCATTCCCAGGTAGGGGCGCCTCAGGCAATAAGCAATAAACTTACTCCTCTCCAAAGAGGGTAGGCAACGCCTGGGAGGGTGGATCTCCTAGAACTGCACAGGACAAACCCACAGACCGGCATAAATCAAGCCCCGAAGGCCAAGACAATACCGGTCTATGGGGTGCAGTATCCATCGGAACAGATACTACACTTTGAACTTGGCCAAAAGGCGTAGAATAACATTTAAAAATATAAATACAAGTGAAACCAGCATATAGTTCGTATAAGTTAAAAGCAGAGCGAAGTTTTTGATAAATAGTATATTCTTCGTATTTACAAGGATTGGAGTTTTATTTTTCGGCAAACAGGCACTATCTATGTTCTATGGATGCTAGGGGATTATTACTCGGTGTGCAACTTCATTAACTTCAGTGGAATTCGACGTGAAACTACTTTTAATCCTGGCTAAGAAAGAAGTATTCACGCGACGAGAAGGGAATAGGGATCGATTTCACTCGGCTTCTCTCTCCCAACCAACTTACTGAAACATTCTCAAACTTATTGCGTAACAACTTTACAACTACGCAACGTGTCCATGTTTAAACGTTGTGAGAATAACATCTAAGATGAGAACAGTAGTCCGAAAAATACGATTAATACAAATTTATTAAGCCTCATCTCAAACCTTCCGAAACAGAAAATGTAGACGTCGCGTTTTTATTTGTATCGGATGATATAGGACATTCTTATGATTGGATAAAAAAAAAACAAGAACAATAATTAACTCTGTAAACTGCGTGGCTTGGTTTAGTTGGGTTTTTTTTTAAATGAAAATCGCTCCAGACAAATATGAAGCCATCGGATGTAAGAGCTAATAAGAACAAATATGATTATCGCAGGAGATGCCTATTGGTCTTAGTCTTGAAGAGACCAAGACTATAGGTAGGAGGAAAACAGTCAGCCGGAAGAGAGTTTTACAACATATCAAACCGTTACGTGTTATTTAATGACGAATCAGGTCATTTTGGTAAAAGGTTTTATGCTCCAAGTTCTTTATATCTTCAAATATTTATTCATGGTGTTTGGTTTGACTGTTTTGTAGAGGAAAATTGTTGCTTTTGTTTTTGGCTTTGCAGAACATGATTGAGTTTTACAAAGGGCAAGAAAAAAAAACAATAACATCAATGTTTGGTGTATTTGTGACTTTTGTGTTTTGTTGGACTCTATGCATATCTTTTACAATTCATATGGAAGATGACTTATTTTACTTTGACGTGTGAAAGTATGTTTGAATTTTGGAAAAGTTGTTTAACAGATCCAATAGACACAGAATGTCGGTAATCTTGCAATATAGTTAACAGCCGAGAAATCGATATATATATATATATATATATACAACAAATAACATTCATCAACCGTACTAAAATTTAATTTTCTACCGACCTGTATACTTTCAAATGTGGAAACTGATTGTAAGATTGATTATATTTGAAGTTGTTTGTCGTTATATTGATTTGAACAAAAAATCAATGATGGCGTCGATTTTTTGGGGGTGGTCGTTTTGTTTGGGTCAATTTAAAGCTTCAAAGATAGTAAATAAATGACTTATCTACCATTAATCCTAAGGAAACGATGCTCGCCATTCGGACTTAGTGTTAGCGGCAGGGTACGTCTATTTCTTTTGCTATTTTTTTTTAAGAAATGAAGCACCACCAACAACAGAGGGACATACACCCATTTTGGTTCTCGTGTTATGAAAAAGAGAAAAAGAGGTTTTAACAAAATCTGATTTTGAAACATAAATAATTTCTGAACGTTTTTTATATACAGAAAATTTAATTTTACATCGTTTGGTAAAAAAATATTTTTTGTATATATACGAGGCCTGTCTAAAAAGTATCCGACCTTAGGCCACAAAAATATTTCAAATACGTGATGGGGTTGGAACCCTTATCCCCTTCAAAGTAGGCCCCTTGTGCTTGCACACACTTAGCCCAGCGATCCATCCACTGCCGGAAACACCTCTGGAAGTCTTCTTTTGGAATGGTGTTCATCTCCGCCGTCGCGTTAGATTCGGCAGGTATTTGAAAAAGATGTGAACGGTGTAACACCAATTAAGGAGTAGTTCAACCGATTCAAAAATGGCCGCACATCAGCGGAGAGTGACCAGCGTTCTGGCAGGCTCCAAACTGCTCGGAGTGCAGCTGTTGTTGAGAGGGTGTGAAAAAAGAGATAATGCGGAACGCGACGTCGGAGATTAACACCATTCCAAAAGAAGACTTCCAGAGATGTTTCCGGCAGTGGATGGATCGGTGGGCTAAGTGTGTGCAAACACAAAGGGCCTAATTTGAAGGGGATTTCTGGCCTTAGGTCGAATACGTTTTAGACAGGCCTCGTATATATATATATATATATATATATATATATATATATATCAATTTCTCGGCTGTTGACTATACTGCAATATGACCAAAATGTCTATCTGATTCAGCGATATTTGTTTGCAAAACGCTTCATAAAAAGTTAGACACAAGTTCGCTTTTTAATATCCAGTAGAAAAAAATCTTTTCCTGACTGAGGACACTTACTTCACTGTCAAATCCGCTTTTAAAATGTTGTTATTTTAATTTGTTTTTATTGGATTTCATCAAATTTTAGAAATCCAATAAACTTCAACAACAATAAGCGTCGTCTTCTCTGGAGAGATCGCTTCCCGTTGTCTGCATGTTTTTTTGTTTGTTTGTTTGTTTGTTTGTTTAGATTTGAATTGTCCGTTGTCCAATTGAATTTCCGCAAGAAGTCGAAGGACACTGAAACAATGAACAATTAAGAATAACATACAATATTCTAAAAAGCCGGTTACGCCTACAAGATATACTTGTTCTTACCACTTTCAGTATCTCCGGCTTTTAATTATCTCCTCAATTTAACCCTTTTACTGATGGACCATCACTTATCAAGGTCAAAAGCAACTCAAGGATAAAGTTTAGAAAAATATTGTAGGATCTACATTCGCGTTGGTCATCCATAAACAACCAAATGATTTTATATTATTTTTTCGAAAATTACAGAAATTAATAATTAAGAACAAAAATGGCAAAATGAGGTTCAGGGATGGGGGTAAGAATACACAGGTGCCCCTATTCATTCTCAGGCAACACGGGAGACTAGTTATAAAATACATTTTTAGGTTGCGAGGGGGCGAGAGAGAGAGAGAATTCAAAATGTTTACTAGCTGACCTGAGATAATTACTAAGGCCCTTTTAAAAAGTACACTGCTATCTTTCTGTTGAATAAAAACTCCGAAAATGAGCACTCTAGATAGGGGAGGTAAGTTGCCCAATCAAGGTTTCAGAGTACAGTCTACCCTACTATTTAATTCATATAACTTTGGAGAGGATATATGTGGATTCATACCGTTCCTAAGTGTATTAGTGAAAGTTATATTGTTTTTCTTCTCTTAGACTAGATAGTCTGCTTGACTGGATAGAAGTATGTATATATAATACACAATTTAGGAAAACTCGTCAAAGGAAAACTCGGCAGCGGAAAACTCGACAATTTTGGCCAAGTAGGAAAATTCGGCAATTATCGAATAAATATCGATATAAAATAGATTTTAGAACCGTTTTTACAGGAGATATACTTGTAAATACGGGGCTACCCCCTCCCCAGTGAAGAACATTTTTTATATTATTTTTGGTACTTGTGCAGTTTACGAACCGGGCTATTTTTTAGATAAGATTTTCAAGTTAAATTAAATTTTTACGATATCTTTTGTTTATTAAATTGTTAGGTGAAAGTACAGAATAGTTAACAAAGCCCCCCTCACTTCATGTTAAGAATAGCTTTCTAAATAATGTTATTTCAACCCGGTTCGTAATTACGTTACGAAATTAAAGGTTTGGACCGGGTTATTTTTTACATAAAATTTTCAAGTTAAATTCAATTTTTACGATATCTTCTGTTTGATTAAATTGTTACGTGAAAGTACAGAATAGTTAACAAAACACCCCCATTCTCCCCATGTAAAACATTGTTGTCTAAATAATGTTATTATTTCAAGCCGGTTCGTAATCAAGTTACGAGATTAAATCCATCATAATTCATTTAGATTTCTTCGTAAACAAGTCAGCCATTTAAATTGACAAAACATCAATTACTTCGTGGGTTTGCAAAACTTGAAAGGAATTTATAAACTAGCGAGTAGAAAGTCATTTAAACTGGCTTTAAATTCTTAGAAAATGTCCATGTATTTAAAAAAAACAAATTTTTTTCTTGTTCCCAGGAAACGAAAATGTACGTATAATCCTATACTTCGTCCGACATGTTCTCCTATGACTCTCAAAATATTAGCGAGATTTTGTCAAATATTATCTTACAGTCTTACACTTAAAGTGAAGTAAAGTGACATATTGACGAGATCCTTTGACGCCCACCCCTATCCTTGGACCACTCATTGGCAGAATAGAACGTTTATGAAAGAAGGTATATTTTTATTATGGAGCGCTGAAAAAGAGCCGCTCCTTTTTTATAGGAGTTGGAGCAGAAGCGGCTCCTTTTTGAAAATGGGGAGCGTGAGAGGAGCCAGCTCTAATTTTGGGCGTTGGAGCCGGAGCGGGAGCAGCTCCAAAAGTAGTGGAGCGCGTAAAGCCTTATATATATATATATATATATATATATATATATATATATATATAAAGTATAAAGGTATACTAAAAAAAGAATAAAAGGGAAATACCAACAGAGTGCTGAATTAAATTAAATTAAAAGCGTAATATTTTTTTATTTTTAAATACAGATTTTATTCAGACATGGACCAGTGGTTTCTGACAAGAAAAGGGTTTAATTCCCGATTACGTCTTCGTCAGCATAGTCTGAAATAGTAAATGATGGAATTTCTTCAAAAAAACATTTATAACCGTTATAAAACGCTATGCACAAAGTATTTGAAATGAAGGGCCGATGAGACGCTTAAATCATAAAAAATAGCCGTTAAGTAAGAGATTCTATATTTAGAAGTGAGAAAGAAAGAAAGAAAGAGAAGAAAGAAAGAAAGAAAGAAGGGAAAATAAAATAAAATAAAATAAAATTTATAATAATAAAAAAATTAATTAAGAGAAAATAAATTATTATTTATATGTAGAAAACGGTTAAAGGTACGTAACTCTAATTAATTAAATTATCTAAAAAAGGGGAGGTAACTATTAATTATTATATTATAAAAAATATATATGTGTATATATTTCACGATGGTTTCAATTAATAAATATCAAATTAAAATAAAAATATAAATATAAATATATATATAAATAAAAAATCAATATATAAATAAAAAATTAAAAATCAATATATAATTAAAATATCAATATGTAAATAACAAAATATCAATATATAAATAAAAAAATCATCAATATATAAATAAAAATTTGATATATAAATAAATAAAAATCAATATATAAATAAAAAATAAAAAATAAAAAATCAATATATAAATAAATAAATAAAAAATCAATATATTAATAAATAATCAATCAATATATAAATAAAAATTCATATATAAATAAAGAATCAAAAAATAAAAAATAAATATATATATATATACATATATATATATACATATATATATATATATATATATATACATATATACATATATATACATATATAAATAAAAAATCAATATATAAATAAAAATCAATATATAAGTAAATAAAAATTCGAAAAATTAAATTTAAAGAAGAAAGAGGGGAAAAATGAGGAAAAGAAAAAAGAACTGTGATCAGGTTCGTAGAACGAGAAGTCTGCAGTAGAAGTATATAAGTGTCTTAAAAATGTATGTAGGGCTCTGGGTAGGCTTAAGTCACTCGATCCATCCAATAAATAAGGAGTGCTTGTTTACGATGTATATAGCCCTTAAAAACCTCATCGCGCACATTTAGACATCTGGTGTCAAAAATAATACTCACAAACCCTACCATAAGCCGAATGAATCACTTCAATATATCTACAAAAACTCATGCCATCCACCATCAATCCTCAAAAACCTTACTAAAAATATAAGCCTAAGAATTTCAAACCTCTCCTCCAATTATGAAGTTTTCACACAGGCCGCTCCATATTATAATAAAGCCCTCCGCGACAGCGGATTCCACGATGGAATCTCATACATCCCAAACCAGAATATTCCACAGAACAACAGCCGCAAAAGGAGGAGATCGATTATCTGGTTTTCGCCGCCCTTCTCCAGCAGAACAAAATCAAGAGTAGGTCATATTTTTCTCTCTTTATTAAACAAACATTTCCCTCCAACACACAGTTTACATTAGTTTTTCAATAAAAACACCATCAAGGTCAGCTATTCAACTATGCGGCCTATAAGGAGTTACATCACCAGAGAACAAAGCACGGCAGTCGACACCAGATGCTCATGCCAAAATAAAAAATTTTGCCCCCTCGAGGGAAATTGTAAAGTTGACTCAGTTGTATACAAAGCTGTGGTTACGAGTCAAACTGATAACAGTACAGATGTATACTACGGCATGACACAAGGTTCCTTTAAACAAAGGTATTATTCACACCTATATTCCTTTAGAAACAAAGATCGCGCAAACACATCTTTGGCTAAACGAATTTGGGAACTAAAAGAAGAAGGAACTCCCTTTTCTATAAATTGGAAAATCATAGAGAGAAAACCCATTTATTCACCTATATCTAATGTTTGCCATTTGTGTAATGCTGAGAAGTTCCATATTTTAAGGCCATCATGAACCCAAACACCAGATGTTTAAATGTGCGCGATGAGGTTTTTAAGGGCTATATACATCGTAAACAAGCACTCCTTATTTATTGGATGGATCGAGTGACTTAAGCCTACCCAGAGCCCTACATACATTTTTCAGACACTTATATACTTCTACTGCAGACTTCTCGTTCTACGAACCTAATCACAGTTTTTTTTTTCCTTTCTCCATTTTTCCCTCTTTCTTCTTTAAATTTAATTTTTCGAATTTTTATTTATTTATATATTGATTTTTATTTATATATTGATTTTTATTTATATATTGATTTTTTATTTATATATGTATATATATGTATATATGTATATATATATATATATATGTATATATATATTTATTTTTTATTTTTTGATTCTTTATTTATATATGAATTTTTATTTATATATTGATTGATTATTTATTTATATATTGATTTTTTATTTATTTATTTATATATATTTTTTTTTATTTTTTTATTTATATATTGATTTTTATTTATTTATATATCAAATTTTTATTTATATATTGATGATTTTTTATTTATATATTGATATTCTTTTATTTACATATTGATATTTTAATTATATATTGATTTTTTATTTTTTATTTATATATTGATGATTTTTTATTTATATATTTATTTATATTTATATTTTTATTTTAATTTGATATTTATTAATTGAAACCATCGTGAAATATATACACATATATATTTTTTATAATATAATAATTAATAGTTACCTCCCCTTTTTTAGATAACTTAATTAATTAGAGTTACGTACCTTTAACCGTTTTCTACATATAAATAATATTTTATTTTCTCTTAATTAATTTTTTTATTAGTATAAATTTTATTTTATTTTATTTTATTTTCCCTTCTTTCTTTCTTTCTTCTCTTTCTTTCTTTCTTTCTTTCTTTCTCACTTCTAAATATAGAATCTCTTACTTAACGGCGATTTTTATGATTTAAGCGTCTCATCGGCCCTTCATTTCAAATTCTTTGTGCATAGTGTTTTGTAACGGTTATAAATGTTTTTTGAAGAAATTCCACCATTTACTATTTCAGACTATGCTGACGAAGACGGAATCGGGAATTAAACCCTTTTCTTGTCAGAAACCACTGGTCCATGTCTGAATAAAATCTGTATTTAAAAATTAAAATATATATATATATATATATATATATATATATATATATATATATATATATATATATATGGGTGTGTGGGTGTGTATGTATATATACATATATTTGTTAGAAAGAATATTTTAAACTGTTCTTACAGCCATTATCAATGCAGACCCAACAATCTTGTTATTAATACCACTATTGGATTCCTCGTAAAATTTCCGAATTCATTTTAGGCGACAGGATAAATCTGAGATGGTTGTCTTACGTGCTATTTGCTTTCTCGCTCCCCTTCCCACTTAGTATAGGTCTTTGCTTTCAATTGGAATCAATAATTCGACCCTAGTGACCTCAAATGGAATTGGAGGTAAATATGAATAATGAATAATGTAATGAGATTCTTTGAAATATCGATTACCGTATCGATTTCGTTAATAGGCAAAAATCAACAAAATAATAAACAATGAAATTAAAAATAGTTCTAAATATCATTCACACTTATCATAGAATATCAATATACCGATCAGATTCGGTTTAATACTTCATCGGGTAGTCTAGAATATCTGGAAATGTCTTCTCAGCCATCAACTCGTGTCTCTGTCATAGGTTTATAAAAGTGGTCATTTATAGGAAGAAGTCTGAAGAACATGCTATCAACGCCGGCGTGCCTAAATGGTCTATTCTGCGTCCAACCCTCTTCCTAATATTCATCAATGATCTCTAAAATCACAATCTGAGATCATTCGTCGACATTTATGCAGATGCCACGACCATCTATGGCAGCACTTCGAAGAGCATTGATAATCAAGATCTTTATGATTCTTTCTCTTTCTCTTTCTCTCTCTCTCTCGTTCTCTCTTTCTTTCTCTCTCTCGCACCCCCCTCCCTCTCTCTTTCGACCTTGAGTACGTCGTGAAATAATGAAAAAAAGGGCTGGTTACTTTTAAGAGATCTAAAACCAAGCTTCTCTCTTTTCACAACCTGCGCTCGGATCCTAACTTTGCTCCGTGTGTAGTAAATAGCTCTCTCGTTGAGGGAGCATCCTGCTTCGATAAGCTTTTAGGGCCGACCTTCACTCCAGAGCTGAAATAGAAGACTTACATCAAATTCATTATTAAGATCGCAGACTAAATATTTGGATCATTCTACTGCTCCAGAGAGTATCTCACTCCTGACGCAATCCTCTAGCTGTATAAGAGCCAAATACAGGGTGGGCAAAAATAAGGGTCCTATTTTTAAAAATTCATAACTTTTTTATTTATTGATTTTTTTAATTTTTTTTTTTTAGAATAAGTAAAGGACCCCTTCCGAAGCAAGCATGAGCCGTATTAGCCCTAAGGAACGTACCCTCATTTAGAAAACATTATTTTTGCTTAAAAAACTCAAAACAGTGTAAAAAATAATACTTTAGTTTTTGTAAGTTTTAAGAAGTGTTTTTCGGCTAAAATTTGTTTTGTTTATTTCAAAAGATCTCGGAAGGGTCAGTCTACACACACATAAAGTTTGGTGAGTTTAACTTTTATTTTGTGGAAGTTATTCAAATTCAAGTTATTCAAATTTAAAGATAGGACCCTTATTTTGGCCCACCCTGTACGTCCTAAGATAGAGAGGCGCTGTTCAGAGAACTCTTTCTTGTCTTTTATAAAGTAGAAAACCGAATTCGGAATCTAGTGGGGGTGATCTCTTCTTCTCCACCCCTTTCTCACACAATAGACGTTGCTAGTCTTTCTCTACTCTATCGTTATTCTCGTGGTAGGTGCTCAAATGAACTACCATATCTGGTTCCCCTTGTACAACATTCACAGAAAAAAACTCGTCTTTCTACAACCACTGTAAATTATTCTCCTTGTTTCTTCTATGTAACTAAACTTAGCAGAACTTCGATAAGAAAAGTTTCTTTCTAACCTGTTGAATACGGGGCTACTTCCCATATGACTACAACATGGTCGTTTTCAAGTCCAATGTTAACAAATTATTGTCAAACCGTCATCTTAAATAGTCAAATTCTGCCCAGTGCCAACTATTGTCTCCAATTCCCAAAGTGCTTTCTCGCCGTCCACCTAACAACGCCATCAATTCTTATCCTCAAGTGGCGTTTAGGCCTTGATAAGCGCTGACTCGTTTAATACATAAAAAGTTCTTAAAATTCTCATCTTAATTCCCTTTTTGTCCTAATTTCTGGATTCATTAAATTCCATCTTCAAATGTGCTAAGCTATGCTTATTCTTATGCTAGCGTACACCCTCGTCAGAAATTACAGAACCAAAATAAATAGCAATCTTGGCTTTTTGGCTAAGATCAAAGTGTGGTATCTGTTCCGATGGATACCGCACCCCATAGACTGGTATTGTCTTGGCCTTCGGGGCTTGATTTACGCCGGTCTATGGGTCTGTCCTGTGCAGTTCTAGGAGGTCCACCCTCCCAGGCTTTGTCTTCCCTTTTTGGGGAGAAGTAAGTTTATTGCTTACTGCCTGAGGCGCCCCTACCGGGGCTGCCCAGGTAATTTTTAAACCCCACTTTCCCGACCCGACCTTGGGTCACATCTTACTTGTGGGAGTAAGATAAAAACTGGCATTGTGCCTAACTCCTGGAGAGGAGTAAATCAATACTCGCTATTTATCGAGATATTTACTAAAATATTCCGATAAAATCATAGAATTACGGCAGTAATTTAAGTTTTCATATAGAAATTATTATTATTATAATCCTTTCTGATGACTTAAAGAAGAACACTCACCGTTGACTTTTTATTATAGAACTTTTTTTCCGAATTCGTTTCAGGCGGCGGGGTAAATCTAAGGTGATTGTCTGAATGGCTATTTGCCTCCTTGTTTCCTCTCACCATTTGAAATGGTTCATCCGGGGTCTATAAAAAAACACGTTTTTTACTCATTAACTTTTGCCCGACAGGATGGAACTATATTTATTTATATACAAACAAATACACATTGGCCTTTATTATAGATTGGAAGATTGATCAATTATACTGTGCAACGAATGGTCATCACTGATAGCCAAGTGGTCAATTTATTGCTCCAGTTGCCTTGCAGTTCTTGCATAAACTAGACCTCTCTTATTCGTACCCACAATCTTTTTTTTTTTACAGATGTGTTTCTAAGGAAATATTTCACTTATTCCGTCTTCATGTTTCTTTATCTGTTCTTAATATTTTCGTATTTGTAAATAACAGTCCATTTTCACACGAAGAAATCGTACACTTATTAAGTGCTGAGCAGCCAACATCTCCAATTCCAGCATCTAGCATCTTCGGGAGTAACCATTTCACAGTTTCATCCCCTGATCCACGACTACAATCTGAAGTGGCGGGGCCCCTCCAACGGGATATGCTCATGTGATGTTACTGCTCATTTTCGAGTTAACAAGAGTCCTCTCTCCTTTTAGCCAGATACAACGAGAAGCCTTTTTATACCGTGTCTCCTGTAAATATTTAAATTTCCAAATTATTTTGAAAAAAAAGGAAGATAGATTCTAAATAGTACAACAGCGATGGAAAAGCTAAGAGTGGCACAATGCAAGATGGAACGCATTATGCTCGGCATCAGTCTACGAGAAAGAAAACGAAAGAATTGGATCGGATAGAAAACTGGAGTAAATGACATCATCACCATCATACGAACGGCAAAACACAGATGGGCAGGTCACCGTCCGAGAAGTACAGACAAAAGGTGGGCATATAGAACGACAGAATGGACCCGGAAGCAATGGAAAAGACGTAGAGGAAGGCCAAACACCCAGCGGAAAGAGGAATTCGATAGCCAACTAGGTCATTCTTGGCCATGCCTAGCTAGGGATAAAAAGAGGTGTAAACAAACGAGAGAAGTGTCCCCCCACCAGTAGTGAAATAAAAATACCCTGATGATGATGATGATGATGATGATGATGATGATGATGATGATGATGATGATGATGATGATGATGATGATGATTGTGGGGGGTGATGATGATGATGATGATGATGATGATGATGATGATGATGATGATGATGATGATGATGATGATGATGATGATGATGATGATGATGATGACGACGACGACGACGACGACGCCTTTAGGGGGTATTTGAAAGTGTTGATGTGGGCGTAGAGTCTTTGTTTAAAAGATCCTTGGGTTATTCCGATGTATATATCCTCCCTTTTGGTATCCACCCCGGATATAACCTTGGCTTCGTAAACAACGGAGCTGACTGTGCATCCTCCGTCTAAGGGGCAGGTCCCACCTCTTTTGCAAGAGCAACGGGGGTTGGGTGAATTAGTTGGTGGTTTGGAGGTCAGAATGGATCCCACGAACTGAAAACATGAATAGCTAGTTTTTACTGTATTTCTGTTAAAAAGTTTATGGAGATTATTTGATGGCGGGAAGTGCTTGTCTATTAATTTGAGAAATTGCTTACCTACGCTATATTTGACGCTGAGGGGAAAAGGGGGGGGGGCGAGCCAGATAATATTTCTTTGTCTCTTGCGTCTGTGTTGGCTGGTGGATTGGTTGGGTATGTAGGATATTTTTTCGTTATAACCGCTCTCAATAAAGGCATTATTATTATTGTTGGAAAATCTCATGTGTGGATGAAAGGCTGGAAATTCTTTTACTAATATTGGGTATAAGGTTCTTAAATATGAGAGGGGGTGGCAGGATTTGGTTGGATGTACCGGAGTTGTTCGGTGGGTTTGTGGTATGGCCTAGTTGAATTGTTGGTCAGGTCTAAAGATACGTCTAAAAAAAATCTACGCTAGTCAGGTTGGTGTCTATGGTGATGTTAAAACCGAGTTCTTTTAGGAATGCGGTTAAATGTTTCCTGAATCTGTCGAGTTCTTGCGCGTTGTTGTTGAGGGATAGGCATGGGCCGTCGTCTCGGTAACTCTGTAAATCTAACCCTGGAGACCCTTTTGATGTTCCCATGGGGTCCTACGACAGCGCAGATATATGCGACCTGATTGGGCTTTTCAGTAAAACAATAATATTACAAATCCACAAAATAACAGATAAATAAATAAATAAAACTTGTTAGGGAATAACATGAAGGCCTTTCAAGCACGAACTAGCATCGAACTCTCTTAAGTCTTAGTTAATCACTATCCCACACCGGATGTTTTCGGGGACCCCCTCAGAGATACACCGTTTTCTGTCATTGTTGACGCCATTCCCTATCGGGACGTGACTACAATCGTTTTCAGCTTGCCGATGATTCCACTGGGCATAGAGATTTACTAAAGATGTCTAAATCTGCCCTTTTGGATGAAACCGCGGTACATTGCTGAAATATGTAATATACAGTATCTAAATAAATTATATATGTATATCCCATATATATATATATATATATATATATATATATATATATATATATATATATATATATATATACTGTTTTCTCTTATCCACATTCTTTCAATATATATATATATATATATATATATATATATATATATATATATATATATATATATATATATATATATATATATGAATGGTTTTTGGGTGTAGTGCTTGAATAGTATTATTATTATTATTATTATTATTATTATTATTATTATTATTATTATTATTATAATTAATGTAATTTAATATGAAAATTACCATATAACACTGTAGCCTTAAGGGTTATATATTATTATTATTATTATTATTATTATTATTATTATTATTATTTATTTATTTATCTATATATTATTGAAATTAACGCTGAATTATTTCTACATTTGATTATTGGAGAAATGGTCGTTTGATCATTACCACTGGAGACCCATGAATATTATAACTGTCCTGTTTTTAAATCTCCGAAACAGTTACATGGTAAACAGCTGATGATCCCCGTTTTAATATTTCACACTCAAGTTAAGGTTCCCTGTTTTTGTTTCACTGTTAGATACTTAAATCCCCTTTTTTATTTATGAATTTTCCAACGTATACTAAATCTGCGATATCTTGGATTTAGTTTGTTTCTCTGGGAATTTAAACAGCATTTTCCTTTTTTTTTCTTTTATTTAAAATGACTCAAAGCTTCTTTAGACTATATATATATATATATATATATATATATATATATATATATATATATATAATGGTAATAATCCAGGTGAAAAATATCCACAGGGTGGTAATCCAGAGAATTTTAACCGGGTTTATAAAAAGTGCTCAATATCAAAATAGAGCTTTATATATGATAATTTTATTTACACAGACATGTACAAAATCTGCGACACTGGCATGTCGATGTTATCGATCAACAGTTACTATAAACTGAGATCTCATCAGGCAGAGTTAGAATCCGATGTTAACCTCAGATCATATTTGGAGAGAAATCGGATTCTAACTCTGCCTGATGAGATCTCAGTTTATAGTAACTGTTGATCGATAACATCGACATGCCAGTGTCGCAGATTTTGTACATGTCTGTGTAAATAAAATTATCATATATATATATATATATATATATATATATGGGATATTGATAGAATGTGGATTGAGGAAACAGTATAATTAATATAAGAGATTATTTCTTGCTGGCTCAACTTTAAAATAAAATCATCTTTAAAAAGAAGTAAAAAATGTATACAAAGTATAACGTAGATATTGACATAGTTTTTAGTTACATACAGACACATAATCTGAATTATAATAGGATACATGAAAATAGTTTTGGAGTCTACATAGCTGAGCAGAAACGAATATTACTTTCATACCTGTTAAACATATTTTTATTATCGTCACGATTTTTATGGAAAATTCTTCCAGACAAGACATGAAGCCACTTGATGTAAGGAGCTAAAAAATAATACTTCAAGATCAAAAAGTGGCAAATGATAAGTGTTATGGATAGATTCTGACTCAGAAAACAGCAATTCTTCCCCCTCTGTCAGAAACATCGCTCATAAAATGTGAGGACTAAAGGACAAAATAAGGGAAGCGATAGTTACGAGGTTGCCGAAAGTAAACCCAAGTTAGTCACTTTCTACTCTTCTACTTCAAACTACTGATACAGCTTCCCTGGCATCACTTTGTTTGGTTTTACTCTTTCTTCATCTTCTTCCCTGGGCCACTCGCTCATTGCCTTCTTTTCTGTACCCTTTTTACATTGAACTAACGCTTTTATTCTTCTTTCAACTTCTTCTAATTTTCTTTCTTTTTGCGGGTCCCGTTTATTCGTTCTTCCTTTTCTTTTCTTTCTGATTCTTTCCTTTCTTCTAAAGTACTAGGACACGACAGGATTGTGTTTGAAAATTCACATTTATCCTTCGTTTGAACCACGTTCGCATTTACACTTTAATTCAAGGTAGCATTTACTTTTTGACTGGCAGACGTTGAAAATAAGTCATGAATTTTGAATGTTCACGATCTGCTGTGTACTGTTCAATTACATTCACACACTGATTCTCCTCAGAACACTGAAGTTAAGTGACGTAATATTTTGCTAGTACTAAGATGAGTATTGATTTACTCCTCTCCAGGAGTTAGGCACAAGGCCAGTTTTTATCTTACTCCCACAAGTAAGATGTGACCCAAGGTCGGGTCGGGAAAGTGGGGTTTGAAAAGCCAGCGCCCGAGAGGTGAGCACTCTGGCCATTTAAAAATTGCCTGGGCAGCCCCGTCGGCATTCCCCGGTCGGGGCGCCTCAGACAGTAAGCAATAAACTTACTCCTCCCAAAAGAGGGGAGGCAAAGCCTGGGAGGCTGGACCTCCTAGAACTGCACAGGACAGACCCATTGACCGGCGTAAGTCAAGCCCCGAGGGCTAAGACAATACCAGTATAGGGTGCAGTATCCATCGGAACAGATACTACACTTTGATCTTAGCCATTAGTAACCACTTTGTTATAATAAGATAAGAATTCGCGGAACTGACACCGATGACTTCGTGTACATACTTGAAAAATAAAGACAGCAATAGACACGCTAGTGTTTTGCTAACCCGAACGTATTCCGTCTTCTCGTAATTAATATGTCAACAAAAAACATATCTATGGGTCAGGATCTGCTAAGAGATTCCTGTAGACAATGTTCATTGTTATGTTGTTTTAGCTTATATTTGCTAGAAATCGCCCTACATGCGTTCCCACGGTAATACTAGGGGACACTTGGTACTACAAACAAACAGTACAATAAACGGATGTACAACTAGCAATAGATTAGCGTCCTGTTTTTACATAATTAAAGCCCTCGGTTTGGGTGGAGTGAATGAGCAATGAAGCTGTTGAAGTGATTGCCGAATCAGGGGTCAATAGGATGGTAAACAGAAGTTAAGAATATGACGTCACTTCCGAAAAAGTGATTTCTGGTCACTTTACTGTCAGTCTCTCCAGTGAAGCGCTCACGAAAAATCTGCTCGTCCTCCACCACCCCTCAAAATTTTAAATTAGAGCCGGAGCGAGCGAATAATGTGAGCTATCATAATTGGCGGCCCAAGTCGTCTCTCTCTCTCTCTCTCTCTCTCTCTCACACACACACACTTTAACTCTGTGAGAAATCTCTTAATGTATATCTCTCTCTGATATCTGTAACCGTATTGTCATTCTATCCTAAAGCTAATAAATCCTCCATTGAAAAGAAGCCTTATACATCCGTGATAATTGATTGAGACGACAATGACGACAAGGGGCGCTAACCGCAGTGTGTATAATGTGATCATACACGCCTCAAACGATTCAACACTGCAACAATTGGTGTGTGTAAACGTACGCATGCGTAAACTTAACCGGAAGTTATCATTCGAATTTCAAAATAAGCATTAAATTTCATTAAATCGCTTTGATTAGTATTACTACTACTATTAGTCTTAATATCAACAAAACTATTGCGCACATATATATAAGAAAATAGGAGAACAAAATTAGAAATGAATCGTACAAAATATTAAACAATTTAAAAATTATTATGCAAATAAAGTGTTACACCGGCCGTTCTAACAGAAGAGAAACTACACGGCTTATCACTATAAATAGTGCGAGTAGACAATCACCAGGGAGAAAAGGACAGTATTGTAACTGTCTAGCCGAGTGCCAGTCAGTTTCCTTACCTTTGTACCTTTTATGTTAATACACTTGTTATCTTAACCCAACCTCGACTTGACTTCTTCTTTTTACTGTTGGACTACTTCAAAACATAAAGCATCTGTGTTTTTGGGAGCTTTCCGATCGGTATATATAATATTCCATCTAAGGACATATCTAACTTTGATACAGGTAGACGATTGCATCAAAGGTCGGATTCTTTATGGAGAGGTAGAATGATCCAAACATTTTTCCATCGACTTTAGCAAATAGATTTGATGTAATTCCGGTCTAGTAAAATTCAATCCCAGGATTTTATCAAAGCAAGTGATTTCTTTTATGATTAGCTCATCTGGCGATCCCGTTTACGTTTGGAAGAACATTTTCGTCGTTTTTTCACGCTTAAGTTTGAAATAAAAGTTGTGTTGGTTTACCACGCTTAAGTTTGAAATCACATTTTTCTGGCTAAACGCCTAGAATGAAAATACGAAAGTTCTGATGTTAAAATTACGTGGATCACTTTGCTGACATGCTTATGGGGGTGTCGGATTATTGTATACATGCTACTTGTAGGCGAAAAAGTCTGGCTATTAACCAAGTTCACCACATTAAAACGATAGTATCTTCTGACATTTTTTCCCACATTAAAATAAATTGTTTTCTTAATGTTTTGCTGCGTAACCAAAAACCTTTTCCCTCCATCTTTGTTGATAAAAGAGATTTGTGAAATTACTTTTTAATTTTTATTTTCGATCATCTAAAAAAATGCTATCGTAAAAAATGAAATATCGCATTTACCAAAAACTAAAGATAACACCTGTCTCAGGAGGGAGAATATTCGTACCAAATTTCATGTCATTTGATCTATTAACTGAAATTTATGCAGCAGACATAAAACAGACGGACGTGTACGTCTCTCATATCTCTATTTGAATCAAGTTAGTTATGTGTATATGTTTATATATCTTATGTCCAGGATTCACTCCTTAACTAATTAACCAATCATTTTAAATACGACTGCTATGCGTAAGGAGGTTGAATGTAGGCTATATTTAGTTTAATTTAATTTTAAATCGGTTAAATCGGGTGGAAACCCTTCGTGTAAATTCAGATACCTTCGATTTTTGTGAAATTTTAGAAATAGCTATTAAACATTAATTAATAGGCATTAAACATTAATAAATAGGTATTAAACATAAATTAATGGTCATTAAACATTAATTAATAGCCATTAAACATTTAGTAATAGCCATTAAACATTAATTAATAGCCATTAAACATGTATTAATAGCCATTAAACATTAATTAATAGCCATTAAATATTTATTAATAGCCATTAAACATTAATTAATAGCCATTAAACATTTATTATTACCCATTAAACATTAATTAATAGCCATTAAACATTTATTAATAGCCATTAAACATTAATTAATGGATATTCCTCACATTTCAATTTCGTTGGAGTACTTTAAAGGGATTTTAGGAGCATAGTATTCGCACAATCTCCCATTTGAGCGGGAAGACAGTGGGACGAGTGAGAGGGGGTGACCGTATGAGGGGGCGGGGATGAATGAGGAAAACACAGCTTTTGCCCCGGGCAACCGGGTAATATATATATATATATATATATATATATATATATATATATATATATATATATATAGAGAGAGAGAGAGAGAGAGAGAGAGAGAGAGAGAGAGAGAGATTTTTCACTTATAAGATAGATTATTCAGTGAAAGACCGGGATTAGGCCAATAAAAATAAGCTCGATGATACTCGGTTACAGGGTACAGAGCATTTATATGTGATTTTTTGATGGTTTACTAAAGCATTCCGTTCACGAGACCAATCATCTTCACAAAAGACTTTTTCTTTCAAAGATTATTTATTTATCATATATATTCAAATTAAAGAGTTTTTTCCTACACGAGTTTCACTACCAAGCAGGTCCTTGCTTGGCAGATCATCAGGGAAATTAAGTACTTGGAATAAGAGTTTCAACAACTGACAATACACAATGTGGTGTTGCCTTAATTTGGGTCACTTAAGATGAGAAGAAAAAATAAAAAGATAAAAATAAAAATAGAAAGTGTCTTAGAAAAGTAGCTCGTAAGATTTTTGCAGTATTTTTGCTACTAAACAAAACAGCAAAGAATTAGTCCCAAATGCATTCAATTCTTTGCTGTTTGTTTATTTTTTTAGTATCTCATCTGAGTACTTGTGTGTAGGTGTGTTAAGCAGAATAATCCCTCTCTTTTTGGGTTATTGAGCGACTGTTTATATTGGGATCAGCTGGCTCATATAGACACCAAGATACGCTGTTTCCAACGCGCTGAAATCCTTCTCATTGGTTGAAAATTCTCAAGTTCATACCTACATGTGAGTTAGTTTTTTTGTTTTTTTTTCGGGATCTCACGCTGCATTCGTCATAGAGAGTAATTGCTTTGAGTACGTCCCTTTTCCACTCGGAACAGAAAGAGGAAGAAGGGAAAAGGAGAGAAGAGGAAAGAATAAGCTTATAGAAGCTAGTACCCTTTTCAAGTTCGCTCGTCTCGCATACCTATTTACGAATACACCACAGCCGTAAATGAAGTTAAGCTAACAAATTGGTGGATATTATTGGCGCATTTGTAGTCAACGTACTTAGTGATTTTACCATAATTACAATTGGTTTTTGTGGTAGGAAAAGAAACTATTTCTAGCTAATAACCTAATGCGTAAGCTTCGTGAACTCTTTTCACACTAAAACCATCGGAGTGTGAAACAAAACAAACTCTGTGTAGCCTGGCGTTAGTTTCATTTTGTGTGTTTATATGTGTGTCTGTTTGCGAGTATGTGTGCGTGAGCATACATTGACGTGTGGCTGACTGTAGTTCAAAATGTTCGTCTGCGTCGAATGAAATATAACGTATATATGTGTGTGTGTACGATATATATATATATATATATATATATATATATATACACGTATCATTAAAAATAACGGACATCTTGTGTCTGGATATTTTTTCTATGATCCTTTCCGTTTTTCTGATTAGGTTTTATATACTCCTCCCCAGAAGTTAGGCACAAGGCGAGTTTTTATCCTACTCCCACAAGTAAGATGTGACCCAAGATTGGGTCGAGAAAGTGGGGTTTGAAAAGCCAGCGCCCGAGAGGTGAGCACTCTGGCCATTTAAAAATTGCCTGGGCAGCCCCGTCGGCATTCCCCGGTAGGGGCGCCTCAGACAGTAAGCAATAAACTTACTCCTCCCCAAAGAGGGGAGGCAAAGCCTGGGAGGGTGGACCTCCTAGAACTGCACAGGACAGGCGTGCAGTATCCATCGGAACAGATACTACACTTTGATCTTAGCCAAAAATTCTGATTAGGTTCTTAGTTTGGATAAAATTGCCAAAGCTTCCCAAAGCGCTTTCGGACCCTTCCAGGTCCATCGTCAGTGGAGTAATGTTAACCAGGCATAGACCTAGGAGTGAATATATATTCTATTTAGGCGGGAAAAATAAAGGACTGTGTTTAATTTAAATTTATATTTATAGGCATTTGAGTATATTAGTACTAATAGTATAATTAATCTTGTTAATAGCTGGTGTTTCTGTTTTAATGTATAGGGCTTAAAGTATGTGGAGTTTAAGTGTATTAGTATTTTGTGCGATGATTTTTGTGTTATCTACTAGAAATTTACGGATATGCGAATATGCGATACTTGGTCACGTAAATATCCCCACAAAAAAATAGTCCAACGGCGTCAAATCAGGGCTTCGCGGAGACCAATTGATAAATAGCTAAGTGACTTATGAATCACCAAACGGCGAAATAAAGGGGGGGGAGAGAGAGAGAAAGACTGCGTATGATTGTTTACGTGTATTCTCGCATTTATACATTGACGTGAGCGTGTCGGTAAGTCAGTGAGTGTTCTTAAGTATTGATTTAGTCCCAACACATCAAGGCCAAAGGCCACTCAAGTATAAGGATTAATGAGACGGGAGTGATTGTCAGCAGAAAGGTGATGAACAGTATGTGAGTATTAACATTGATTAATTACTGATGGGGCAATTTTTGACAAGATTTGAAAACAACAAAGTTATAATTAGCAGGCAAGCAGTACAGCGATAATGTGTGTGCTATAGACCGGAAGCCGTTGCAAAGAACCTCTGTTTATAGAAAAACCACATGACGCTAGGTAAATGGAAGGAGAAAGGAAAATATTTTTTCCATGTGGTAGGAAAACGAGTTCTTGGCTTTTGAGAGAAATAAACAGTAAATTTTTTTAAAAAATGACGGAAAACTGCAACTCATTACTTTTTTTTATTTTTAAATTCTGTCCTGAATTTTTAGGGACAATTGGAAGTTTTTTTTATTTTTAAATTCTGTCCTGAATTTTTAGGGACAATTGGAAGTTTTTTTTATTTTTAAATACTGTCCTGAATTTTTAGGGACAATTGGAAGTTTTTTTTATTTTTAAATGCTGTCCTGAATTTTTAGGGACAATTGGAAGTTTTTTTTATTTTTAAATTCTGTCCTGAATTTTTAGGGACAATTGGAAGTTTTTTTTATTTTTAAATGCTGTCCTGAATTTTTAGGGACAATTGGAAGTCTTTTTTATTTTTAAATTCTGTCCTGAATTTTTAGGGACAATTGGAAGTTTTTTTTATTTTTAAATTCTGTCCTGAATTTTTAGGGACAATTGGAAGTTTTTTTTATTTTTAAATGCTGTCCTGAATTTTTAGGGACAATTGGAAGTTTTTTTATTTTTAAATGCTGTCCTGAATTTTTAGGGACAATTGGAAGTTTTTTTTATTTTTAAATGCTGTCCTGAATTTTTAGGGACAATTGGAAGTTTTTTTTATTTTTAAATTCTGTCCTGAATTTTTAGGGACAATTGGAAGTTTTTTTTATTTTTAAATTCTGTCCTGAATTTTTAGGGACAATTGGAAGTTTTTTTATTTTTAAATGCTGTCCTGAATTTTTAGGGACAATTGGAAGTTTTTTTTATTTTTAAATTCTGTCCTGAATTTTTAGGGACAATTGGAAGTTTTTTTTATTTTTAAATGCTGTCCTGAATTTTTAGGGACAATTGGAAGTTTTTTTATTTTTAAATTCTGTCCTGAATTTTTAGGGACAATTGGAAGTTTTTTTTATTTTTAAATGCTGTCCTGAATTTTTAGGGACAATTGGAAGTTTTTTTATTTTTAAATTCTGTCCTGAATTTTTAGGGACAATTGGAAGTTTTTTTTATTTTTAAATGCTGTCCTGAATTTTTAGGGACAATTGGAAGTTTTTTTATTTTTAAATACTGTCCTGAATTTTTAGGGACAATTGGAAGTTTTTTTTATTTTTAAATGCTGTCCTGAATTTTTAGGGACAATTGGAAGTTTTTTTTATTTTTAAATTCTGTCCTGAATTTTTAGGGACAATTGGAAGTTTTTTTTATTTTTAAATGCTGTCCTGAATTTTTAGGGACAATTGGAAGTTTTTTTAATTTTTAAATGCTGTCCTGAATTTTTAGGGACAATTGGAAGCATAAATAAATGTTTGTTTTCTTTTCTTTTCTTTTGATATGTGATATATTTTTAACAACCTTTGTTCTTCTGTTGTCACGAATTAAATACGAAAATCGAAAATCGGTTAAAATTCTTCCGTTGTTTTAAATAGCTGGAATTTAAGAATAATTGCACGTGTTTAGAAATGGACAGATCTCAATCGCTTTTTTTTGGGGGGGGGGGGAGCTTGTTGTTTGTCCATGCAAGATTTTAAATACATTATATGTAGCATTGTTTTTCACGTATGCCTCTGTTATATATAAGTATTGACTTTAGAGAGAAATAAAAACGAAAACAAATCGATAACAGAAAACTGCAACTGACTGCTTTTTATTTTTCAAATGCGTTTAATAATTAATAGTTTAATAATTAATAGTTTAATAATTAAGAGTTTAAAATTTTAATAGTTTAATAAACAATAGTTTAATAATTTAATTGTTTAAAAATTAAATAGTTTAATAATTTAATAGTTTAATAATTTATTAGTTTAATAATTAATAGTTTAATAATTAATAGTTTAATAATTAAGAGTTTAAAAATGTAATAGTTTAATAATTTACTAGTTTAATAATTTAATAGTTTAAAAATTAAATAGTTTAATAATTTAATAGTTTAATAAACAATAGTTTAATAATTTAATAGTTTAAAAATTAATAGTTTAATAATTTAATAGTTTAATAATTTATTAGTTTAATAATTAATAGTTTAATAATTAATAGTTTAATAATTAATAGTTTAAAAATTTAAAAGTTTAATAAACAATAGTTTGATAATAAATAGTTTAATAAATTATAGTTTAATAATTAATAGTTTAATAATTAATAGTTTAAAAATGTAATAGTTTAATAATTTATTAGTTTAATAATTAATAGTTTGAAAATGTAATAGTTTAATAAACAATAGTTTAATAATTTAAGTTTTAAAATTTAATAGTTTAATAATCAATAGTTTGATAAACAATAGTTTAATAATTTAATAGTTTAAAAATTTAATAGTTTAATAATTTATTAGTTTAATAATTAATAGTTTAATAATTTATTAGTTTAATAATTAATAGTTTAATAATTTATTAGTTTAATAATTAATAGTTTAATAATTTATTAGTTTAATAATTAATAGTTTAATAATTAATAGTTTAATAATTAATAGTTTAATAATTAATAGTTTAATAAAAAATAGTTTAATAATTAATATTTTAATAAACAATAGTTTAATCATTTAAATTTAAAAATTTAATAGTTTAATAATTAAATAGTTTAATAATTAATAGTTTCGCCTATTGTACTTAGTTACCATATTTATTTAAGTGTTTGATGTCGTAAAATCATTTATTTACTTTTTACTCAAGCGTGTTTTTATAAATTATAATTTAAAATTCTATCAGACAAACGATTGTAAAATAGCTGATGAAATGAACACGTTGGAATGAACACATTGGAATGGGTCATAACTCAGGAAAGAAACATTTATATCGCAAGAGAATTCTATTCAAGAGGAGGTAAATCCAAGTTCATAATCTATCTTTTACAAAACAAATAAATTTACGTTTATTCACGCCAAACAAAGCAAATTGCAAATAAAGCTACAGTGATAGGTATCAAGTCTTTGGGGGGGGGGCGAGATCAAAGCAAATTGCCACTAAAGCTATGTGATAGGAGTCATATCTTTGGGTGGGTGAGATCAAGGCAAATTGCCATTAAAACTACTGTAGTAGGAGTCAGATCTTTGTGAGGTTTCAAGGCAAATTGCCACTTAAGCTACTGTGATAGGTGTCAGATCTTTGTGAGGTTTCAAGGCAAATTGCCACTTAAGTTACTGTGAAAGGTGTCAGATCTTTGTGAGGTTTCAAGACAAATTGCCACTTAAGTTACTGTGATAGGAGTCAGATCTTTGTGAGGTTTCAAGGCAAATTGCCACTTAAGTTACTGTGATAGGAGTCAGTACTTTGTGAGGTTTCAAGGCAAATTGCCACTTAAGTTACTGTGATAGGAGTCAGTACTTTGTGAGGTTTCAAGGCAAATTGCCACTTAAGTTACTGTGATAGGAGTCAGTACTTTGTGAGGTTTCAAGGCAAATTGCCACTTAAGTTACTGTGATAGGAGTCAGATCTTTGTGAGGTTTCAAGGCAAATTGCCACTTCAGTTACTGTGATAGGAGTCAGATCTTTGTGAGGTTTCAAGGCAAATTGCCACTTAAGTTACTGTGATAGGAGTCAGATCTTTGTGAGGTTTCAAGGCAAATTGCCACTTAAGTTACTGTGATAGGAGTCAGATCTTTGTGAGGTTTCAAGGCAAATTGCCACTTAAGTTACTGTGATAGGAGTCAGATCTTTGTGAGGTTTCAAGGCAAATTGCCACTTAAGTTACTGTGATAGGAGTCAGACCTTTGTGAGGTTTCAAGGCAAATTGCCACTTAAGTTACTGTGATAGGAGTCAGACCTTTGTGAGGTTTCAAGGCAAATTGCCACTTAAGTTACTGTGATAGGAGTCAGATCTTTGTGAGGTTTCAAGGCAAATTGCCACTTAAGTTACTGTGATAGGAGTCAGATCTTTGTGAGGTTTCAAGGCAAATTGCCACTTAAGTTACTGTGATAGGAGTCAGACCTTTGTGAGGTTTCAAGGCAAATTGCCACTTAAGTTACTGTGATAGGAGTCAGATCTTTGTGAGGTTTCAAGGCAAATTGCCACTTAAGTTACTGTGATAGGAGTCAGTACTTTGTGAGGTTTCAAGGCAAATTGCCACTTAAGTTACTGTGATAGGAGTCAGTACTTTGTGAGGTTTCAAGGCAAATTGCCACTTAAGTTACTGTGATAGGAGTCAGTACTTTGTGAGGTTTCAAGGCAAATTGCCACTTAAGTTACTGTGATAGGAGTCAGATCTTTGTGAGGTTTCAAGGCAAATTGCTACTTCAGTTACTGTGATAGGAGACAGATATTTGTGAGGTTTCAAGGCAAATTGCCACTTAAGTTACTGTGATAGGAGTCAGATCTTTGTGAGGTTTCAAGGCAAATTGCCACTTAAGTTACTGTGATAGGAGTCAGATCTTTGTGAGGTTTCAAGGCAAATTGCCACTTAAGTTACTGTGATAGGAGTCAGATCTTTGTGAGGTTTCAAGGCAAATTGCCACTTAAGTTACTGTGATAGGAGTCAGACCTTTGTGAGGTTTCAAGGCAAATTGCCACTTAAGTTACTGTGATAGGAGTCAGACCTTTGTGAGGTTTCAAGGCAAATTGCCACTTCAGTTACTGTGATAGGAGTCAGACCTTTGTGAGGTTTCAAGGCAAATTGCCACTTAAGTTACTGTGATAGGAGTCAGATCTTTGTGAGGTTTCAAGGCAAATTGCCACTTAAGTTACTGTGATAGGAGTCAGACCTTTGTGAGGTTTCAAGGCAAATTGCCACTTAAGTTACTGTGATAGGAGTCAGATCTTTGTGAGGTTTCAAGGCAAATTGCCACGTAAGTTACTGTGATAGGAGTCAGATCTTTGTGAGGTTTCAAGGCAAATTGCCACTTAAGTTACTGTGATAGGAGTCAGACCTTTGTGAGGTTTCAAGGCAAATTGCCACTTAAGTTACTGTGATAGGAGTCAGATCTTTGTGAGGTTTCAAGGCAAATTGCCACTTAAGTTACTGTGATAGGAGTCAGATCTTTGTGAGGTTTCAAGGCAAATTGCCACTTAAGTTACTGTGATAGGAGTCAGACCTTTGTGAGGTCTCAAGGCAAATTGCCACTTAAGTTACTGTGATAGGAGTCAGACCTTTGTGAGGTTTCAAGGCAAATTGCCACTTAAGTTACTGTGAAAGGTGTCAGATCTTTGTGAGGTTTCAAGACAAATTGCCACTTAAGTTACTGTGATAGGAGTCAGATCTTTGTGAGGTTTCAAGGCAAATTGCCACTTAAGTTACTGTGAAAGGTGTCAGATCTTTGTGAGGTTTCAAGACAAATTGCCACTTAAGTTACTGTGATAGGAGTCAGATCTTTGTGAGGTTTCAAGGCAAATTGCCACTTAAGTTACTGTGATAGGAGTCAGACCTTTGTGAGGTTTCAAGGCAAATTGCCACTTAAGTTACTGTGATAGGAGTCAGACCTTTGTGAGGTTTCAAGGCAAATTGCCACTTAAGTTACTGTGATAGGAGTCAGATCTTTGTGAGGTTTCAAGGCAAATTGCCACTTAAGTTACTGTGATAGGAGTCAGATCTTTGTGAGGTTTCAAGGCAAATTGCCACTTAAGTTACTGTGATAGGAGTCAGACCTTTGTGAGGTTTCAAGGCAAATTGCCACTTAAGTTACTGTGATAGGAGTCAGATCTTTGTGAGGTTTCAAGGCAAATTGCCACTTAAGTTACTGTGATAGGAGTCAGTACTTTGTGAGGTTTCAAGGCAAATTGCCACTTAAGTTACTGTGATAGGAGTCAGTACTTTGTGAGGTTTCAAGGCAAATTGCCACTTAAGTTACTGTGATAGGAGTCAGTACTTTGTGAGGTTTCAAGGCAAATTGCCACTTAAGTTACTGTGATAGGAGTCAGATCTTTGTGAGGTTTCAAGGCAAATTGCTACTTCAGTTACTGTGATAGGAGACAGATATTTGTGAGGTTTCAAGGCAAATTGCCACTTAAGTTACTGTGATAGGAGTCAGATCTTTGTGAGGTTTCAAGGCAAATTGCCACTTAAGTTACTGTGATAGGAGTCAGATCTTTGTGAGGTTTCAAGGCAAATTGCCACTTAAGTTACTGTGATAGGAGTCAGATCTTTGTGAGGTTTCAAGGCAAATTGCCACTTAAGTTACTGTGATAGGAGTCAGACCTTTGTGAGGTTTCAAGGCAAATTGCCACTTAAGTTACTGTGATAGGAGTCAGACCTTTGTGAGGTTTCAAGGCAAATTGCCACTTCAGTTACTGTGATAGGAGTCAGACCTTTGTGAGGTTTCAAGGCAAATTGCCACTTAAGTTACTGTGATAGGAGTCAGATCTTTGTGAGGTTTCAAGGCAAATTGCCACTTAAGTTACTGTGATAGGAGTCAGACCTTTGTGAGGTTTCAAGGCAAATTGCCACTTAAGTTACTGTGATAGGAGTCAGATCTTTGTGAGGTTTCAAGGCAAATTGCCACGTAAGTTACTGTGATAGGAGTCAGATCTTTGTGAGGTTTCAAGGCAAATTGCCACTTAAGTTACTGTGATAGGAGTCAGACCTTTGTGAGGTTTCAAGGCAAATTGCCACTTAAGTTACTGTGATAGGAGTCAGATCTTTGTGAGGTTTCAAGGCAAATTGCCACTTAAGTTACTGTGATAGGAGTCAGATCTTTGTGAGGTTTCAAGGCAAATTGCCACTTAAGTTACTGTGATAGGAGTCAGACCTTTGTGAGGTCTCAAGGCAAATTGCCACTTAAGTTACTGTGATAGGAGTCAGACCTTTGTGAGGTTTCAAGGCAAATTGCCACTTAAGTTACTGTGAAAGGTGTCAGATCTTTGTGAGGTTTCAAGACAAATTGCCACTTAAGTTACTGTGATAGGAGTCAGATCTTTGTGAGGTTTCAAGGCAAATTGCCACTTAAGTTACTGTGAAAGGTGTCAGATCTTTGTGAGGTTTCAAGACAAATTGTCACTTAAGTTACTGTGATAAGAGTCAGATCTTTGTGAGGTTTCAAGGCAAATTGCCACTTAAGTTACTGTGATAGGAGTCAGTACTTTGTGAGGTTTCAAGGCAAATTGCCACTTAAGTTACTGTGATAGGAGTCAGTACTTTGTGAGGTTTCAAGGCAAATTGCCACTTAAGTTACTGTGATAGGAGTCAGTACTTGGTGAGGTTTCAAGGCAAATTGCCACTTAAGTTACTGTGATAGGAGTCAGATCTTTGTGAGGTTTCAAGGCAAATTGCTACTTCAGTTACTGTGATAGGAGTCAGATCTTTGTGAGGTTTCAAGGCAAATTGCCACTTAAGTTACTGTGATAGGAGTCAGATCTTTGTGAGGTTTCAAGGCAAATTGCCACTTAAGTTACTGTGATAGGAGTCAGATCTTTGTGAGGTTTCAAGGCAAATTGCCACTTAAGTTACTGTGATAGGAGTCAGATCTTTGTGAGGTTTCAAGGCAAATTGCCACTTAAGTTACTGTGATAGGAGTCAGATCTTTGTGAGGGTTCAAGGCAAATTGCCACTTAAGTTACTGTGATAGGAGTCAGTACTTTGTGAGGTTTCAAGGCAAATTGCCACTTAAGTTACTGTGATAGGAGTCAGTACTTTGTGAGGTTTCAAGGCAAATTGCCACTTAAGTTACTGTGATAGGAGTCAGATCTTTGTGAGGTTTCAAGGCAAATTGCCACTTAAGTTACTGTGATAGGTGTCAGATCTTTGTGAGGTTTCAAGGCAAATTGCCACTTAAGTTACTGTGATAGGAGTCAGATCTTTGTGAGGTTTCAAGGCAAATTGCCACTTAAGTTACTGTGATAGGAGTCAGATCTTTGTGAGGTTTCAAGGCAAATTGCTACTTCAGTTACTGTGATAGGAGACAGATATTTGTGAGGTTTCAAGGCAAATTGCCACTTAAGTTACTGTGATAGGAGTCAGATCTTTGTGAGGTTTCAAGGCAAATTGCCACTTAAGTTACTGTGATAGGAGTCAGATCTTTGTGAGGTTTCAAGGCAAATTGCCACTTAAGTTACTGTGATAGGAGTCAGATCTTTGTGAGGTTTCAAGGCAAATTGCCACTTAAGTTACTGTGATAGGAGTCAGACCTTTGTGAGGTTTCAAGGCAAATTGCCACTTAAGTTACTGTGATAGGAGTCAGACCTTTGTGAGGTTTCAAGGCAAATTGCCACTTCAGTTACTGTGATAGGAGTCAGACCTTTGTGAGGTTTCAAGGCAAATTGCCACTTAAGTTACTGTGATAGGAGTCAGATCTTTGTGAGGTTTCAAGGCAAATTGCCACTTAAGTTACTGTGATAGGAGTCAGACCTTTGTGAGGTTTCAAGGCAAATTGCCACTTAAGTTACTGTGATAGGAGTCAGATCTTTGTGAGGTTTCAAGGCAAATTGCCACGTAAGTTACTGTGATAGGAGTCAGATCTTTGTGAGGTTTCAAGGCAAATTGCCACTTAAGTTACTGTGATAGGAGTCAGACCTTTGTGAGGTTTCAAGGCAAATTGCCACTTAAGTTACTGTGATAGGAGTCAGATCTTTGTGAGGTTTCAAGGCAAATTGCCACTTAAGTTACTGTGATAGGAGTCAGATCTTTGTGAGGTTTCAAGGCAAATTGCCACTTAAGTTACTGTGATAGGAGTCAGACCTTTGTGAGGTCTCAAGGCAAATTGCCACTTAAGTTACTGTGATAGGAGTCAGACCTTTGTGAGGTTTCAAGGCAAATTGCCACTTAAGTTACTGTGAAAGGTGTCAGATCTTTGTGAGGTTTCAAGACAAATTGCCACTTAAGTTACTGTGATAGGAGTCAGATCTTTGTGAGGTTTCAAGGCAAATTGCCACTTAAGTTACTGTGAAAGGTGTCAGATCTTTGTGAGGTTTCAAGACAAATTGCCACTTAAGTTACTGTGATAGGAGTCAGATCTTTGTGAGGTTTCAAGGCAAATTGCCACTTAAGTTACTGTGATAGGAGTCAGACCTTTGTGAGGTTTCAAGGCAAATTGCCACTTAAGTTACTGTGATAGGAGTCAGACCTTTGTGAGGTTTCAAGGCAAATTGCCACTTAAGTTACTGTGATAGGAGTCAGATCTTTGTGAGGTTTCAAGGCAAATTGCCACTTAAGTTACTGTGATAGGAGTCAGATCTTTGTGAGGTTTCAAGGCAAATTGCCACTTAAGTTACTGTGATAGGAGTCAGACCTTTGTGAGGTTTCAAGGCAAATTGCCACTTAAGTTACTGTGATAGGAGTCAGATCTTTGTGAGGTTTCAAGGCAAATTGCCACTTAAGTTACTGTGATAGGAGTCAGTACTTTGTGAGGTTTCAAGGCAAATTGCCACTTAAGTTACTGTGATAGGAGTCAGTACTTTGTGAGGTTTCAAGGCAAATTGCCACTTAAGTTACTGTGATAGGAGTCAGTACTTTGTGAGGTTTCAAGGCAAATTGCCACTTAAGTTACTGTGATAGGAGTCAGATCTTTGTGAGGTTTCAAGGCAAATTGCTACTTCAGTTACTGTGATAGGAGACAGATATTTGTGAGGTTTCAAGGCAAATTGCCACTTAAGTTACTGTGATAGGAGTCAGATCTTTGTGAGGTTTCAAGGCAAATTGCCACTTAAGTTACTGTGATAGGAGTCAGATCTTTGTGAGGTTTCAAGGCAAATTGCCACTTAAGTTACTGTGATAGGAGTCAGATCTTTGTGAGGTTTCAAGGCAAATTGCCACTTAAGTTACTGTGATAGGAGTCAGACCTTTGTGAGGTTTCAAGGCAAATTGCCACTTAAGTTACTGTGATAGGAGTCAGACCTTTGTGAGGTTTCAAGGCAAATTGCCACTTCAGTTACTGTGATAGGAGTCAGACCTTTGTGAGGTTTCAAGGCAAATTGCCACTTAAGTTACTGTGATAGGAGTCAGATCTTTGTGAGGTTTCAAGGCAAATTGCCACTTAAGTTACTGTGATAGGAGTCAGACCTTTGTGAGGTTTCAAGGCAAATTGCCACTTAAGTTACTGTGATAGGAGTCAGATCTTTGTGAGGTTTCAAGGCAAATTGCCACGTAAGTTACTGTGATAGGAGTCAGATCTTTGTGAGGTTTCAAGGCAAATTGCCACTTAAGTTACTGTGATAGGAGTCAGACCTTTGTGAGGTTTCAAGGCAAATTGCCACTTAAGTTACTGTGATAGGAGTCAGATCTTTGTGAGGTTTCAAGGCAAATTGCCACTTAAGTTACTGTGATAGGAGTCAGATCTTTGTGAGGTTTCAAGGCAAATTGCCACTTAAGTTACTGTGATAGGAGTCAGACCTTTGTGAGGTCTCAAGGCAAATTGCCACTTAAGTTACTGTGATAGGAGTCAGACCTTTGTGAGGTTTCAAGGCAAATTGCCACTTAAGTTACTGTGAAAGGTGTCAGATCTTTGTGAGGTTTCAAGACAAATTGCCACTTAAGTTACTGTGATAGGAGTCAGATCTTTGTGAGGTTTCAAGGCAAATTGCCACTTAAGTTACTGTGAAAGGTGTCAGATCTTTGTGAGGTTTCAAGACAAATTGTCACTTAAGTTACTGTGATAAGAGTCAGATCTTTGTGAGGTTTCAAGGCAAATTGCCACTTAAGTTACTGTGATAGGAGTCAGTACTTTGTGAGGTTTCAAGGCAAATTGCCACTTAAGTTACTGTGATAGGAGTCAGTACTTTGTGAGGTTTCAAGGCAAATTGCCACTTAAGTTACTGTGATAGGAGTCAGTACTTGGTGAGGTTTCAAGGCAAATTGCCACTTAAGTTACTGTGATAGGAGTCAGATCTTTGTGAGGTTTCAAGGCAAATTGCTACTTCAGTTACTGTGATAGGAGTCAGATCTTTGTGAGGTTTCAAGGCAAATTGCCACTTAAGTTACTGTGATAGGAGTCAGATCTTTGTGAGGTTTCAAGGCAAATTGCCACTTAAGTTACTGTGATAGGAGTCAGATCTTTGTGAGGTTTCAAGGCAAATTGCCACTTAAGTTACTGTGATAGGAGTCAGATCTTTGTGAGGTTTCAAGGCAAATTGCCACTTAAGTTACTGTGATAGGAGTCAGATCTTTGTGAGGGTTCAAGGCAAATTGCCACTTAAGTTACTGTGATAGGAGTCAGTACTTTGTGAGGTTTCAAGGCAAATTGCCACTTAAGTTACTGTGATAGGAGTCAGTACTTTGTGAGGTTTCAAGGCAAATTGCCACTTAAGTTACTGTGATAGGAGTCAGATCTTTGTGAGGTTTCAAGGCAAATTGCCACTTAAGTTACTGTGATAGGTGTCAGATCTTTGTGAGGTTTCAAGGCAAATTGCCACTTAAGTTACTGTGATAGGAGTCAGATCTTTGTGAGGTTTCAAGGCAAATTGCCACTTAAGTTACTGTGATAGGAGTCAGATCTTTGTGAGGTTTCAAGGCAAATTGCCACTTAAGTTACTGTGATAGGAGTCAGACCTTTGTGAGGTCTCAAGGCAAATTGCCACTTAAGTTACTGTGATAGGAGTCAGACCTTTGTGAGGTTTCAAGGCAAATTGCCACTTAAGTTACTGTGAAAGGTGTCAGATCTTTGTGAGGTTTCAAGACAAATTGCCACTTAAGTTACTGTGATAGGAGTCAGATCTTTGTGAGGTTTCAAGGCAAATTGCCACTTAAGTTACTGTGAAAGGTGTCAGATCTTTGTGAGGTTTCAAGACAAATTGTCACTTAAGTTACTGTGATAAGAGTCAGATCTTTGTGAGGTTTCAAGGCAAATTGCCACTTAAGTTACTGTGATAGGAGTCAGTACTTTGTGAGGTTTCAAGGCAAATTGCCACTTAAGTTACTGTGATAGGAGTCAGTACTTTGTGAGGTTTCAAGGCAAATTGCCACTTAAGTTACTGTGATAGGAGTCAGTACTTGGTGAGGTTTCAAGGCAAATTGCCACTTAAGTTACTGTGATAGGAGTCAGATCTTTGTGAGGTTTCAAGGCAAATTGCTACTTCAGTTACTGTGATAGGAGTCAGATCTTTGTGAGGTTTCAAGGCAAATTGCCACTTAAGTTACTGTGATAGGAGTCAGATCTTTGTGAGGTTTCAAGGCAAATTGCCACTTAAGTTACTGTGATAGGAGTCAGATCTTTGTGAGGTTTCAAGGCAAATTGCCACTTAAGTTACTGTGATAGGAGTCAGATCTTTGTGAGGTTTCAAGGCAAATTGCCACTTAAGTTACTGTGATAGGAGTCAGATCTTTGTGAGGGTTCAAGGCAAATTGCCACTTAAGTTACTGTGATAGGAGTCAGTACTTTGTGAGGTTTCAAGGCAAATTGCCACTTAAGTTACTGTGATAGGAGTCAGTACTTTGTGAGGTTTCAAGGCAAATTGCCACTTAAGTTACTGTGATAGGAGTCAGATCTTTGTGAGGTTTCAAGGCAAATTGCCACTTAAGTTACTGTGATAGGTGTCAGATCTTTGTGAGGTTTCAAGGCAAATTGCCACTTAAGTTACTGTGATAGGTGTCAGATCTTTGTGAGGTTTCAAGGCAAATTGCCATTTAAGTTACTGTGATAGGTGTCAGATCTTTGTGAGGTTTCAAGGCAAATTGCCATTTAAGTTACTGTGATAGGTGTCAGATCTTTGTGAGGTTTCAAGGCAAATTGCCACTTAAGTTACTGTGAAAGGTGTCAGATCATTGTGAGGTTTCAAGGCAAATTGCCACTTAAGTTACTGTGATAGGAGTCAGTACTTTGTGAGGTTTCAAGGCAAATTGCCACTTAAGTTACTGTGATAGGAGTCAGTACTTTGTGAGGTTTCAAGGCAAATTGCCACTTAAGTTACTGTGATAGGAGTCAGATCTTTGTGAGGTTTCAAGGCAAATTGCCACTTCAGTTACTGTGATAGGAGTCAGATCTTTGTGAGGTTTCAAGGCAAATTGCCACTTAAGTTACTGTGATAGGAGTCAGATCTTTGTGAGGTTTCAAGGCAAATTGCCACTTAAGTTACTGTGATAGGAGTCAGATCTTTGTGAGGTTTCAAGGCAAATTGCCACTTAAGTTACTGTGATAGGAGTCAGATCTTTGTGAGGTTTCAAGGCAAATTGCCACTTAAGTTACTGTGATAGGAGTCAGACCTTTGTGAGGTTTCAAGGCAAATTGCCACTTAAGTTACTGTGATAGGAGTCAGACCTTTGTGAGGTTTCAAGGCAAATTGCCACTTAAGTTACTGTGATAGGAGTCAGACCTTTGTGAGGTTTCAAGGCAAATTGCCACTTAAGTTACTGTGATAGGAGTCAGATCTTTGTGAGGTTTCAAGGCAAATTGCCACTTAAGTTACTGTGATAGGAGTCAGACCTTTGTGAGGTTTCAAGGCAAATTGCCACTTAAGTTACTGTGATAGGAGTCAGATCTTTGTGAGGTTTCAAGGCAAATTGCCACTTAAGTTACTGTGAAAGGAGTCAGATCTTTGTGAGGTTTCAAGGCAAATTGCCACTTAAGTTACTGTGATAGGAGTCAGACCTTTGTGAGGTTTCAAGGCAAATTGCCACTTAAGTTACTGTGATAGGAGTCAGATCTTTGTGAGGTTTCAAGGCAAATTGCCACGTAAGTTACTGTGATAGGAGTCAGATCTTTGTGAGGTTTCAAGGCAAATTGCCACTTAAGTTACTGTGATAGGAGTCAGACCTTTGTGAGGTTTCAAGGCAAATTGCCACTTAAGTTACTGTGATAGGAGTCAGACCTTTGTGAGGTTTCAAGGCAAATTGCCACTTAAGTTACTGTGATAGGAGTCAGACCTTTGTGAGGTCTCAAAGCAAATTGCCACTTAAGTTACTGTGATAGGAGTCAGACCTTTGTGAGGTTTCAAGGCAAATTGCCACTTAAGTTACTGTGAAAGGTGTCAGATCTTTGTGAGGTTTCAAGACAAATTGCCACTTAAGTTACTGTGATAGGAGTCAGATCTTTGTGAGGTTTCAAGGCAAATTGCCACTTAAGTTACTGTGAAAGGTGTCAGATCTTTGTGAGGTTTCAAGACAAATTGCCACTTAAGTTACTGTGATAGGAGTCAGATCTTTGTGAGGTTTCAAGGCAAATTGCCACTTAAGTTACTGTGATAGGAGTCAGTACTTTGTGAGGTTTCAAGGCAAATTGCCACTTAAGTTACTGTGATAGGAGTCAGTACTTTGTGAGGTTTCAAGGCAAATTGCCACTTAAGTTACTGTGATAGGAGTCAGTACTTTGTGAGGTTTCAAGGCAAATTGCCACTTAAGTTACTGTGATAGGAGTCAGATCTTTGTGAGGTTTCAAGGCAAATTGCTACTTCAGTTACTGTGATAGGAGTCAGATCTTTGTGAGGTTTCAAGGCAAATTGCCACTTAAGTTACTGTGATAGGAGTCAGATCTTTGTGAGGTTTCAAGACAAATTGCCACTTAAGTTACTGTGATAGGAGTCAGATCTTTGTGAGGTTTCAAGGCAAATTGCCACTTAAGTTACTGTGATAGGAGTCAGATCTTTGTGAGGTTTCAAGGCAAATTGCCACTTAAGTTACTGTGATAGGAGTCAGACCTTTGTGAGGTTTCAAGGCAAATTGCCACTTAAGTTACTGTGATAGGAGTCAGACCTTTGTGAGGTTTCAAGGCAAATTGCCACTTAAGTTACTGTGATAGGAGTCAGACCTTTGTGAGGTTTCAAGGCAAATTGCCACTTAAGTTACTGTGATAAGAGTCAGATCTTTGTGAGGTTTCAAGGCAAATTGCCACTTAAGTTACTGTGATAGGAGTCAGACCTTTGTGAGGTTTCAAGGCAAATTGCCACTTAAGTTACTGTGATAGGAGTCAGATCTTTGTGAGGTTTCAAGGCAAATTGCCACGTAAGTTACTGTGATAGGAGTCAGATCTTTGTGAGGTTTCAAGGCAAATTGCCACTTAAGTTACTGTGATAGGAGTCAGACCTTTGTGAGGTTTCAAGGCAAATTGCCACTTAAGTTACTGTGATAGGAGTCAGATCTTTGTGAGGTTTCAAGGCAAATTGCCACTTAAGTTACTGTGATAGGAGTCAGATCTTTGTGAGGTTTCAAGGCAAATTGCCACTTAAGTTACTGTGATAGGAGTCAGACCTTTGTGAGGTTTCAAGGCAAATTGCCACTTAAGTTACTGTGATAGGAGTCAGACCTTTGTGAGGTTTCAAGGCAAATTGCCACTTAAGTTACTGTGATAGGAGTCAGACCTTTGTGAGGTTTCAAGGCAAATTGCCACTTAAGTTACTGTGATAGGAGTCAGACCTTTGTGAGGTTTCAAGGCAAATTGCCACTTTAGTTACTGTGATAGGAGTCAGTACTTTGTGAGGTTTCAAGGCAAATTGCCACTTAAGTTACTGTGATAGGAGTCAGATCTTTGTGAGGTTTCAAGGCAAATTGCCACTTAAGTTACTGTGATAGGAGTCAGATCTTTGTGAGGGTTCAAGGCAAATTGCCACTTAAGTTACTGTGATAGGAGTCAGACCTTTGTGAGGTTTCAAGGCAAATTGCCACTTAAGTTACTGTGATAGGAGTCAGATCTTTGTGAGGTTTCAAGGCAAATTGCCACTTAAGTTACTGTGATAGGAGTCAGATCTTTGTGAGGTTTCAAGGCAAATTGCCACTTAAGTTACTGTGATAGGAGTCAGATCTTTGTGAGGTTTCAAGGCAAATTGCCACTTAAGTTACTGTGATAGGAGTCAGACCTTTGTGAGGTTTCAAGGCTCATTGCCACTTAAGTTACTGTGATAGGAGTCAGTACTTTGTGAGGTTTCAAGGCAAATTGCCACTTAAGTTACTGTGATAGGAGTCAGATCTTTGTGAGGTTTCAAGGCAAATTGCCACTTAAGTTACTGTGATAGGAGTCAGATCTTTGTGAGGGTTCAAGGCAAATTGCCACTTAAGTTACTGTGATAGGAGTCAGTACTTTGTGAGGTTTCAAGGCAAATTGCCACTTAAGTTACTGTGATAGGAGTCAGTACTTTGTGAGGTTTCAAGGCAAATTGCCACTTAAGTTACTGTGATAGGAGTCAGATCTTTGTGAGGTTTCAAGGCAAATTGCCACTTAAGTTACTGTGATAGGTGTCAGATCTTTGTGAGGTTTCAAGGCAAATTGCCACTTAAGTTACTGTGATAGGTGTCAGATCTTTGTGAGGTTTCAAGGCAAATTGCCATTTAAGTTACTGTGATAGGTGTCAGATCTTTGTGAGGTTTCAAGGCAAATTGCCATTTAAGTTACTGTGATAGGTGTCAGATCTTTGTGAGGTTTCAAGGCAAATTGCCACTTAAGTTACTGTGAAAGGTGTCAGATCATTGTGAGGTTTCAAGGCAAATTGCCACTTAAGTTACTGTGATAGGTGTCAGATCTTTGTGAGGTTTCAAGGCAAATTGCCACTTAAGTTACTGTGATAGGTGTCAGATCTTTGTGAGGTTTCAAGGCAAATTGCCATTTAAGTTACTGTGAAAGGTGTCAGATTTTTGTGAGGTTTCAAGGCAAATTGCCATTTAAGTTACTGTGAAAGGTGTCAGATTTTTGTGAGGTTTCAAGGCAAATTGCCACTTAAGTTACTGTGATAGGAGTCAGATCTTTGTGAGGTTTCAAGGCAAATTGCCACTTAAGTTACTGTGATAGGAGTCAGATCCTTTTTTGGAGGGGAGATCAAAGCAAATTGCAATTAAAGCTATGTGGTAGGAGTTGAATTTTTGTGCGTGATCAAAGCAGATTGCCACTTAAGTTACTGTGATATAGGTCAAATCTTTGTGGGGAAGGACTCAATGCAAATTTTGTAATGACTTTTTGCCATCTTGAATGCCTTAATACATCGTTTACAATGTATTTTTTGCAAATCATCAATTGTTTCGGTATTACATAACCAATAAAGAAAGTGGCTGACGTACCATAAAACAACACATATAAAACCTGAACAAGAAACGTAAAATGCGGACAGAAAAGGATTTTTACTCCGGACGAATTATCATATGATTGTACCGACTCGAACTGTAATTGCCGGATGTTCATACCGACGCCATCTTGAATACGATGCATTCAGTGACAGTTTAAAATGATAAAATTCTATACAATGGTGGACTAATCTTGACTGAATCATTCCGTAACAGGACGCTAGTCTGCCGCCGGTTATACGCCCCAGATAGGCTGTTACCACATTTAAACACCTGGGTATAGTTTGATTTGCACCTTGTATTCCCAAATGTCCACCCATCTAAGACCAGGCTCACCGTTGTTTAACTTTGGTGATCTGACAGAAATCGGTGGGTCAACATGATTATAGTCACAAGCTTGTTTCATTCTTATGATCCCGTCCAGGGGTTAAGGGTTAGGGTTAGGGTTTAATTTTCCAGATAGTTATTATGTGAAACTATAGGCTGTGGTGAAAAGTGCTCCGATAATTTTCGGCCATTGGACTTATGAAAGTGATTCTAAATTATAAAACACTCCTTAGCAAGAAAAAGAAAAGAGGAGAAAGCATAACATTAAAAAGTAGCCATTCACTTCTTTTATGGAAGTCGCTCCAGACAACACACGAAGCCACTTGAGAACGAAAGATAATTTACGCAAAGACAGTCTTGAAAAGACCAAGGCTATAAGTAGGAGGAAAACAGTCAACAGGAAGAGAGTTCCACAAGCCTGTAGTTCTTGGAAACAGCTACTGGAATAGAAAGATGTATCATAACATGTTATTTGAACAGCTAATTGATGAAGACCACTAGACCAACGAGTCAAACAAGCTTGCACAAAGGAAGCAGGGAATAAATCAGACAATTCTGAAGAACAAATGCAATAAATATACTTATAAAAGAGACTGAGACTAGCAACATCACGTCTCTGAGAGAGAAAGTGCAGAGAATATGTTTCTGAACGTTATAATTAAGCCTCACATGGGACAGATATGCACCAGCCCGAATATGATAACACTGCTCCATACAAGGTCTCATAGTAGATTTGTAGAGATGGAGAATAATCTTCGGTCTGTATCAAATGTGTTGAAAAAAAAATCATTTTTAAATAAATTGCGTAAGACTTGGTCCTCTATACGCTTTTTTCTTTGTTAACAATAAAATAAATAAATGGGGAAAAAGAGACAAAGTTTGCTTGTATATTGATGAATCGAAAATTTATTAAAAACTAGCTGGACTCGTCCACCGGCGTTGCCCGGGAGAAATATAAAAGAATTAATTAAAAGTTGTCAACATCCGACAGAACGTACAAATTTATTGAAAAATAGGTCAGTAAAACTAAGCATGTAGCTGGCATGCGTTTTATATTACGACCCGAAAGGCGACCAAATGTTGGGTCCACCAGTCACACGTTTTGGGGTATTTCTATACGAAGAAATAGATGTTTTTTTTCCTATTTTTATATTATGCGTGTGAAAGGTGTAGGATTCAAGAAATGTCAACTTTATGCAAGTCTGTCTCGTAGATTGGCGTATATTGACTTAATTCGGAAGTCGAGTCGCTGAAGAAATTGTAGCCGCCATGTTGAATAATGAAACACTGCAAGGAACTATGTTCGTTAATGGCATTCTCTAAAAACCGGAATGAGTATAAATGTATACGTAATAGGTAGAAATAACGTAATCTGATATTCTCGAAAATCAGCGAGATTAGCGGGAGCTTCCATTAAATGTGTGCGTAATATTTTGTATCATGTAGTAAATAATTAGCAGATAAATCGTAAATATTAACGGACACTTTTTTGAAAAGTAGACGTTGTTTATTAGTTCCCGGTGTCAATGAGGAGAGTGTCAGTACTGAAGTGTTGGGGTAAAAGTTTTTGCTACCATCTATATGGAGTATGTTTTAGGGAGAATCGAAGATGGTGGACTAAAAGTAATATGTAGTGTTAGTTCGAGAAAAATAATAACAAATTTACTAAAACATGCTCGAGTAAATAAACGTAATATAGTGGTGAGTTTAGTAACTTGTGATGCATGTGGTTATTTTTTATTCTTCAAAACGGTACAGAGGAAAAATCGTGTTAACTTTATATATTAGATAAAGAGAAAAAAGGAAAATTACAATTGCCATTCATATTTGTTCAGATGTCATACAAAAAATAAAAATATTAACAAATTAAGTACTCACAGTTTAACACACCTTTACAAAATCTTTTTTTATAGATGTAGAAATTTTCTTGTGCATTTTTCTTTAGTTCGCTTAACAGTGGCCGATCAAATTTCACTAAAAAAGTTCTTGCATTTTTCTAACAGGAAAAACATTCTAGGCAGACGACACATTTTCATTAAAAAAAAGTTTTAGAGTGTTAGCAAACATCCGGAGCCGACCTTTTTCTTTTTATTCAAGCAATAAATTATCAAAATATCACTTGCGTCTCTGAAAATTAAATAATTATTATTTTCTAACTTATTTTTTAAATAATTATTACTCCTATTTTACATATTAAAATGTAAATTACTAGACTGCAACCCCCAAATCAAATAAAACATGCGATGACTTCAAATTCTTCTATATTTATTCATCCTTCGTATAAATAAATATTAACTTCAATAAATCTTTTAAATACTTTAGTCGTCTTGACTAAATAAAAAAATATTCTGGATCCTTGTATCCGATATTTTCATCAAATTATGGATCGTTTTGTCCGATATTTTGATCCAATCTTTCTTGACTAAACCGAAAATATTAAGGATCCTTGACCAAAATATTCTCACTCAAACTTCGGATAATATATGGCCTTTTAAATACTAACATTTTATCATAAATTTCACCAAACAAAAATTGATATTGGGATTTACTAAACATTAGTTACTATTGGGAAGTCAAAACACAACTTAAAACAATGACTCGCAGGCAAACATACATTTTGATCCTCGGAATTTAAATTGTCATCAAGTTTCACAGAATAAAAGTTTTCAGTCCAAAGTTGACACTTTCGTTCAATAAATACTCTGTGAAAACTAAGACAACAACTTCTTATTGTCTAGTACATTATATTTTTTAAATTTTATTTATTTAATATTCGACATCATAATGTCGATTTTATATGTAAAGAAGTAAATTTGACATGCGCGTATCAACGTAGATGCAAATAGAAGGCGTTGACGATTCAACGCCCAGATTTCATCTGACGAAATAATCCCAGAAAAATTTTATCGTCAAATGTGTCGTCTGCGTTTGTTTACTTTTTAAAAACTGTCGCGTCACTCAAATTGACCAATCAGATAATGACCCGGAGTTTACCCCTGAAATGGGTGACCAATTTGTCGTCTGACGAAAACATTTTAAGCGCGGTTCTATAATAAATTTGAAACCATCAAAACAAAACGAATCTTACAAACATTTATTTTCACTGGGCGTTTTTAACTAAAATGAGATATGGCCATTTTGAAAATAAATTCCGAAAGTCTAAACGAAGTTGATTATTCAAATCGTGGCTCAAAACAACTCCCACTCAAATATTTGTACATCCTTTAATAGAATTCCCGAAGAAAAAGACCCATATTTTGCTTACAGTCAAACGATTATGATCCAATAAAAGCAGAGTCGTGAAGACGAAAGGAAATAGTTGAGAAATGAGACGCAGAATGGTGTCATAAAACCCGGAACTTAAAAGAGCCAATCAAAACAGAAGTCGTCAGTTTTTGATGATGCGATTGGCTCCATTTAAATTGCATCCCGTTTCAGGCGAGTAACACTTGAATATTGTATTTGATGAAACCATCAGTGGTTCATGTGTGAAACATGAATGAGAATTAGCTATAAATAAGTGAGAATAACCTAAAATTGGATAATAATATAACTATATATATATATATAGTTCAATTATTATCCAAAGGCTGCACACTCTCGAGTAACTTTAATAACAAGCAGTGCAAATAGCTATATGCACGATCCGAACGCCGTTTCGTAGATCACTCTATACTGCTTGGTATCTAGCCGCCGATTCGCTATTTACATTTAAAATTCCTCTATATTTACTAACTAGCTATGGCTGATGGATAAGATCCTCGACTACAAATCAGTGGCGATTTCTGATCGGGGTTCGCGCCCACCGACCGTTGAGAATTAGTTCCTACACTGAAGATTGCGTTAACATGAAACATATCTGTGAATGACTAAAATATGTTCTCTTTCTTGGGTTGAGCTTACTGGTAAGTGAAATAACAAACTGCTACTAACATATAAACTCAATGTTCTTTGTGTAAACAAATTGAGCATTGTGATTCCACCTATCTCAGCAGAAGACAAATAGCCTATGGGTTATAAGTGCTGACTGTCGTCTAGACGATCGAGTTCCGATCCCGGCCTGAGGCAGTGGCTTTCTAGCCGCACTGAAGAGCTGTGATACAGCGAAACTGTATATATGCACTAGCAGAATACCCATCCTAGGACGAGAAACATAATTCCCCGAACAGAACGCTTTTGTGTCACGTTTATCTATGCCCTTGGGAATAGTAAAATCAATATATAATGCTACTAACCCTTTATGTCTAGTATCTTTAAAGCTTAAGCTTAATGGGTCTTAAGAAGAAACTGAAATTCAGGGAATCTGACTGAATTGGTGTCTAATTGTCATGAATCAAATGTAATGCAAATCTGAATGGTGGTCTGGGCTCATATTATGCTCCCTAAAAACACTTTAAAATACTCCAAAGAAACTGAAATTTGGCGAATATTTATTCATTGATCTATAAAACCTATTGTTTAAATTGCATCTGAATTTCTCCAAACGGCTTCCATCCCTTGTTTGAATCATTTGCGGACATCTAAAGCTGAATATAACAAGCCGCGCGTGTATGTGACTCGATGTGGCAAGTGTAAAATGCAATAAATTTGGGCAATTTGGGGCATTTTTGACCCCCCCCCCCTTTGACCCCCTGGGGGCGCGAACCAGAATTTTTCTTTGGACAAGGATGCTCATTTTATATCCAGAACAATTGCCTCTACATTTTGGCCAAGTTTCAGAAAAATTGAATGGATGGATCAAACGTTATGGGAGAAAAGGGTCATTTTTTGCCATTTTGGGGGGTTTGAACGCCTGGGGGCGCGAACCAGATTTTTTCCAAGGTCAGCGATACTTATTTTCTATTAGGATCAATTGCCTCCACATTTTGGCTAAGTTTCAGAGAAATTGAATGGATGGATGAAAAGTTATGGGGCAAAAAATGTCATTTTTTGCCATTTCGGGGCCTTTTGACCCCCTGGGGGGGGGGGCTAACCAGATTGTTTTTCAAACATCGGAGAATGTCACTTTCTAACCTGACCAAAGTTACAACTTCATGCAAAATTTCAGAGAAATTCAATGGATGGTTGCAGAGAAAAATCCGGACGGACGGACGGACAGACGGACGGATGGACATGCCTCAAAACATAAGTGCCCCGATTTTATAAATCGGGGGACCAATTAACATTACTGACTCATGCATAACAGCTGTATTCCAAATTCATAATGATCGGTTCATTAGTTGATAAGTGAATCCTCTACATACAAATATATTTACATATAGACATACCCAACTATATATATATATATATATATATATATATATATATATATATATATATATATATATATATATATATATATATATATATATTAACATATTTCACCCCAAACAATGCAAACTGTAGACGTAAGAGGCTACTGAGAATCAGGGAGTATGTTTCGGGTGTCATCCTAATTGGGAGCTGTACAGCGAGATGTCTGTTTACATTTGTTTTATACGTCTGCATGTCGGTACATACGGGGAAACAGGGAGCAATGAGGGAGTTCCAGAGTCCAGCAGCACGAAGAAAGAAGCTGCTGGAGTAGAAGGCTCTCCGGCATCTGGGGACCTCCACAGTGAATGGATGGGATTTATCTGATTGTCGAGTTGGTCTAGTGTATTTATGTCGAGGGGCTATCAGAACAGCTAGTTCATCGGAGCACAATCCATTGAAGTATTTGTAAAACAAGCAGAAGGATTCAACATTTCGGCGATGGGATAGGGGCTGGAGCTTGGTGGATAGTGAGGAACTTATTGAGTTGGCGACTCTTTTTTTATTGACCTTGTCTAAGAGGGAGAGACTAGTGGGTGATGCACCAGCCCAAATGTGACAACAATACTCCATGCATGGGCAGATGGTGGCTTTGTAGAGATACAGGATAATGTCAGGTGCTTCAGTGGGCGCTTGATGGGAAAAGAAGAAGAAGAAAACCAAAATAAAAATTGGAAGCAAACAATCGAGAGAGTTTTGTGGATCTGGCTTCAAACCGAAAGCGATCATTCATGCGATGCAGGTCGCAGGAGTTCCTAAGTCCAAGTAATTAAGATCATTGTTTTAAAAACAAAAACTTTTCTTAGCCTGTGTCTTTCTTATTTTTTCTTTTCCCTTTCTTTACTCCATCTGTCTCTTCATTCGTATTCTTTCTATTTTTGTCTCTCGCATCTTTCTATGTGAGTTTTTGTGTTTTCTCTTTCTTTCTGTTTTTTTCTTTCGTTATCTCTTTGTTGTTGTTGTTGTTATTTCTCTTTTGGTTCGATAGGGTCGATCCTGAAGTCACGCAGCACCAGTTGTAATGTGGCCGTGCCGTGGAAATAATCCAGGGTCGAATCCTAGCTCCTAAAACACTATTGCTGCCAAAATATCATCTCAGTGGTAGCGTTACGGTAAAAAACAACACAAGACAAGTTTTAGATATAAGTCAGTTGTGACTGGAGTGTGTATGTGATACCGTCGTGGCTACGGACCCCAAACACCATCTGTTGATCTGTAGCAGTCACCAATAGGGACTACTTTTGAATGCGTAATCACTGTCCCTGTGAGCTGGCTTGTCCAATCAAATCATAGGGCGCAGCAATATCGTTAGTTCCCTTAGGGTTCGAGGAAAAAGATCAGACGACCTCCTGGCACCAGCTTGGACACATCGCAGAGAGCACCAGCGAGGAACGAGGAAACGCTCTCTCTCCGCCGCCGTCGCCCTCTCCACGGGCAGCCCTAAGAACTCTTATATTCTTCCTCTTCTTCAGACGGACACCGTCCAACTCTCTTCTACCTATACCAAACGGTATAGGTAACCTTGAGTTAATAAAACCCCTTTTTGTTATAGTTACAGACATACTTTTCGTTGTTCCGTTTCTTTACGAGAAGATAAAAGGATAACCCCTTTCATGCTACTCATCATCACCTTACAAATGGTGATCCCGACGTGATCTGAACACGCAACCCCGGTCGTATCGACTCCAGTGACTATCTTCTTTGCCCAATGCCGAGTAGTTGACTCTCGGACTCTCTCGGCGATCGCCTCGAACCGAACTCCTCTCGACACCAGCGCCCCAAATATATTTACTCTTGACCGGAAATCCTAAATGTCCGATCTTCCTCTCAGTTATCCCCATCCGATGACCAGAAACTGACCACACACGGGTTTTTTTTCAGCTTATCGGAGTCCAGCTCGGTACAGTTTCACGAATGCATACTAGTGCTTTAACTAACCTAAATCATTCGTAGGGGGCCCAGCATTGGTCAGAATTGAAATGAGACAGTAAATTATTGCCTTCTCTCTTTAGTATTGTATATGCAATATCTGTTGATAATATTAGTATGTGTGGTTAGTTGGAACCCTCTCAGACGGGGCTAGTTGGAACGTTTCATCTAAACACGTGATCGAATCACGGGGATATACTCTGTATTTCATAATGATCAATCCAAAAATAATGGGACTTGTGTTTCCTATCGATCTTTTAGGGTATAACCCAGAATAAAAGCAATCACAGGCGATTGAAAATAAACAATGTTCATAAAAGTAAAAAAAAATATACTTAGTTGAATATCTTTGATGACGTCATTCATTTAAATAATAATAAAAACAATGCCTGAATTTAATCATTTTCATCAATGAATGCTGGACAATATAGAGAGATGTGTGCAAAACAGGATAATTTGTTGGTTGAGTCACATTGGAAGAATAGACGAGAGTGCTTGCATTAGTAGATGTAGAACAGTTGAGGTAGCAAGGTCAGTTCACAGAAAGGAGACGGCCAAGAAAAGCATTGGTGGAAGTGATAAGGATGGATTTGAAAGAAAATGGGAGAAATAAAGACCTTCCCAGAGGTATATTAGTTTGGAATTTCATTTCTAAAAGCCGTCCAACACATGCCGGCATGTAAAACAGTAATGTATTGTTTTTTTTATCTAGAAATAACAAATGTTCATTTTTACAGGGATCTGAAAAATTATCTCGAGAATTATTTTGCTGAATTAGTAGCGACTAGATGTTCAGTCAATCAATTTTATTAGCAAAATAGCAAAGCGCATCAAACGATGTAAAGTGACAGTTAAAATCTAACTATGTATTATTGGTCCCCCGATTTATAAAATCGGGGCACTTATGTTTTGAGGCATGTCCGTCCGTCCGTCCGGATTTTTCTCCGCAACCATCCATTGAATTTCTCTGAAGTTTTGCATGAAGTTGTAACTTTGGTCAGCTTAGAATATGACATTCTCCAATTTTTGAAAAACAATCTGGTAAGCCCCCCAGGGGTCAAAAGACCCCGAAATGGCAAAAAAACGACATTTTTTGCCCCATCCATTCAATTTCTCTGAAACTTGGCTAAAATGTGGAGGCAATTGTTCCTAATAGAAAATAAGTATCGTTGACCTTGGGATAACCATGCCGTAGTTAGCTCGGACGCAGTCCCGTGGTATTATGTTTCGACATAGAGGTAGTATTTGGAAAAGAAACTCACTTCGTTAGACTGGTATTGTCTTGGCCTTCGGGGCTTGATTTACGCCGGTCTATGGGATTGTCCTGTGCAGTTCTAGGAGGTCCACCCTCCCAGGCTTTGCCTCCCCTCTTTGAGGAGGAGTAAGTTTATTGCTTACTGTCTGAGGCGCCCCTACCGGGGAATGCCGACGGGGCTGCCCAGGCAATTTTTAAATGGCCAGAGTGCTCACCTCTCAAGCGCTGGCTTTTCAAACTCCACTTTCTCGACCCGATCTTGGGTCACATCTTACTTGTGGGAGTAAGATAAAACTGGCCTTGTGCCTAACTCCTGGGGAGGAGTAAATAAAACTCACTTCGTGGTGTAACTCGTTTCAAAAGATCGTCATTCAGTTGCAACTTATGACGTAGGGGATCAGATTTCTTCAATGTAGACATCACGAGTAAAATGTTTTAGCATTTCATTTTTAAGAAGGGGCGAAGGGTTAGGGTTAGGGTTGAAAATGGGCGAATATCCGGTTGTTTAGGGTTAGGGTTGAAAAGGGGCGAGCATCTGGTTGTTTAGGGTTAGGTGGAGGGTTGAAAAGGGGCGAACACCCGGCTGTTTAGGGTTAGGGTTGAAAAGGGGCGAACACCCGGTTGTTTATGGTTAGGGTTGAAAAGGGGCGAACATCCGGTTGTTTTTCCGAGTCCATCTCTGATCTGATTCAATAACGGTCTCTCGTAGCTATCCGTTTCGTTTCCAGATCGGAACGTTCTTTTCTCTTTACTTTCGACGTAAGAACAATGTACTGGAAATTGCGAATGGCATTAGGAGCAAAGTGTAATATCTGTTCTGATTAGTGTTGGGACGATTAATCGGAATCGGGAATCGAAAACTCGGAACTTTTTGGCGCTTCCAGATTAGGCTGTCTGAAGATAGTGGCTTCCTGACTTAAATGCACCAAACATTGATGTTATTGCTTGTTATCTTTTCCTTTGCAAAACTCAATCATGTTCTGCAAAGTTAAAAACAAAAACAAAATTTTTCCTCTACAAAAAAATCAAACCAAACACTATGAATAAATATTTGAATCATAAAAACCTTTATCAAATTACCTGATTCGACATTACATAACTCGAAAATGATTGATATGCCGTAAAACAAAACAACCAAACCAAACACCATGAACAAATATTTTAAGATATAAAGAACTTGAAGCATAAAAACTTTTACGAAAATGACCTGTTTCGACATTACATAACTCGAAAAGGATTGATATGCCGTAAAACAAAACAACCAAACCGTCATAGTATTGACTCTGACATACATTTATTATTTCAAAAAGAACATTATTATTAACAGTAAATTATACAGATTGATGTAGAAAACACCGTGGAATTTCGACGAGATCCCGTATTTAGTAAATGTAGTATTCATCTTCATTTAGAAAATTAATTTAATAAATCAAAGCGACGAAGCGGATAGTTAACGTTTATCTGGCCTAATATTTTGACGAAAACGCTGTCGGTACACATTTTTCGTCCCGAAGATCAATAAAATATCCGATTTCAATTACGCAATTGTTTTTAGTTTTCATATGGTGAAAAACGCTTATTTCTACTTTTTTTTTATTTATTTACTACTTTTTAAGATATAAGATGGATGAATACACACATTTCCAAAACTAAAACGAAATTTTATAAATTCAGTCGTACTCGTTCGTAACTAAATAAAACAAAAAAGCAGCAGCAACTTAATTGATCGCCTTCACTTTCAAGTTGAAGCTTAAAGACAAGGTTATGGGCAAGGTTGAGTTGGACCGGCTGACGGACGTCGCCAGATCTGAAATTTGCTCATTATTATGTCATTACATTTACTGATTAGTTGACGGTTACCGCTACTGAAATAAATATCAACATATAAATGATGAACAGCTGCGGGTATGGTCTAAACAGAAGATCTGTTGCCAGATGACATAACCATTAACTTTTCATAACAAATAAATAACATCTTCCAAAAGGATATAACACATATAAAAAGGACATAATAACATTTTTGCCAAAAAATGATTCCCCGTCTGTTCCACTTCAAATAACTCCATTTTCGTCATTTTTTGCATTGCTTTTTCGTCTCTATAAGTGTTACACCGGCCGTTCTAACAGAAGAGAAACTACACCGGTTCTCACTATAAATAGTGCGAGTAGACAATCACCAGGGAGAAAAAGGACAGTATTGTAACTGTCTAGCCGAGTGCCAGTCAGTTTCCTTACCTTTGTACCTTTTATGTTAATACACTTGTTATCTTAACCCAACCTTGACTTGACTTCTTCTTTTTACTGTTGGTCTACTTCACAACAATAAAGAAGAAGCGTCTATTGATGCGATATCTCGCAGTGCTATATCTAATTAACCACCCAGCCTCCTGGAAAATTTGCGCTTTGCACACGCCTCTAATACTAATAACTTTTTTAAATGGTTAAGCAAGCATCAGTTGCATATTATGATACACGACATCCAACTCACGCACCGGCCCCTTCCGATTACTGCAACGTCCTATTACCATTGACAATGTGTTAAAGGTGTGAGAAAGAACTATTAGGAGCGGTCTAACATCAGGGGACAAATTGCTAAATTACTACCAGCACCATATGCATCGAGATGGACTACCAAAATTATTAAATCGAACCAGAAATCCTTCAATAAATATATTTGTAAGTTGTACGCGCGTGTTCGTAGTCGTTCCCCGTGCTGCATAAAACGTAAATTCCATGAACAAGCTTTCTTTTCTAAAGCGTCCCATCTGAGGAACTGTAACAGCAAGCAAACTGGAGCAAAATCTCGGACACGAATTATACTGATGAATATGTATTTATTTGCGCGCACGTGGCCAACGCTGAACTATAACATCTTTTCACCGTAAAACTGGAAATACATGAAAATAAACAAGTCTTACAAACATGTTCTAAGACAAAACAAAGCAAATTATAAAAGAGTAAACATCCAAATAGGTTTAGAGAACTATGCGTTGCTTACCTCTATTTTTGCCAAGCTACTTGCCCCAGAGCCAACGTCTATCACAAGCGGAACAAACGTCCGACTCCCATGTTGACCGATTCGAAAAGACCGTCTCTGGGCAAGCAGGCGGTGTAGAGGCACGACAGTTACCCCTGTACGCATGTCTTCCGGAAGAGGACAGTGCTGAATATAAAATGTCCCCTTCCTGAATTATGACCGGCCAACATGTGAAACTCCTACGTTTACAAAATACCACGAATCTGCTTCTCAGCCGACTACAACATGGTCGTCTTCAAGTTTAATGTAAACAAATACTTGTCTGACCGTCCTCTTGGATAAACAATTCCCCTAACCCCATCTTATGTCCATCTCTCCGGTTGTTCTCATTGTCTAACTGACGATCTCTTTAACCCTTATTCTCGAGTGCGCCCCCCCCCCTTCCGGCCTTGATTAGCGGTGATCCATTCGTAGAAGAATATCTTTCTTATCATTCATTTTAGGAAACGTCAATTAGACAAACATAAAATCATCACATATGACAACATTTATGAGATAAAATGATAACTTATAAAACACATGTCTTTCATTAATACCAACACAAACCTTGAGTTCCGGGGGGGGGGGGGGGAAGTCGAGAAAATCATACCTTTCATTAATCGTAACACGTTATTTATCTACCTCCCACAGCGGTAAGATGTGACACAAGGTCGGAAAGTGGGATTTGAAAAGCCATCGCCCGAAAATTTGAGCACTCTGGCCTACAAAAAATGCCTGGGCAACCTCGTCAGGCAGTAAGCAATAAACTTACTCCTTCACAAAGAGGGGAGACAAAGCCTGGGAGGGTGGACGTCCTAGAACTGCACAAGACAAACCCACAAACCGGCGGTATCAAGACCCGAAGGCCAAGACGACACCGCTCTATCCATCGGAACAGATACTACACTTTGATCCCTGCCAAAAGGCCGAGAAATATGTTATATGTATATTAATGTTTCGTGAAATAAAGTCGAATTGAATCATCAAAAATATTTCCTTTTCTTTTTCGTAATATTTTTAATAGTGGCCATTTTGGGTACTTGAAATGGAATTGTTGTCTGACAAACTGACATTCTGGCCAGTCCGTCACTAATAATGAATATTGATCATAAAAGGTTGCTTCTTCATCTTTCGTGTGAATCAGATGATTCTGATGTTGGCATTAGTTTCCCCGATGTTCTGGAAAGACATCGGGTACTTACGGAAAGGACCACGAGAAGGTTGCCAACATCCCTAAGTGGAAGTGGTACTGTGGAACCGACTGGATTCGAACTTGGAACACCCAGGTCTTCAGTCCGTATCATTATCCACTTCACCACCGTCACCTCCCAAAATAAAAGGTTGGTGATGAACAAACATGATATATTTAACGCAGCTATCGTCCAGTGTCAAAATAATCCACGAAAGAGTCCCATAGGCTTCCCGCTCCTGTGGACACCTCGACATACCCTAGCACTCCCACGACCCGTTCATTGTTAGCTCTTGTGTACAATTTATTATGATTATGATAAAGATAAAAGATTCATATGAATTAAATTCGGTGACGGATAGACTGCGTTAATCGTATCCACAGTGTAAACACTTAACACTAAAACTTAACACAAAAACTTAACACAAAAACTTAACACTAAAACTTAACACTAACACTTAACACTAACACTTAACACTAAAACTTAACACTAAAACTTAACACTAAAACTTAACACAAATGGTTGCATGAACCCCTGTTCTGGCTTTACCCTATAGATAGTACGGTAATCACTTCGCCGCAACCTAACGAAAGATTTCGACTAACTGATGCGAAACAAAGATTATGAAATTGGTCTCTTCGTAAACAAATAATGCGGCACTCCTTGTTAAGGTAATGAACTACTTAGTCGGTTGATAATGAGTGTCATCAAAGCAATACATCTCTCCTCCTCCATCCTTTATATTTTTGTCTGGACAATCTAAATTGGATCTATTTAAAATACCAAAACCGTATGTTCGGCCTCTTTACGCGCGTACTCCGTATACCGTCGACAACGAATCGTTTAATTATCATAAATCATAATGCCCATAGTTTTATTTTTAACAGAAGAAATGGGTGAAGATGTGTAGTATTGATGGGACCCCTGTCCTTGTTAAGCTCCTAGGGCGGACTCTCAATCCGGACTTCAAATGATGCGGAAGGCTTACATCAAACCTGTAGCTAAAAACGCTGGACGAATGGTTGGACCATCTTACCGCTTCAGAAAGTACCTGATTTCTGACGCAAACCTCTACTTTTATAAGAGTCAGACCCGTCCTAGGATTGAGTACTGCTGCCACATCTGGGGAGGTGCTGCTCAGAGCAATCTTTCTTTTATTGACAGAGTGCAAAACCGACTTCGCAATCTAGTGGGAGATGATCTTTTCTCTTCTTTTCCTTTACAAAAGAGATGTTGCTAGTCTTTCTTTTGTTCATCCCAGGAGCGGTCAACCTTTTCAGAGTGATGGCCAGATGAGACTTTTGGAAGGAGATCGCGGGCCGGAGTGAAAAACGAAATCTCAGAATTATTATATTTTGTTTACATGAATAAATTGTACAAAAATTGTATTGAACACTCGACAAATCTGATATTTTTTTCTCAAGAGACTTCTGTATGTGATGTTATAAAAGGCGCCGACAAAGAGCCATTTTGGAATCATAAAAAATAATGACGGGGAAGTAGCAAGTTGATCCAGCATTCGTTTTGACACACCTCACATAAGTTCTATGTTTCATGCCCTTTCCTCGTCTCACGTTTCCTCTTTGCCTTTCTCTTTTTTCTTTTTCTATTTTTATCTCAGGCCAAGGATTTGAAATTAATAGTAAAAGAAAAATGAAATATACATACATCATCGCTCGCTGATATTCATAGATTTTTATCCCACTGTAAATCTTAATTGAAACTTACTTTTACATCTATGTCACAAAATGATATGAGTTTTACTGGGAGGTCCGTGGGGCGGATTGCAATAATAAAGTATAGCAGGGTGGCTGGCCGGACGCTACGCCTTCGTGGGCCACATCCGGCCCGCGGGCCGGAGGTTGCCCGCCCCTGGTTTATCCTTATTCTTCGTGGTAGGTGATGTTCTGAGCTACAATCACTGGTTTTCTCTGTAAAACTTCCACAGCAAGTACTCGTCTTCCTACCTCCACTGCAAAGGCCTTTCTGTTCTTACTCTGTTCTTACTCTGTTCTTACTCTGTGTTGATTTTAAGTAGACTTAAAATCAAATGGAACTTCCACGAGGAGAACTTCTTTCCAAGAACTTTCCATCTCTGCAATACAATACCACGAGTCGGATTCCCTGCTGACTACAATTTAGTCGTCTTCAAATCTTATGCACAGAAATACTTGTTGAGCCGTCTTTTTAAGTAATCATATCCTACTTTTTCACATATCGTTTCCAATCTCATAGTATTGTTCATTATTTAATTAACAATCTCATTAATACTTAACCTCGAGTGGCTTTTGGGCCCTGATATGTGGTTACTCGTAAGTATAAAAAAATAAAAAATTCTTTTTTAATTCTTCGATAAACATTTTTAAAACGTTATTCGTTACTTTTCAGGATCCAAGGTTGTCATATGTCAACTTACATGCTCTCTAGGTCTTAACCAATCGCTATGCTAAATTTGATTTAAATCGATTCGCTAGTTCTATAGTCTCTGAAAAACAGATGAATAAACATACGTCCCCTTAAATTTAGATACTATAATAAACATATTATTAAATACTATTTATTCAATACTATTTATAAAATACTATTCATAAAATACTATTTATTCAATACTATTTATTAAATACTATTCATAAAATACTATTTATTAAATACTATTCATAAAATACTATTTATTCAATACTATTTATTCAATACTATTTATTCAATACTATTCATAAAATATTATTTATTCAATACTATTTATAAAATACTATTTATAAAATAGTATTTATCTAATACTATTAATAAAATACTATTTATTCAATACTATTCATAAAATACTATTTATTAAATACTATTAATAAAATACTATTTATTAAATACTATTCATAAAATACTATTTATTAAATACTATTTATAAAATACTATTTATTCAATACTATTTATTAAATACTGTTCATAAAATACTATTTATTCAATACTATTTATTCAATACTATTCATAAAATACTATTTATTAAATACTATTCATAAAATACTATTTATTAAATACTATTTATAAAATACTATTTATTCAATACTATTTATTAAATACTGTTCATAAAATACTATTTATTCAATACTATTTATTAAATACTATTCATAAAATACTATTTATTAAATACTATTCATAAAATACTATTTATTAAATACTATTCATAAAATACTATTTATTAAATACTATTCATAAAATACTATTTATTAAATACTATTTATAAAATACTATTTATTCAATATTATTTATTAAATACTATTCATAAAATACTATTTATTAAATACTATTCATAAAATACTATTTATTAAATACTATTCATAAAATACTATTTATTAAATACTATTCATAAAATACTATTTATTCAATATTATTTATTAAATACTATTCATAAAATACTATTTATTCAATACTATTCATAAAATATTATTTATTAAATACTATTTATAAAATACTATTTATTAAATACTATTCATAAAATACTATTTATTAAGTACTATTCATAAAAAACTATTTATTAAATACTATTCATAAAATACTATTTATTAAATACTATTTATAAAATACTATTTATTCAATACTATTCATAAAATATTATTTATTAAATACTATTAATAAAATACTATTTATTCAATATTATTTATTAAATACTATTCATAAAATACTATTTATTAAATACTATTCATAAAATACTATTTATAAAATACTATTTATTCAATACTATTCATAAAATATTATTTATTAAATACTATTAATAAAATACTATTTATTCAATATTATTTATTAAATACTATTCATAAAATACTATTTATTAAATACTATTCATAAAATACTATTTATAAAATACTATTTATTCAATACTATTCATAAAATATTATTTATTAAATACTATTAATAAAATACTATTTATTCAATATTATTTATTAAATACTATTCATAAAATACTATTTATTAAATACTATTCATAAAATACTATTTATAAAATACTATTTATTCAATACTATTCATAAAATATTATTTATTAAATACTATTAATAAAATACTATTTATTCAATATTATTTATTAAATACTATTCATAAAATACTATTTATTAAGTACTATTCATAAAAAACTATTTATTAAATACTATTCATAAAATACTATTTATTAAATACTATTTATAAAATACTATTTATTCAATACTATTCATAAAATATTATTTATTAAATACTATTAATAAAATACTATTTATTCAATATTATTTATTAAATACTATTCATAAAATACTATTTATTAAATACTATTCATAAAATACTATTTATAAAATACTATTTATAAAATACTATTTATTCAATACAATTTATTCAATGCTATTCATAAAATATTATTTATAAAATACTATTTATTCAATACTATTTATAAAATACTATTTATAAAATACTATTTATTCAATACTATTTATAAAATACTATTTATAAAATACTATTTATAAAATACTATTCATAAAATACTATTTATTCAATACTATTTATGATATGGCTTATTTTTTTGAAAAAACATGGTTTAAAGGACTTTTTTATTAATTATTATTTGTTGCAACGTTTTAGTATAATAAACTGGTGAAGTATGTAATTTTACATTTGTTTTATTATAACTTTCTTTTATATAAATATATATATATATATATATATATATATATATATATTTAATAACAGATATATATTACACATTTAATATATATATATATTAAAATGAAATATTTAAAAACATACATGTATATATATATATTTAATTTTTAAATATTTTTAATATGAAACTAAATATAATATAATAATATAAATACATAAAACTATAAATCACCAAATAAGTAGTGCAATGGATTCGTCCGAACACTTTAAAATACAACACATTTCTGTAAATAACGGATACATTTTCTTAGAAACAGACGAACAACACACGTAACGAGGACATTTTTTAATAACAAAATAAGTTAGCTTAACATTAATCTGGAGAAAAAAATTAGATCTAATATACGGAACGTTTTTATTCTTGTTTTTTAAGGGAAGTGGGGACTGATCAACTCTGTTGGGAAGCCATGAGATAAAATACTCTTTTGTTTTTGAATTCCCGAAACAGTTTTTCATGGTAAACAACTGATGATCCCTTAAATAATGTTAAGACTAGCGTAAATTCTTGGGACCAAACTAATATAGTGACCGTAAAAAGTAAATTGACTTACAAGAAATGTAGTTTTCCACCAAAGGACTTGGGACTAAAATGTTTTATGTTTTTTTGTTTTTTTTTACATATAGTTTTAATCGTTGAAGAAATTCCGAGACTATATATATATATACATATATGTATGTATGTGTGTGTGTTTGACAGCTTGATAACATGCCTGCTGGATTTGACATTTAGACGTTAATTTACTCTTCCATTTCCACGACAATGTGTGTTGGCCGCAACGGTTAACTCTCCGACTACTGAGTAAATAATGACTTTCGTATTGAGGTTCGAATCGTGCGACCAGCAAAGATTGTCTCCTCTCATACTGATGATTGCAGGTTTGGCATGCAACACATGTGTATATTGGTCAATTTTAAAATAATGTTATTTATATATATATTGAGAACTTACAGCTGTTTTTTTTTAATTGCGCATGTGTGAACTTTAGTTTTTATTCGTGAATTCCGACATCATACATAACGTTTTTTATATATATATATTTTTTTCTATTTCATTTTATATAGTATGTTCCCCATACGATCCATTATATATATATATATATATATATATATATATATATATATATATATATATATGCATATATATATATATGCATATATATATATATATATATATATATATACAGTGTGTGTATTTAGGCAGCACTCTTTCATTTAAGCAAACATTGTAAAACATAACAAAATTCTACAGCTTGATTGTGCCTTTTTTATTTTTCTAATGATCTGTTTTGTGTCAAAATCAAAAATATTTCATGCCCGTTCATGGCTGGTTTTTAAAATCATCTTCTTTTCTTCAGCTTTTTGTTCATTTGTTTTTGTCACCTGAAGATGATTCGACGAAGAATCGAAAACGTTCGTGATACATATGAAATATGCATTAATTCTTTTGCGTTTGACACAAAAACAGATCATTAGAAGTGTAACAACGATAACAGACACCGTCTGTGGGTGGGCGGTGTCCTTTTCTAAGTGTCTCTTTAAGGGAGAAGCCCCGTGTTCACGAGGGGCTGTCTATATCGATTATTTTGTTGTTATTTTTAAAATTTAATTTAAACTTAAAGATTATTTATATGTTTTTGTTTATTTTAAGCATTTGGATTATGGGTTATTAGTTTAAAGTTTTATTTATGTGTTAACCCGGCATGCGGTTTTATTTTGTATTTTGTGGAGTCATGTATTACATGTATCCATGTGGTCCTTTGTTTTTAATTCCATGATAAATGGCAGTATACTGAAATCATATGCCCTTAATAGGGTTAAGATGAAAATTCATATACACTAAATGTACAAAAGCAAGGAAATTCCCAAATGTTTACACTTTTATTGTCATTAAGGGTATGCGAGCACAACAGGGCTATGTATTTTGCTGGTAGGAATTTTTCTTCAGCGCACCTCACACACTTCATCCACTCATGCATAGAGATTTATACTGTAGTGATGTGATAATGAAATGGTTTGGTTGATATGTAGTCATACCCTTAATGACAATAAAAGTGTAAAAATTTGGGAATTTCCTTGCTTTTGTACATTTAGTGTATATGAATTTTCATCTTAACCCTATTAAGGGCATATTTTTCATGGAATGTCACTACTTTTGTAAAGGCTATGTCTCAATACAATGGTCATTTTAAAGTTTTTTTGGAATTTTCTGGAAAACTAAGGTATATGGTAAACTGAAATTAAAATGCCATCAACTAGACCCTAGAACCTCTATCTTTGCCAAAGATCAGCTGAATCCATCAAATAGTTGATGAGATACAGGGGGGCACCTTCGTACGTACGTACAAACAGATAACATGATTTCATGACTGAACTTTCTGGATCTCTGGGTTTCCTTGACTAATGATGCTGCAATTCTACACACTTATAAAACCTATCAAATAAAAATGTTGTGCAAAGTTTTAACTAATTTGGTTTATTGGTTTTTGAGTTATGATTGATCAAAGAAATGTGATTTCCAGCATAGGCCATTCTTAAAGTCTATTAAGGGATAGAGCGCTCTCGCGCCTCCCTTGATTTATATCATTAAATGATTCATATATTATTTTTATTTATCTTTGCTGATTAATAATATATAGTTATTACTTTTCTATCAACCCTAATGTTTTAGACTCTATTTGCTTGGTTTACAAATCTCTTGACCTCGAATAAAACGGAGCAGGACATGCAATACAACAACAACAGCAACGCAATATTAATACTACTACTACTACAACAACTACCACTACTACTACTAATAATAATAATAATATGCATTGTTCGAATGGAAAGGAAGAACTAAAAGAATTCCACTTTTAAGGAGAGATAGAACAGGTGTTCGTCACGCCATCTGAGCCGGATTAAAGTACTGAAAAGAAGAAAGACTATTGGTTGGTTGCCGTGGCCATTGCCCAACCATTGCATACGGAATTGAATCCTTAAGGCAACTTTACTTGCTACTTAACTTATTTACATTCCATTCGTTCTGCATATCCCATTCTTTAGCCAATGTAAGATAAAAGACATACCTTCTTCCAGATGCAAATATTGAAGAATGAGTAAATGCACAAACATAATGAGCCTTCCAAGTCATCCTTCCAAGGAATCCTTCCAAGGCATCCTTCCAAGACATCCTTCTAAGGCATCCTTCCAGGGCATCCTTCCAACGCATCCTTCCAAGGCATTCTTCCTAGGCATCCTTCCTAGACATCCTTCTAGGGCATCCTTCCAAAGCATCCTTCCAAGGCATCCTTTCAAGGCATCCTTCCAGTGCATCCTTCCTAGACATCCTCCTAGGGCATCCTTCCAAAGCATCCTTCCAAGGCATCCTTCCAAGGCATGCTTCCAAAGCATCCTTCCAAGGCATCCTGCCAAGACATGCTTCCAAGGTATCCTTCCAAAGGCATCCTTCCAAGGCATCCTTCTAGGGCATCCTTCCAAGGCATCCTTCTAGGGCAGTAGCGCTTGATATATCCAAGGCCTTTGACAACGTATGGCATAAAGGGCTTCTCCTGAAAATACGCTCATACGGTATTACTGGGCAATTACTTAATATAATTAGATCTTTCCTAACCAAAAGAAAGATCCAGGTTTTCCTCGATGGCCGTTCATCTAAGCAACATGACAACATGACATAAATGCTGGTGTACCCAAGGGATCTATTATTGGACCTTTATTGTTCCTGATCTTCATAAACGCTCTCCCTGATGACGTAGAGTCTGAGATTGGTTTATTTGCTGACGACACCACTCTTTACTCTCGTCATGTTGGCAAAACAAACGCGATCATATCCGAGGCACTGGCTGAATCCTTGGAAAATGATCTCCAGGCTGTAGTGGATTGGGGTCTTAAATGGTTGGTAACTTTTAATGCCGCAAAGACAAAGCTATTTTCCTTCAATAACTACAAGAAACCTCTTCAACCATCGATTGATAATGGATAATGTCAGGTGTGAGAAGTTTACTGGCACGGTAGAAGGAGCCCACCTTTTTTGCAGCAGCTCTGGCAATGTTTTCAATGTATTTATTTCAATTCATGTTACCTGTGAAGGTTAGGCCGAGGAGTTTGAATGATGAACTCTCATGCAGAGTGCTATTTGCCATGACAATCGGTACTTGACCCCTAACCCTAACCCTAACCCTCCTCAACATATTACTGTTTGTTCTCTCTTACATTTTCACGATGGTGATAGGAAAATAATGGAGTGGAAATGACCATAATATCCGAAGCATCACTGAGAGAGCCATACCTTGAAATGCCCCAGCAATTCTGATTCGTCTATCTTGGCCAGCCACCCCTCAAGGTCATTGTCTGCTAGATTGAGGCTATGTCGTTCAAATTACTGTGGAATGTTTTGCCCAAGGTTTTTACAGGCTTTTACTTTTACTTCAGGGTATTTTAAATCTAACTTCATCTGCGACTCTGTTTTTATTTCCAGTATTAGCTTCAGTATTTTTTATTCATTTTTTTTATTACTTATGAACCGATCATTATAAATTTTGGAATATATATTCTTGGCAACTCGGCCAGAAACATTGACATATTTATTTTGTTACGTCAACCCAAACACGTCATCAAACGCGTTTTTGGCGGGAAAGAATGAACCGGAATTTTAATGCAACTTTCAGGAAATTTGTCACCCTAGAGCCAAGTCATGGTGTCCCAGATAATGATGTGGCATAGTAGCTTTCGTCTCGTTCGAAAAAGACGACATTCGTGGAATAGACTACGAGAGGTGGGGGTTGATGTCTATCATGTCCAGGATTAAAAGAAAAACATTCAGACGCTGTTCAGATGTACATATCTTCTAACTGACGATTTACATGGTTTGTTGCACTTCGCTATATTTTACCATTAATTTGATTTTGATTTGATTTGATTTGATTTGATTTGATTTTGATTTGATTTGATTTTGATTTTGATTTTGATTTTGGTTTGATTTTGATTTGATTTGATTTGATTTGATTTGATTTTGATTTGATTTGATTTTGATTTTGATTTGATTTGATTTGATTTTGGTTTGATTTTGGTTTGATTTTGATTTGATTTTGATTTTGATTTTGATTTTGATTTGATTTTGATTTTGATTTGATTTGATTTTGATTTGATTTTGGTTTGATTTTGGTTTGATTTGATTTGATTTTGATTTTGATTTTGATTTGATTTTGATTTGATTTTGGTTTGATTTTGGTTTGATTTGATTTGATTTTGATTTTGATTTTGGTTTGATTTTGGTTTGATTTTGATTTGATTTGATTTGATTTGATTTGATTTGATTTGATTTTGGTTTGATTTGATTTGATTTTGATTTTGATTTTGATTTTGGTTTGATTTTGGTTTGATTTGATTTTGATTTTGATTTGATTTTGGTTTGATTTTGATTTGATTTGATTTGATTTGATTTGATTTGATTTTGATTTGATTTTGATTTGATTTGATTTGATTTTGATTTTTGTTTGATTTGATTTGATTTCGATTTTGATTTTGGTTTGATTTTGGTTTGATTTTGATTTGATTTGATTTGATTTTGGTTTGATTTTGATTTGATTTGATTTGATTTGATTTTGATTTGATTTTAGTATACGCTTTACAATATTTCTATGCACTTATTTCTGGCTTGCAATTAATTTTGGTCCATGTCATATTTTTCTCTAGCCTCTTCTATTTACCTTAACTGATGTTGTTATCATGATTAAGTTTTCATGGTAAGCTTTATCGGAGTCTGGTGTGCACCTTATCTGGGTAATGGGTCTCAGTTGCCTTTACCAGCATATTCATGGCCCAAAACTAACCCTAACCCGTTACCAGCATATTCATAGCCCAAAACTAACCCTAACCCTTTACCAGCATATTCATGGCCCAAAACTAACCCCAACCCGTAACCAGCATATTTATTGCCAAAAACTAACCCTAACCCGTGACCAGCATATTCATGGCGAAAAACTAACCCTAACCCGTGACCAGCATATTCATGGCCCAAAACTAACCCTAACCCGTTACCAGCATATTCATGGCCAAAAACTAACCCTAACCCGTGACCAGAATATACATGGCCCAAAACTAACCCCAACCCGTAACCAGCATATTTATGGCCCAAAACTAACCCTAACCCGTGACCAGCATATTCATGGCCCAAAACTAACCCCAACCCGTAACCAGCATATTTATGGCCCAAAACTAACCCTAACCCGTAACCAGCATATTCATGGCCCAAAACTAACCCCAACCCGTAACCAGCATATTTATGGCCAAAAACTAACCCCAACCCGTAACCAGCATATTCATGGCCCAAAACTAACCCTAACCCGTAACCAGCATATTTATGGCCAAAAACTAACCCCAACCCGTAACCAGCATATTCATGGCCCAAAACTAACCCCAACCCGTAACCAGCATATTCATGGCCCAAAACTAACCCTAACCCGTTACCAGCATATTCATGGCCCAAAACTAACCCTAACCCGTGACCAGCATATTCATGGCCCAAAACTAACCCTAACCCGTTACCAGCATATTCATGGCCAAAAACTAACCCTAACCCGTGACCAGCATATTCATGGCCCAAAACTAACCCTAACCCGTAACCAGCATATTTATAGCCCAAAACTAACCCTAACCCGTAACCAGCATATTCATGGCCCAAAACTAACCCTAACCCTTTACCAGCATATTCATGGCCAAAAACTAACCCTAACACGTTACCAGCATATGCATGTCCAAAAACTAACCCTAACCCGTGACCAGCATATTCATGGCCCAAAACTAACCCTAACCCTTTACCAGCATATTCATGGCCAAAAACTAACCCTAACCCGTTACCAGCATATTCATGGCTAAAAACTAACCCTAACCCGTTACCAGCATATTCATGGCCCAAAACTAACCCTAACCCTTTACCAGCATATTCATGGCCAAAAACTAACCCTAACACGTTACCAGCATATGCATGTCCAAAAACTAACCCTAACCCGTGACCAGCATATTCATGGCCCAAAACTAACCCTAACCCTTTACCAGCATATTCATGGCCAAAAACTAACCCTAACCCTTTACCAGCATATTCATGGCCAAAAACTAACCCTAACCCTTTACCAGCATATTCATGGCCCAAAACTAACCCTAACCCTTTACCAGCATATTCATGGCCAAAAACTAACCCTAACCCTTTACCAGCATATTCATGGCCAAAAACTAACCCTAACCCTTTACCAGCATATTCATGGCCAAAAACTAACCCTAACCCTTTACCAGCATATTCATGGCCAAAAACTAACCCTAACCCTTTACCAGCATATTCATGGCCAAAAACTAACCCTAACCCTTTACCAGCATATTCATGGCCAAAAACTAACCCTAACCCTTTACCAGCATATTCATGGCCAAAAACTAACCCTAACCCTTTACCAGCATATTCATGGCCCAAAACTAACCCTAACCCTTTACCAGCATATTCATGGCCAAAAACTAACCCTAACCCTTTACCAGCATAATCATGGCCAAAAACAAACCCTAACCCGTTACCAGCATATTCATGTCCAAAAACTAACCCTAACCCATGACCAGCATATTCATGGCCCAAAACTAACCCTAACCCTTTATCAGCATATTCATGCCCAAAACTAACCCTAACCCGTGACCAGCATATTCATGGCCCAAAACTAACCCTAACCCTTTACCAGCATATTCATGGCCAAAAACTAACCCTAACCCTTTACCAGCATATTCATGGCCAAAAACTAACCCTAACCCTTTACCAGCATATTCATGGCCAAAAACTAACCCTAACCCTTTACCAGCATATTCATGGCCCAAAACTAACCCTAACCCTTTACCAGCATATTCATGGCCAAAAACTAACCCTAACCCTTTACCAGCATAATCATGGCCAAAAACAAACCCTAACCCGTTACCAGCATATTCATGTCCAAAAACTAACCCTAACCCATGACCAGCATATTCATGGCCCAAAACTAACCCTAACCCTTTATCAGCATATTCATGCCCAAAACTAACCCTAACCCGTGACCAGCATATTCATGGCCCAAAACTAACCCTAACCCTTTACCAGCATATTCATGGCCAAAAACTAACCCTAACCCTTTACCAGCATATTCATGGCCCAAAACTAACCCTAACCCTTTACCAGCATATTCATGGCCAAAAACTAACCCTAACCCTTTACCAGCATAATCATGGCCAAAAACAAACCCTAACCCGTTACCAGCATATTCATGTCCAAAAACTAACCCTAACCCATGACCAGCATATTCATGGCCCAAAACTAACCCTAACCCTTTATCAGCATATTCATGCCCAAAACTAACCCTAACCCGTGACCAGCATATTCATGGCCCAAAACTAACCCTAACCCTTTACCAGCATATTCATGGCCAAAAACTAACCCTAACCCTTTACCAGCATATTCATGGCCAAAAACTAACCCTAACCCTTTACCAGCATATTCATGGCCAAAAACTAACCCTAACCCTTTACCAGCATATTCATGGCCCAAAACTAACCCTAACCCTTTACCAGCATATTCATGGCCAAAAACTAACCCTAACCCTTTACCAGCATAATCATGGCCAAAAACAAACCCTAACCCGTTACCAGCATATTCATGTCCAAAAACTAACCCTAACCCATGACCAGCATATTCATGGCCCAAAACTAACCCTAACCCTTTATCAGCATATTCATGCCCAAAACTAACCCTAACCCGTGACCAGCATATTCATGGCCAAAAACTAACCCTAACCCTTTACCAGCATATTCATGGCCAAAAACTAACCCTAACCCTTTACCAGCATATTCATGGCCCAAAACTAACCCTAACCCTTTACCAGCATATTCATGGCCAAAAACTAACCCTAACCCTTTACCAGCATAATCATGGCCAAAAACAAACCCTAACCCGTTACCAGCATATTCATGTCCAAAAACTAACCCTAACCCATGACCAGCATATTCATGGCCCAAAACTAACCCTAACCCTTTATCAGCATATTCATGCC
>OY744518.1:6253991-6331491 GCA_963556195.1 Sepiola atlantica | reverse complement strand
AAGACGCGAAGGCCAAGACAACACCAGTATGGGGTGCAGTATCCATCGGAACAGATACTACACTTTGATCTTAGCCAAAAGGCAAACGTATTTTTATATTTTAAATGCCTGTGAAAACACTTATAATTCCATTAAGTCTTTTTTGGGGAGTTGGCACTGAAATTCAACAAAATTCTACATTCATGGATGGCAAAGAACATTCAACCAAGTTCTTCATTTCAAGTAGATACTGAAAGTTCTACTATGTTATTGAGTTAGGGTTTCTGTTCTCCGTGTGATGAACCGGGCACGGGCCCCAAGCCACAGTGGGGTTCACTGTGCCATCTGGATTCTAGTAAACACTGGAGAGATCTCCTCCTAGATATGAATATATATATAGCTTATATTGAAATCAGAGGCCGAACCAAAATAAAGTTTAGTTAATTCATTAGTCTTTTCACTAGTTCCCCCCCATCATCAAAATCTTATTATCTTAATAATTTTCATTGATCGCGTTAATGCGTTTGAGTTTTACACCCCCCCCCCCATCGATGATGGGCATTACAAAACTATACCCAGTTGATTCTCATCAGTTAACTCCTCTTTTTCGTTGTCGAACTCTTTTACTTTCAAATTCGAGTCAACAAATAATTCGACCATTAATTGATTTCTCATCACCAGCAGCGGTATTAGGTGCCATTTTTATCATTTAATTCCTTTTCCCCAGATGCAACCGTCTTCGATCAGATCTTTAGTAGCATCAAAACAAAACACTCAAACGCCAATCTCCGACGGTAGGAGACAATTTCTAACCCACTTTGTTATTGGCACCAGCTGAAATCTAACGAAAATACATTAATAACGTTTACGAGAATAATAAGATTTTACTCACAGAGCCCTGGCGGTAACTAACAATGAGTTGAAGTTATTCTCAACAACGACAGTCTGCTTTTCTTGTCAGGGATTCACTGCAAGGCTGCGAACGGGTAATGTGAGGTCATCAAGTTATCGCTGTTTCTCTCTCTTTTGGTTTAGAGCATGTGGTGCAATGGAGGTAAAATGTGACTTGTTACTTTTAACACCTCTAAAACCAAGCTTCTCTCCTTTGACCACCAACGCTTGGATTCTTCTTTTGTTCGTGTCATGAAGCCCCTTGCTTCGATAAGCTTCTAGGACTGACTTTAACCAGATCTAAAATGGAAGACATATCAAAACCATCGCTTCCCTTATTTTGTCCTTTAGTCCTCACATTTTATGTGTGATGTTCCTGACAAAGGGAGAAGAATTGCTGTTTTCTGGATCTGAATCTATCTATCTAGCACTTCTCGTTGGATTTTTTTGATCTTGAAGTAGTATTTTTTAGATCCTTACATCAAGTGGCTTCATGCTTTGTCTGGAGCAATTTCCATTAAAAAGATCTGTTGTTAAGGTGGCAGAAAGAATTGTTGGATCATTATACCACTTCAGAAAGTACTCAAATCCTGATACGATCTTCTGCCTATCTAAGAGTCAGATACGTCGTGGGAAGGCGTCGCTCAGAGCACTCTTGACAGAGTGCCGCATCAACTTCGAAATCTAGTGAGGGATGATCTCTTCTGTTGCTCATCTTTTTTTACCTTCTCATTATTTCCATGGAAAATGCTCGACTGAGCTCCAATTTCTGGTTCCTCCTTGTAAGACATTCACAGCAAGAACTCATTTTCTCACCACAATGAAAAAAGACTTTTCTTTGTAAGTGTCCCAAGCGTCAGGCAGAAGTTCCACAAACAGAGCTTCTTTGCAAAGACTCCCACGTCTGTGGAACACATTACCACGGGAATGCTTCCCTGCAGATTACAGCATAGTTGTCTTCAAATCCAACAAATACTTGTCATAAATCGTCCCTCTAAGTAATCAACCTTAGTTCATTCTATTAATCATTTTTAATACTCCCATAACATTCTTCATTTTGCAACTAACAATAATTCCATCACATTAACTCTTATCCTCGAGTGGCTTATGACCTTTATAAGTAGTGACACATTAGTAAAATACCGTTTATCATTACTATCCATTGGTATTAATACAATTTTTGCTGGTCAAGTCTTGAGTTCGATTCTCAATCAGTTCTTTTATAATTTTTGTAAATATTATTTCCCTACATTTATATTTTAATCATTAATTAATCTTATTAATTTAGATTATAATGTCATAGCTCTACTATTCTCCTCTTGTTATTTACTTGTTAATTAGTATCACTTCACATTTCAACTGGATGAAGCCGACAAAAGGTTTGTCATGAACAAAACTGTATCTACTAAAAATACAATGGAATTAAAAGCCTTCTTCTTTTTCTTCTTCTGTCATCAGGTGTTGGATACCTCTCTATATAGTTCAACCAAAATGAATATAATTTCTCAAATTTCCACGGTGCATAAAAGAGAAATCAAATTGGCATCCATTTTGGTGAATTCTCTACACAAACGGATTTTTCCTCTGGTGTTTATTGTTTTTGATAAAGGGAAGATTTTCCCGAAATATTAAATAAATGATTTTTAATAATCATCCAGACAACACACAAACAGCCGACACCACACTTGCTGTTATGTAAGATTTTAAAGAAAAATAAATAGTAAGTCCCATTTCGATTTATTATTTTGTTCTTTCCAGCTTACAACTTATCCGGCATTCTGCATTGCCCTCAGCCTTCTTAACATATTACTATATATATATATATATATAGTAAGTTATAAAAATATATTTATGGCAATTAAGCTACACAGAGGCTTTCAGCGTTTCATCCCCGTAAATATATATATATATATATATATTATTATTTCAAATAAAATGTTATAAGGAGATATAACCATTGTTTGTGAGAAGCCCAATGATTGGCTAAGAGAATAACAAAGAATCTGGTTGATTAACTAGCTAGATTAAACACCATTTGTATTTATAAAAACACCCCGCAACATAAACTCCATGCATTTTAGCCTGACGATTCCCTACGGGAATGAAACGCGGAAGCTTCTGTGTAGCTTTATTGCCATAAATATATTTTTATGGCTTACTATATACATACATATATATATATATATATACTATTAGATAAATATTTTTATATCCATAGACATATTTTTCACGTTTTTTTTTGTTTTACGCTCGTACGTGTATAGAATTATGTAACCACATCGCTGGTCGAACGATTCGAACCTCGACTCCACGTATTATGAACCCTGGTTTCGTAACTATTCCGTTGCCGATCCGATCGCGCTTTTAACATTAGAGAAATGCTTTTTATTGTTAATGTAAACACAAGTAGCATGATTCTAACATATGATTCTATCCTCAACATATATATATATATAATCTCTCTCTCATACATATATATATATATATATGTATATATATATATATAATCTCTCTCTCATACATATATATATATATATATGTATATATATATATAATCTCTCTCATACATATATATATAATCTCTCTCATATATATATATATATATATATATACATATGATTGTGATAAGATGAATCATCGTAGTCTTTTGTTGTAATTAAAAATGTTTCTCGGCTGCAAATCATAAATTCTTAACATTTAACAAATAAAAAATTGTTGGAAAACATAAAATCATGGAAAATTATTATTTTTTAAAAATTTAAATTCAATATTTTCAGTGGTTCACCAATCTTTATCAAAAATGTATTACTCAATAACAATTGAACTTGAACAATTCAACCAATCACTGTGGAGACGAGTGGAGTGATAGGTTCCGCCACGCGCGACTTCCTCGGCCTATTAATGACGCGCAACACCGAAGACAATCGTGAATTGTCTTGGCTTTACGAGCACCTCTCTATCGCCATTATTCCTGGAAACGCCTTCAGTCTGCTCTCGGCCTGCCAAGCCAGCCGGACATTCGAAGAAAACTATGGACCGTAACACAATTATATATAAGGAATCAGGATTTTATGCTACTGAACTAAACAATGTCCAAATAACGAATAAGAGATTTATTAATTAATAGTTTAAAAATAAATTATAATTATTTTCTTAGAAAAAAATATGTGTACATCCCATGTTACACGTTGATATTGAATGTGTATGAAACCGTTGTTAAAAATTGGACGTTTTCAACTATGTGCAGAGTTGCTTCTTTGTCTCAACCTACGAGTCGGTACACGCAAAGTCTGCACCGAATATCAAAGTAAATCGTTTTTTTTATCAAAGTGAACGTACGCGCATTCATCTCGTGAATTACCGTTAAGACCAATACATTCCTTTAGCCAACAAGGTTTTATTCTAAAACAAAATCCTTCTTGGTCTGTAAAAACGATTAAAAAACCCACACCAGACTACACACCTGTTTTGTGTGCTTTAGTTTTTTTTTGTGTTTCTTTTTGTTTGCGTGCATATGAAGGTGCAAATCTGTCGCTTTGTTGTCTAATAGTTAGTTTGTAGTTATCACACCTAAATCTAAAAGGTAATTTTGTCTCGCCTATGTATCAATTAACACACTGAGCACATATACATTGCCGTAATTAAATGTCCATCTCTCTTATTATTAAGAATCATTGCATCAAGCATAATGATAGCTATGCCACTATTACGACACAAATAGCTATATAAGCTATACCAAACAACAAATAGGCAATTACTATATAGACGAGAAAGAAATTCAAAATATTATCGTTATAAAGAAACTGACATTTTGCCCAGGTTAAATAAAAATAGCCTCGTTACCGAAAAAAAAAAAAACAGGGATAATTTTCTTATAAAGTTTTGTTTATTTTTATCTCATATTAAATTGTTTTAACGCTTATCTGTAGTTCAAGTTAATAATTTTAAAAAAATGAGTTTGAAATAAAAACGCTGTATGCATGTGTTTTGGAAAGGGAGAACAAAGCCTTGTTCTCTATCTTTCACTAAGCTTATTTCTAAGTATATAAATTTGTAAGTCTGATAACAGTTTCAGGTTAGCTCAGTTGGTAGGAAGGGGGACAGGAGATCTCAAGTTTCCAGTTTCGATTCCCAGTCTCGGCGCAAATTTATTTATTGTTTATTTATTTATTATTTAATGTATTTCTTACGTTTACAAAAATTATCTTTGACGGACAGACAGACATCCTGACAGAGAACGTCCTCCTTATATTATAAATGGATTAGTGTGACAATATTTCTCAAAAAAAAAAAAATAAATAAAAACTTATTTATACCCTACACACATTTAAACTTCTTATCTTTATTCAGATAAAAGTGTAAACGAATAAATGAAGCATTTTTAGTGCAGACATAACCAACTTGTGGATCGTGCTTACACTTTCTCCTTAAAAAAAATTTGACAAATCTCTTCTCGAGTTGTGAATCTTTGCTGCCAATGTCTGGGACCCTTTGCATCAATTCATGTTCAATTCAAAAAAATCAGAACTGATATACCATGTTAACAGAAAACTAATTTATACCCTATACACATTTCAACTATTATTCAGATAAAAGAGTAAAAGAAAAATGTGAATCATTTTCAATGCAGACAGACATAACCAACCCATGGTCCATGCTTACACTTTCTCCTTAAAAAAAAAAAAAAACTTCTCGAGCTGCGAATCTTTGCTGCCAATGTCTGGGACTCTTTTGCATCAATTCACACCAAATTCAAAAAAACAGAAACTGATATACGAAGTTAATAGAAAAGAAAAAAGAGAAACAGAACCGTTTTTCTTTTTTATTACAAAAAGGTGAAAGGATCAGACAGATATTTTTTTCTTATCCTTGTCTCGGATTCAGTCAGGAGTTTCCACAAAATATATAATCAGTCATTCTACAGAAGAAAAAAAAAAAGAAATTCAGAGTCACCGTTTCTTCTTACGTGGCGGTTTTACCGCTCGTAAATACGGATTATCGATGACTTCCGAATCACCACTCGAATCGACAGACACTTGAGTAAAATCGTATCTGTCCATCCCATAGGCCGGATCACCAATTAATGGCCCTCCTGGAAGGTTGGACGTGCCGGTCGTTGTGGCGTTTCCAGATGCTGCCGCACCTTCAGGGGAAACGTGTTCCTCGCTCCTGTACTTCTGCATAATATTAGCCCATTGGTTCTCAACAGGTAACTGGGCATCCAGATCTTGATCCTTGGGGAGTAAAGCGTTCAAGTACGCCATTGTCATTGGCTTGACAGCAATCACTGAAAGAAATAAGGAAAAAAGCAAATGTCATCGTTGTGTTTAAGCAGGGCCGAGGAGTCAAAATCGGCATCAAAGTAAATTTTAATGCTTCAAAAGTTAAATCTTTTTTTTTTTTTAACATAGTCGACCCCAAACAAGGCAGGCCGCCACTGTAGACGTAAGGGCCTACTGAGAATTAGGGTAAGTTTTGGGGGTCATCCTAAGTTGGTAGCTGTGCAGCGAGATGTCTGTTTACATTAGTTTTAAACTTCTACATGTCGGTACAGTCGGGGAAACAGGGAGCAGGGAGTTCCAGTTTTAAGGTTGTAGTTTAGCATTTTGTCTATTGACTCAGTAGTCATGTTTTCATCATGTGTCATTTATTTTTAATTGAATTCTTTAAATTTTTTTCATTAAAAATAAAAACAAAAACAAATACCTGTTAAAATCAAAATGATATAACATACAAGTTATTACAAGTGGAAAAAGATGCAACAAGGATGCAAATATAACGCAGGTATTTGGTTTTATTTAGATCATTCAGACTACCGTTCTCACGTTTCGGTCGATGTAACCTCCAACCTTCTTCAAATTCATCTGTACAAAATTTCAAACTTAAACCCTTTATTTAATCCAGTAGCTTGTTCCGATTGCATCAAGTAATTCTTAATTATATTCTTAGTATCGCCCGCACTGAGGATTGAACCTTCAACCACCAAAAGACTGTCACTTAGAACTGATTATTACTTAGCACTTTTATCCATTGTGCCAGAACTCGGGAATCTTTATCGAATTTTGAACATAACGGTTTATTTAATCCATGGCAGTAGCTTTTCTCGTTCCGGGTAAAAATCTTAAGTAATTTGTAATTGCATTCTTAGCCTCTCCGCCGTCGCATTCCGCATTACCTCTTTTTTCGCACCCTCTCAAAAGCAGCTGCACTCCGAGCAGTTTGGAGCCTGCCAGAATGCCGGTCGCTCTCCGCTGATGTGCGGTCATTTTTTTAATCAGTTGAACCACTCCTTAATTTGTGGTATACATCGTATCTTCTCCAAATACCTGCTGAATCTAACACCATTTCAAAAGAAGACTTCCAGAGGTGTTTTCTGCAGTGGTTGGTCGGTGGGCTAAGTGTGTGCAAGCAAAGGGGCCTACTTTGAAGGGGATTAGGGTCCAAACACCGTCATGTATTTGAAATATATTTTATGACCTAAGGATACTTTTTAGACAGGCCTCGTACGTACTCACAATATCGGATATCGTGAGAGAGAAAAATTTTAAAAACCTCTTCTAAACAAACGATAAACAACATCAGACAATCATCATCATCGGTGTAACGTCCATTTATTTTGTATATAGTTTGGTCAGGTGTATTTGTTTTAAGGTTTTTTTTATACGCATTGTTTTTCTATTTCTCACGATTTGTGATAATCTGCATTCGTGAAGGGTCGTCTCACGTTATTGTATATATATATATTTTTTTTTAATATTTTTTATTTAAATTTTATTTGCTGATAAAAATGGACTTGAGAGAAATAGTAATAAATAAAGACCTGGCCAAGTTAGTTTGGAAGTTAATTTCTTAAAACTGTCCAACACATGCCAGCATGTAAGCTGGCATGTGTTGGACAGTTTTTAATGATTTTATGCATAAAAAACAATACATTCCTCTAAACAAAACAATAACATCAGACAGTTCTTTACGAGCACAGATTATTTATTATGGAGGAACACAAAAAGTGAGCATCGCTGGCCTTGATCCGATGAATTGTGTTTCTTTCCCGATTTATTCCCCATTTTTCTCAAAGTCTGTGACTGCTGAAGATTGGATATGACAATAATAAAATGATTTCTATCCCAGAAACAAATCCAGACTGATGAAACCTCCGGTACACTTAACAGACACTGTAATGTATGGTTTTTAAATAAAATACACACACACATATATATATGGTACATGTATTGTATTAGTTTCTGTAGATGTTAATCCGTTGAAACTCCAGTATTTATAAAAAGTGGTCATTAACAAGTAGAGCTGTTCTTTAGTATAACATTCTTATTTATACAAACATTATTGGTTACATATGTGCATACATGTTTCGGTTGTACACTTCCATAGAGTCAACTTCTTCAGACCAAAAAACGATTTTTAGTCTAAAGAGGTTGACTCTTTATGAAGAGTACAACCGAAACATGTATGCATAAATAAAAATGTATACTAATATCTATATATATATATATATATAATAAAGGGTGTATACATCGTAAGACAGATAATACAAATACAGTATTCACTTGAGAGTATATATATTCGAAACCATTCTAGCAAAGAATGAAATAAAAAATGTATTTATATATAGTCTAAAGAAGCTTTGAGTCATTAAAAAAAAAAAAAAAAAAAAAAAAAAAAAAAATGTAAAATGCAGTTTAAATTCCCAGACAAACCAACTAAATCCAAGATATTGCAGACTTAACATTCAGTGGAAAATTAATAAATGAAAAAATATAAGTAAATAAAAAAAAAGGGGGGTTAATTATCTAAGAGTGAAACAAAAACAGGAGACGTTAAGCGTCTAATATTAACACGGGGATCATCAGCTGTTTACCATGTAACTGTTTCGGAGATTTAAAAACAGGACAGTTATAATATTCATGGCTCTCCAATGGTACTGATTAAACTACCATTTCCCCAATAATCAAGTGTCGAAATAATTTAGCTAAAAATGTTACTAATATATACATAAATAAATAATAATAATAAAATAATACTAATAATATATTACCCTTAAGACTACCGTATCATATAGTAATTTGCATATCAAATAACATTAATTATAACAATAATAATAATAATAATAATACTATCTAAACACTACACCCAAGAACCATTCTGCAATATGGTAGTTAGCAATAAAATTATATAGGAATCAAAGTTGCATAAATAAATAAATAAAAAATAAAGCTTAAGTACCTTTGGTACCAGAAAAGTAATTAGATAAGAGGAAGGAAACCTAGCCATACAGATCTAAATACCCAATATATAGTCTAAAGAAGCTTTGAGTCATTAAAAAAAAAAAAAAAAAAAAAAAATGTAAAATGCAGTTTAAATTCCCAGACAAACCAACTAAATCCAAGATATTGCAGACTTAACATTCGTTGGAAAATTAATAAATGAAAAAATATAAGTAAAAAAAAAAGGGGGGGGGGTTAATTATCTAAGAGTGAAACAAAAACAGGAGACCTTAAGCGTCTAATATTAACACGGGGATCATCAGCTGTTTACCATATAACTGTTTCGGAGATATATATATATATTTGTGTAATTAGGCAGCATTCCTTCTCTCATGCATGTTTGGTTAAACAGTAGCGCCAGCTTCTGTTTATTTATTTTTTGATTCGTTTTTTCGAGTCGTCGTACGACCGATTTGGTATTGTCGTCCATGTTGTATAAAAAAAAAATAAAAAATAAAAAATTTTTTTAAAAAATCGCCATATTTTCGCGAACGTTTTCGACCGACGTCGGTCATCTTTAGGCGGATGAATGAGTATGCAAAATAAAAGATTGGTGAATTTATTAAGACGTTTTTAAAAAACATTTCAATACCACTTTAACAACACTTCAACATACCTACGCCCCCCTCATAACGAGCATGGTTGATACTAGGTTTATTTACTTGAATAAACAATGCTTCCATTGAAAAACGAATCAAAAAATAATAAACAGAAGCTGGCGCTACTGTTTAACCAAACATATATATATATATATATATATGGGGTATAAAGTACACAATAATTCATGAAAATAAAATGCTGTGGTGGACAAAATGTGTGAAAAATGACAAACGGAAAACAGGTTAAAGTGCAGGAGAAAAACAAAAACAAGAGATTTGACCGGTTTCGTTCGTGTTGGCGAAGTTTTTCTGAAGACGTTCGCCAACACGAACGAAACCGGTCAAATCTCTTGTTTTTGTTTTTCTCCTGCACTTTAACCTGTTTTCCGTTTGTCATTTTTCACACACACATATATATATATATATAATAGATATATTTTGAACACAATTCTCTCTTAACATTATATGCTTTAAGAATGTTCTCACATTTTATAATAAATACAGCACATTGTTCATCAATGTACTACCCTGTACAAGGATTGAACTCTCAGCCTTCAGATGATGAAAAGTCTGTGGTTAATACCACCCTTCTACTTTCTCCAACCACTTCTCGTCCTATTGACTCTTCATGTCGAGTAGTAATCTGACGGAAAGATGCATTTTGTTATTCTTCATAATTAGAATGGAGTTCTCTTGGTAAGCAATAATGTACAAACAAACAAACAACATAATTTCTCTTATATTCATAGTATGGTAAGCTGGCATATGGGAAAGATTGCCGACTAATGTACAAGCGGTTGAGTTTCCAATATCAGTTTGAAACACTCACCACATTTAGTCACACTGAGAGACCATGATATGGCAAAAAACAGCTCTCTGTAGATGACATATATATATATATATACATATATTGTGTATTTAGGCAGCAGTTTTTCATTTATGCAATCATTGTTAAAAATAACAGAATTTGTCTTTTTAATTAAACCTTTTTAATTTTTTTTATTTTTTTAATGTTTTTTTTTTGTATTAAAATCAAAAAAATTAATAAATGTTCCATAGGTTTAACGAACGTTTTTCGATTCTTCGTCGAATCATCCTCAGGTGTCAAAAGCAAATGAACAAAAAAGCTGGAATTAAAAGAGAATTTTAAAAAGACGGTGGAGAAACGTGCAGAGAACCTTTTCACATTGTTCCAGGAAGTCGTTGACCATTTAAATTCAGCAACGCTGGATGCCATCACAGAACAAAATTGCATTACGTTAAGAATTTTAAAATGTTGCCACTGTTTTCATATTTGATGTTATTAATTTTAGGTTGTTGTGTCTTTATGTAGATAGCTTCCAGTATTTTTAAAACGTTCGTTAAACCTATGGAACATTTATACTTTTTTTAAATTTTAACACAAAAAGACTATAAGAAAAATTGAAAAAATAAAAAAAGGTATAATTAAACAGACAAATTCTGTTATTTTTAACAATGTTTGCATAAATATATATATATAGTGGTAGGGTTCATGTAGAGAGGGAAGATATGTAAATATGTATAGAGTCAAAGATAAATACACAGAGAAAAATAAATAAATAAAATAAAATTAGTAACGGGAAAGAAAAGAAAAGAGTAGAAAGAGGTCCAAAGGAAGACTAATTCAGAACTTTTATTTTATTTTTAAAATTTTTTATCTATGTATTGCATTTTAATTTCATATATATATATATATATATATATATATATATATATGTATGTATGTATATTTGTGTGTGCGCGAGAGGTAGGTTATTTTATGCTATAAGATTGTGAATCTAACAAAAATCATGTGTTTACTTTTCCCATATGATTACTTTTGATTATCCGTTATTCCTCTTTATTTTTATACATAATTACATATATACTGTATATATATATATATATATATATATATTTATATATATATATATATATTTATATATATATATATATATTTATATATATTTAGGATCAAAATAAACCAAAGTAAAAACTTTTAGTAGATGGAACCTATTGTGAAAAGGATTAGCTCAATATACGAGATAGAGCAATAGTAGAGATAGAAGAAAAAAGAGTGATAAATATGCGACGATTGTCCAAATTTATTTCAAATTTCAATTGTTCAATGCAAGGTGCATTCAGTAATAAACTAGTGTTTATTATTCTTTCCTTAAGCCAAGGCTTTTCAAAGATCGAAATCTTATCATCAGAGGAGAAATACAGATGGATAAGTTGGCTTTCGAAAAAACCAAAGTTCAAATATTTGAAAAATATGAAAATTATTATTAAAAATTATTAAAATAATTTTTGTTAAAAAAACGTATTGAATGAAAAGAAAAGTTCCGTGAAAAAGATATGCAAATTGTCCGAAAGCCAACTTATCCATCTGTATTTCTCCTCTGATGATAAGATTTCGATCTTTGAAAAGCCTTGGCTTAAGGAAAGAATAATAAACACTAGTTTATTACTGAATGTACCTTGCATTGAACAATTGAAATTTGAAATAAATTTGGACAATCGTCGCATATTTATCACTCTTTTTTCTTCTATCTCTCTCTCTCTCTCTATATATATATATATATATATAATAGTATAAGTTATCTAAATGAATAAACGTGAAAGTTTTACTCCTATATTATAATCAAAACGGGTTACTGTTACGATCATCAGTCAGTCATGGCATGGTGGAACGAAGGCAGAGGTCGACAAGGGATCATGAGAAAGGGAAGAATGTTCAATATCACTGAGTACATATGTAGTATATCAAAATTTAAAAAAAAAAAAAAAAATCAAAATTAGAAAAGAGAAAATCATTTTTTTTTTTTAAAAACTCACAAGGAAAAATTCCATTGTCATCATTAAAGAGTTTTTGTGTTTTGCCAGTTTTTGCTATGAAACGAGTCAGGGCCCGTTCAGTGTCACGCTTTTGGGTGGCGGCTTTCTCCCGTACAAGTTGATAATCGTTTATCGGGTCTCGATGGGTCTTGAGAAGAAATGAGAAAAAGAAAAAAAAAAGGAAATATTATTTTTTTTGTTTATTAAATAAAACAAATGAAAACATGATTTCCGAACAAGAAGAAGCATCCTTTCTATCTGCAGATTTAGTGATGATGTGACAGACATACCGACGGACAGTGGCTCGTATAGAAATTCGTGGACGCACCGTGCATGTATAAACCATTTATACACCGCGTCGTTGTCGTCGTCATCGTCGTCGGGAACCCAGCTTATCTGTAGACAATCACTCGGACACCAATGTTTATAAAAAAGTTTATTACAAAAAAAAAAAAACAGTAACAGAAAACATCTGAGAGACAGGTTACCTTCCTATTTGTGAGAAAGAAAGACAGACAGATAGATAGATGGATAGCTCATCCCATTACACCTAGTTACATTGTGCCCCCCCCCCCCCCGGGGATAGCACTCCAGACACGTCTTTCCTGCTTGAAATCTCGCCAGCCAAAGAGATAGAAAATCTCTGCCCAGAAGTCATGTTGTTTCGTGACTTCCATCTGGGGTCACTCAAACTTGTCTATTTAAACACGGTCCTAGTTAGTAAATAAATGCACTAACTTTTCAGCATGAAAAAATATCAAAAATATTTTGGGGGAGCTAGAATGGCCCGGAAATGGGGATCATTTTATGCTAAATATATATGTGAAACTAATCCCCTCCCACTTTAAATTAATTGTTTTTTGGCTGTTTTTTTTCCAAATCTTTTTAGTCAACACCTAAAGTGTAAACACCTAAAAAAAAGTAGAATCTTACTGTTTATGTTTTCTCTTGAAAAAAAAGTAAGTAAAAAAAGTAAGATTCTACTATTTTTGGAAGCGTAAAATCGTTTTTGCTTTTTTTCAACTGGTGACTAGAAATTCATTTCTGACTAAAAGTAAAGTTTGAAAGTCTAGTATTTGAACTCTTAAACCCAAGAACAAAAAAAATACAGTATTAAAACACAGTTTTAGTTTAAATTATATACATTATTAACTATATATTCTGATAAAAGAATAGCTCTAACTAAACATTTACGAACCGTTTCAATATTCATATTTTCAATTTTTCAAATTCATTCTGGAATGCAAATGAAAAAAAAATTGCTGGCTTTTGTTTACAGCTGCTGCTGATGATGATGATGATGCTGCTGATGATGCTGATTATCGATACTACAACTATTACGGTTGATAATGTCTTGATTTTGTTGAAATGGAAACTATTTTTTGGGATAGGATAATTAAAAATTGCTACGACTAAAGATAAAACACCATACAATTATAATTCGAATACATAAAAAGGGGTAAAGGGATTGATTTACTTATCAGTTGGGATACACAATATCTTTTCAAAATGTTCAATACTCATCATGTTCTCTTAGACATAGCAAAAAAAAAAAGAAGAAATGATTCAGTTTGTTGTATACCCCTACTATGATTAAGGGCTTCATCTCTCCTAATTGGTTTCAAAATTTCATCACTTTACTTGCTCAAAACTCTTCAAATATATCATTTTTTTTTTTTTTAACATATTTCACCCCAAACAAGGCAGGTCGCCACTGTAGACGTAAGGGGTTACTGAGAATTAGGTAGTAGGTTTTGGGTGTCATCCTAAGTTGGGAGCAGTGTAGCGAGATGTCTGTTTACATTAGTTTTAAACCTCTGCATGTCGGTACTGTCGGAGAAACAGGGAGGGAGTTCCAGAGGCCGGCAGTACGAGGAAAGAAGCTATTGAAGTAGAAGGCTCTCCGGCATCTGGGGACCTCCACAGTGAACGGATAAGATTTGGCAAATTGTCGAGTTGGTCTAGTGTATTTACGTTGAGGGGGCACCAGGGCAGCAAGTTCATCGGAGCACAGTCCATTGAAGTATTTGTAAAACAAGCACAAGGATGCACCATTACATCAGTGCGACAGGGGCTGGAGCTTGGTTGATAGTGAGGGACCTATTAAGTTGGCGATTCTTTTTTGGACCTTGTCTAAGAAGGAGAGACTAGTGGATGATGCACCAGCCGAGATGAGGCAACAATACTCCATGCATAGGCGGCTGGAAATATACATTATTATTTATTGATCCATCTGAAAGTATGTTTATTTCCAAACAAAATGGTGGTATTTTGAGGACTTAAAGTGTTTTAGTTTTTATCTGTGCTAATCCAAAGCATAAATAGGTTGTTTTGTTTTACGGCATATCAACCCTTTTCGGGGTTTTTTTTGGGTTATTTAATGCCGAATCCGATCATTTTGGTAAAACCTTTTATGCTTCAACTTCTTTATATGTTCAAATATTTATTCATGGTGTTTCGTTTGATTGTTTTGTTTTACGGCATATCAACCCTTTTCGGGTTATTTAATGCCGAATCCGGTCATTTTGGTAAAACCTTTTATGCTTCAACTTCTTTATATGTTCAAATATTTATTCATGGTGTTTCGTTTGATTGTTTTGTTTTACGGCATATCAACGCTTTTCGGGTTATTTAATGCCGAATCCGATCATTTTGGTAAAAGTTTTTATGCTTCAAGTTCTTTATGTCTTCAAATATTTATTCATGGTGTTTGGTTTGGTTGTTTTGTTTTACGGCATATCAACGCTTTTCGGGTTATTTAATGCCGAATCCGATCATTTTGGTAAAAGTTTTTATGCTTCAAGTTCTTTATGTCTTCAAATATTTATTCATGGTGTTTGGTTTGGTTGTTTTGTTTTACGGCATATCAACCCTTTTCGGGTTATTTAATGCCGAATCCGATCATTTTGGTAAAAGTTTTTATGCTTCAAGTTCTTTATGTCTTCAAATATTTATTCATGGTGTTTGGTTTGGTTGTTTTGTTTTACGGCATATCAACCCTTTTCGGGTTATTTAATGCCGAATCCGATCATTTTGGTAAAAGTTTTTATGCTTCAAGTTCTTTATGTCTTCAAATATTTATTCATGGTGTTTGGTTTGGTTGTTTTGTTTTACGGCATATCAACCCTTTTCGGGTTATTTAATGCCGAATCCGATCATTTTGGTAAAAGTTTTTATGCTTCAAGTTCTTTATGTCTTCAAATATTTATTCATGGTGTTTGGTTTGGTTGTTTTGTTTTACGGCATATCAACCCTTTTCGGGTTATTTAATGCCGAATCCGATCATTTTGGTAAAAGTTTTTATGCTTCAAGTTCTTTATGTCTTCAAATATTTATTCATGGTGTTTGGTTTGGTTGTTTTGTTTTACGGCATATCAACCCTTTTCGGGTTATTTAATGCCGAATCCGATCATTTTGGTAAAAGTTTTTATGCTTCAAGTTCTTTATGTCTTCAAATATTTATTCATGGTGTTTGGTTTGGTTGTTTTGTTTTACGGCATATCAACGCTTTTCGGGTTATTTAATGCCGAATCCGATCATTTTGGTAAAAGTTTTTATGCTTCAAGTTCTTTATGTCTTCAAATATTTATTCATGGTGTTTGGTTTGGTTGTTTTGTTTTACGGCATATCAACGCTTTTCGGGTTATTTAATGCCGAATCCGGTCATTTTGGTAAAACCTTTTATGCTTCAAGTTCTTTATGTCTTCAAATATTTATTCATGGTGTTTGGTTTGGTTGTTTTTTTTACGGCATATCAACCTTTTTCGGGTTATTTAATGCCGATCCGGTCATTTTGGTAAAACCTTTTATGCTTCAAGTTCTTTATATGTTCAAATATTTATTCATGGTGTTTCGTTTGATTGTTTTGTTTTATGGCATATCAACCTTTTTCGGGTTATTTAATGCCGATCCGGTCATTTTGGTAAAACCTTTTATGCTTCAAGTTCTTTATATGTTCAAATATTTATTCATGGTGTTTCGTTTGATTGTTTTATGGCATATCAACCTTTTTCGGGTTATTTAATGGCGATCCGGTCATTTTGGTAAAACCTTTTATGCTTCAAGTTCTTTATATCTTCAAATATTTATTCATGGTGTTTGGTTTGGTTGTTTCTGTAGAGGAAAAACGTGTTTTTGTTTTTGGCTTTGCAGAACATGATTGAGTTTTGCAAAGAGAAAGGAAAAAAAACAATAACATCAATGTTTGGTGTATTTTAAGTCAGGAAGCCACTATCTTTAGACAGCCTGATCTGGTAGCATCAGCGAAGCATTAATATATTATATACTACTAATTAACTAAAAAACATGTAAAATGTTTAAAAAACAACAAAACAAAAACAAACATTGTTATTGATCGTTTCTTGATTTCTTTTCAACTACTAAGCCATTTCTGTTCGAGTGTTTATCTTACCAAATCAAAAAGATGATCACGATTATACAAACATTTTGATATTTTATTTTTTTAGGCAAGTTTTCATCACTTAAGAAAAACAACAAAGAAACAAAGTAACAAAATTCAAATCTTTAGATTTCATTAAAGTTTTTTTAAATTGTTGAATTCTCATCGCTTTGAAAAACATGTCCTGTTTAAAATCAGAATTTTACATAAATTATTTCTAATGAAAGAATAAGATTTAAGCTAAAGTTTGGTTTACTGTTTCCACAGATTACAAATCTACTGTTAACAAAAAAATTAAACCGAGAAACCATTGAAAATTTTAATATTTTTTTCAAAAATAATTCTAAAACTGTTTCTTTTACGAAATGTTACTTTTTTATCGGCAAACTATTGTCAGTTTTTTAATTTGTTTTTTATTATTTTTACTTAACATCAACAGAAACAAATCAATCAATCAATCAATCAATAAACTAATCTAAAAATCATTAATCAATAAGTGTGGACATGGGAGACAAATTTCACTCATCAATAAGAGGTCAAGAAAACAAAGACTGGACTTGACATGTGACGGCATTCACCCCAGATCAGTTGAGCCGGCTTCATCCAATGAATTCACTGAGTCCCGAATGAGAGTCGACCAAGCACAGCAGTCCATTGCACACATTGAGACAAGTGACGGTTAGTTTCGGTTCTCGCGGCGAACGCTGTAGGTATGTGCAACGATCATGAGTTCTACATCCTGCTTCATCGTTTTTAGCTACATTATCAATTGGCTACAGAAGCGTTTCTTCCAGATTGATGGCTTCTCTTCTGATGAATTAACTTCATTGATGCTAAAGAGCGTAACCAAACCAGTTAAGATACGTTGCGAGAAGAGCTTGCTTAAGCGACGATATTCGGCAGCATGCACGAATCGCCAGAAAACAAAGGATAGCAGCATATCAACGACGGGACGAGGTTTTTACAAGAAACCTCTTTGACCATATTTATTTGAAGTCGTAGGAGATGCTGTCTCAGAGAAGATCTCATCATCATCTTCTGAGACTGCTGACAACATTGAAAACAAAATTCTTCCTTTATTTAATTTTTAAGTGGATAACAATATTTCTATTTTCTTAATATTTCTTTGCTCAAATTTTGCAAAGAGGCTAGTTGTAATGTTTTGATAGGCCGGGAGGGATCAAATATCACAGGGGGTTGTGATTAAGAGAGATTGACTGAGAGAGTAGTAATTAGTAGGTAAACAGAATCAGATATGGAGAGGCGTTCTCGAACCTTCATCGTCATGGCAGAACTCGATGAATACTGTGATTTGATTATCTGGTTTGGTGTTAACAGAAAATAAACTCAATAAGCACCCCACCCACCCGTTCTCGGGTGGAGCACTGTCCTTAATTTATGGCCTGTTACTAATTTAACGTAATGCAAAGCGCTTCCTAAATATACAAATGGAGCACTGTCAAGTGGTCGTCAATGTTTATATAAAAACATGACAGATAAAAATGACTGACAGCGTCTGTCCCCGTGGTGATCAGAGCTACTGATAATCGACTAGATTGTTGCTGGTTACCTCCCTGGATTGAGATGGGTACTGATCAAGCAACACACAATAGCTGTGATACAGCAAAACAGTGTCTGTTGATGACTCCATAAGCACCCCACCCACCCGTTCTCGGGTGGAGCACTGTCCTTAATTTATGGCCTGTTACTAATTTAACGTAATGCAAAGCTCTTCCTAAATATACAAATGGAGCACTGTCAAGTTTGAACTTTGGTCATTGCCGTTTATTCAAAATTTAGTTTTCAGCTACGCATGCCAGATCCAAAATGGGTGTCCATGTGCGAACCCAAGAAATGAGAACCGCTAGATCATTACCGCTAGAAGACGTGACAAAGAAAATGGAAGATACTTACGGGTGTACGAATATAACTGTGTGGTCCCGGAAAAGATGGGTAATGATCTTGGATGTAAGATGGATGCTGCTTTCTTTCTCCAGTTTCTAATATTCCAGGTACAGGGGGAACATGTTTAAGAATGGCTGCAATAACGAAAAAAAAATAATTGATATCGAGGCAGCAACAAGAACAGAATTTTGCCATGTTTGTTAATCTGAGGATCTAGAGAAGAAACTTACGCGGTATGAAGACGTTTTTGTTGGGTTTTTTCGCATAAACTGGAACCTGTTCAATATTTGTGCCTGCAAAAAAAAAAAAAAAATAAAAATAAAAACATCTTATCTTTTCTACATATGAGTTTGAGCATATATTGGTTAGCCTTCAGTATTAATACATGTGATTTGATAAGAATTTTAAAGTCAGTTTAAATGACTTCATTCAACAATTAAAATGCATACAAATTTATTTTCAAATTTCGAAGGGTCATGAAGTAATTCATTCTTTTTTTTCAACTATTAACAAAAGATTAAAATGGTTAACTTGTTGACAAAGAAACCAAAATGCATTAGGTGAATTTAATTTGTAACCAAATTATTGTTTTTCAAATAGAATTTTTTTAAAGTTTGGTTTATTCAATTAATAGTAAATAATAAAAATAATAATAATGTTCAAGTCAAGGCGTAGGGATGAGACATGTACACAACCGAGGTCACGCAATTTTATTAATATAGAGATGTAACACTAACATTTCTCTACATTGGAACACGCATCTTATTAAGAAAATAAAGCAATCAAAATGAAAGCCTCACACATCTCTAATATATATACGATTACTGTTTTACACTTGAAGAAATCGGGTGAAAATGTCCAAGTATTGTGTAGGACGTGCTTTTATATAAAATATTCAAGCAAAAACATTAATTTCTGTTCGTAACTATAAGGGTCAACCTAAAAAATATTAATCAAAGAACAATAACTCCTCTACCTTAATGAGTTACGTCCCTTTAGTGTTTTCTTTGCACTTTTATTCACTCCCAAACAAGGCACATTGCCACTGAAACGTAAGGGGCCACTGTGAATTAGGGGCCAAATTTATAAGGGGTATCCTAAGTGAGGAATTGTGCAACGAGATGTTCGTACACATTACATTTAAATTTCTGCATGTTGGTACAGTCAAGGAAACAGAGAGGAAATTTTAAAGGCTAGCAGTTCGAGGAAAGAAGGTATTAGAGTAGAAAGCTTTCGAGCGTCTGGAGACCTCGACAGTGAAGGGGTGGGATTTAGCTGATTGTCGGGTTGGTCAGCTGTATTTACATTGAAGGCGCACCAGAGCAGCAAGATCGTCGGAGCACATTACATTGAAGTACTTGTAAAACAAGCACAGAGATGCAACATCGCGGCGATGGAGCAGGGGCTGGAGCTTGGTAGACAATGTGGGGCCTAATAGATTAGAGACTCCTTTTGGACTGTCTAAGAGGGAGAGACTAGTGGTTGGTGCACCAGCCCAGATGTGACAACAATACTTCATGCATGGGCGGATGGTGGCTTTGTAGAAATATAGGATACTGGCAGGTGTGAGAAGTTTTCTAGCATGGTAGAGAGAGCCCACTTTCCTTGTGTCAGCCTTGGCAGTATCTTCTATGCATTTGTTAATTGTGAATGTTAGGCCGAGAAGTTTGAATGTTGGACTCTAGGGTAGGGTGCTATTTGTCATGGCAATCGGTGACAGAAAAAGCTTCTTATAATTGTTAAAAGAAAGGAGCTTTGTCTTAATACCATTAAATGTTACCATCCATTTATGACCCCATTCCACTACAGACTGGAGGTCATTTTCTAAGGATTCAGCCATTGCATTTGTTTTACCCACATGTCGAGAGTAGAGCGTGGTGTCATCAGCAAATATACCCATCTCAGACAAAATGTTATCATGGAGATCGTTTCTAAAAATAAGGAATAATAAAGGTTCAAGGATCGACCCCTGCGGTATATCCACATTAATGTCATGTCATGTCATCCAAATGTACGGGCATCAAGGACAACCTGGATCTTTCTTTTGGTTAGGAAAGATCTAATAATATTAAATATTTGTCCAGTAATACCATACGAATAAATTTTCATGAGAAGACCTTCATGCCAGACTTTGCTTAATGTATGGTATATGCGTTCAGAGACGACTGTTAGGATATCCGCAGTAGAACGTGCTTGCTTAAATCCATATTGATTGTCAGAAAGAAGTTCAGCATTAACGAGGTGGTGGACTATTGCAAAATTAATTTAAGATTCAAAGATTGTAACGAAGAGTGGAAAGAGACTGATTGGATAGTAATTTTGCAGGTCAGTTTTTTTTCTCCAGAATTCTTGAACACTGGTACCACAGAGGCTATTTTCCAGCTATCAGGGAAGCAAGATTCAGCAAGGCATTTGTTGTAGAGTTTGGAGAGAACAGGGGCCAGCTCAGCAGAGCATTTCTTTATTACTATAACAGGGATAAGATCAGGTCAACATCCTTTGAAGATGTCAAGGTTTTTTAGATCCCGGATATGGGTAGAGGGGATGATCAGATCATCAAGTGTGGCTTTAGTCTGCAATGGGAAATTTAAGAGGGAGTGGTTTGTTTAGTTTAAGGTGGAGTTCAAGGCAAACTGCTTGGTAAGTAGTTCAGCCTTATCAGTTGCAATTGATGATTGTCCAAGCGATGAACTGAATAATTACTAAAATCTAAATCAATGTTTGAATCTGTAAATTTAGTAATAAATTATTTCTATGAAATTTTGTTCAATATATTTGATGTCTTAATTATTTCACCAACCATAAGCATTTTTATTTGTAATTTAATACATACACCCCACATAACATCCATTCTCAAAATGGCAACTTCCATCATAACACGAGTGACATTTATGGTTATGAAAGTTAGAGTCACTTTCGTCATCCAAATATACTTTCTACACATCTGAGTTCTCATCCATCTCCATTCTTACACATAGACCGGAAAGCAAAAAGTTCTCAGTATTTTTTAATTCCATTCAATTTCCAATCAATTTGACTATCTTAATAGTTACGACGAGAACTCCCTCTCCCCCATTCATCATCATCATCATATTCTGTTTAACGTCTGTTTTACATATGTTGGCATCTTACGAAAATATTGTTTACATTTTTAACTTTAGGAGGGTAAAAAAAGAAAATGTCTGAAATTATTTAAATTAAATATTTTTGTAAAATAAAATGAAAAAAATAAAAATCATTTTGTAGAGAATTTGTTCTTTCAACCCTCTACCATCTCCCGAAGAAAGTAGAAATACTGTCCCTATATTTATAGCAATAATAATGCTGGTTCCCGTTTGTCAGCTCAAATATTTAACTTAGCTCAAATAGGTCAACATGTAATACATTAAATGTTCATAAACTGTTCACCTGTCTACACTGACAATTGTTTGAAAATAATTAGCAACGGTTTGCAATCCATCTATATCAGTGTACGAATTGTTTGAAAATAATTAGCAACAGTTTGCAAACCATCTATATCAGTGTACGAATTGTTTGAAAATAATTAGCAACGGTTTGCAAACCATCTATATCAGTGTACGAATTGTTTGAAAATAATTAGCAACGGTTTGCAATCCATCTATATCAGTGTACGAATTGTTTGAAAATAATTAGCAACGGTTTGCAATCCATCTATATCAGTGTACGAATTGTTTGAAAATAATTAGCAACGGTTTGCAATCCATCTATATCAGTGTACGAATTGTTTGAAAATAATTAGCAACGGTTTGCAATCCATCTATATCAGTGTACGAATTGTTTGAAAATAATTAGCAACGGTTTGCAAACCATCTATATCAGTGTACGAATTGTTTGAAAATAATTAGCAACGGTTTGCAAACCATCTATATCAGTGTACGAATTGTTTGAAAATAATTAGCAACGGTTTGCAAACCATCTATATCAGTGTACGAATTGTTTGAAAATAATTAGCAACGGTTTGCAATCCATCTATATCAGTGTACGAATTGTTTGAAAATAATTAGCAACGGTTTGCAATCCATCTATATCAGTGTACGAATTGTTTGAAAATAATTAGCAACGGTTTGCAATCCATCTACATCAGTATACGACAGCTGCTTCGATTTAGACAAAAGGGATTTTATGCTTCGAGACTGTTTAAAAGTTTTTCACTTTTATGTCAGGGGTTCACAACAAGATTTCTAGGGGTACTTAGATTACTGATGAAAGACGTATTTTAAATAGTAATAGTTGCGGATTATGAAATTCAGTGCCTGTGCCTTCATAAAGTTGCTTTCATTAGAAAAAAAAACATATCAATATATAAGTAATAATTAAATAAAAAATCAAAAGCAAATATATTATACAGGGTGTTTCAAAAGTCTTGGGAACATTACAAATGCGTATATCTCATGAACTATTCCAGGTAGAAAAATGAAACTGGTGCCATTTTAAAGCTTGCTTAATCAAGTTTTTGGTCATACTAATGATTTTCGTGTTATCTTTCCAGGTGCAGTAATGGCGTTCCTTAAACAAGACAAGGCATTTTGCGTCCTCCAATTTGCAAAGACTGAATCGTGGACATGTGTTCAGCGTGCATTTCGCAGAAAATTTAAAAAAGAAGCCCCTGAAAGGAAATCCATTGTCAGATGGCATGCTAAATTTGTGAAAGATGGGTGTTTGTGCCCAACCAAGTAAGCGAACAGGTCGCCCTTCAACTTCAGAAGATGCAGTTGAGCAAGTTCGGACAGCCTTTCAGCGAGAAGAGCCAGCAGGGAACTTCAGCTTGCTCCAGCAACTGTCTGGCGTGTCTTAAGGAAACGACTGCAAATGGTACCTTACAAGCTCAAGTTGGTCCAAAAGTTGAAGGACACTGATAAGCCACTTCGCCGTGACTTTTGCATTGCAATGCAAGAGAAGTTGGAAGATAACGGCTTTGATGACTGGCTTGTTTTTAGCGATGAGGCGACCTTCCATCTGAATGGCAAAGTTAACAAGCATAACACTCGCATATGGGGTACTGAGAATCCTCATGAACTTCTTGAGCACGAGCGAGATTCACCAAAAGTGAACGTGTTTTGTGCAATTTCCAAGAAAGGTGTCTATGGACCGTTCTTCTTTGAAGAGGCAACTATCACTGGTGAATCCTATCTCAACATGCTGGAAGACTAGTTAATGGCTCAGTTGGAACAAGCAGAATCTGATGACTTCATTTTTCAACAAGATGGTGCACCACCACACTGGAGTCTTAGAGTAAGGCAGTTTCTTAACACAAGGCTGCCTGGTAGATGGATTGGGAGATCTGGGCGAGGTGATGACGTTCTCATGCCCTGGCCTCCTAGGTCTCCAGATCTTACCCCGTGTGACTTTTTCCTTTGGGGCTTTGTCAAGCAACAAGTCTATGTGCCGCCCCTTCCAAGAGATATTGACGAACTAAAGGCTCGAGTAATGGCAGTTGTGGGAACCATTGATGTCAATGGAACGCGTTTGGCAGGAAATGGACTATCGACTAGATGTCTGCCGTGTGACGAATGGTGCTCATATTGAGCAACTTTGAAGATTCCCCACAAAACTTGAAACTTTAACCTTTCCAACGGTACCAATTTCATTTTTCAACTCCTAATAGTTTTTGAGTTATTAAAAATCGTTATGTTCCCAAGACTTTTGAAACACCCTGTATTAATAATAAAAAAATTAAATGACCAAAGAAACGTTAGTGATTCGAACAAGCACTCAAACATATATGTAACGGAGCACTGAAATGTGTTCGAAGATATGATTGATATATATATATATCCTTTGCAGAATTATTGCTTGCGTAGCATCATTGTAAAATATCTGTAATACTGATGCTTCTTCTGAATAAGGTCATCAAAATTTGAATAACTTTGCAGAATTATTGTAGTAGAATGAGTTAGTCAATAAATTACCATTATGTTCACTAGCAAATATACGTTCCCTCCGGTCACATATTTTTGCTAGTTGTTTTATTCAATTGCTCTCTCTCTCTCTCGAAATAGAAATGTGTGTTCGATTTATCAGAGGGCGGGTAACCAAATGTTTGAATGGCTGCCGGCTGTTCCATCATATTCTATTACAATCTAATTTAATTACGTAACTCAATTATATAGATTTAAAAAAAAACAATGTCTTTAATTGATTCTATTTATAATTTTTATTAAGATTATGATAGAGGAAAATAATTCCAAAATAATGGAAAATACATCTGGAAATCTGAAAAAACAAAACAATCATGAGTGTATATTTGCGAATATTAATTTATTAGAATCTTTAAAACAAATTAATTATGTAAATTTGAAAGATGCGTGATGTTTGGGAAAGTTTGGGAATGGGTATATATAGGAGCTGATAAGTAGATATAAAAAGAGAGCGATCAGAACTAATAATATAGTTTTGGCTTCAGACAGACAGATACATAATCTCCATTATTAATAGATTGTCACATTATTAGGGGTTCAGGAAGATGGTTTTATAACTCAGGGGGTACTTACGGGAAAAGGGTTGGGAACCAATTTGTTTTTCTCTTTCATAACGTTTTATCAACAACATCGCTTTGTCCGTTCACTTTAAACTGTGACTTCTTCAATGCATTGCTAATAACAGGATTTGGTGCTTGTGCATATCAAGCCTGACATGTTAGACCGCTCTTAAAAATAAAATAGCTAAAGAAATGTATAAACTTTGTTATGTACTTACATGGTAGATGAAAAAAAGACTGTACATAAAAAATTATGCAAATTCATCCAGTATTTATTTAATTATAAATAAAAAACGATTTTATCACTCGGTAGATATTTCCACCATTTTGTATCTTAGATTTTCCAGTGGTCAAGGACGATAACTCATTTTCACCATTTCGGGGTTTGGGGTTTTCTGATTGTCCGGAAAATGACATAACTCAAAATTTAAAAATTAGGGTTTTCCGGAAATGACTCATAATCGACATTTCTTTGGAATCGCCAGCCTAGGGTTAGGTTATCGTACTAATAAGTTGTTTTTCCGCAATTGGTAACAAAATTTTTTTAAACTTGGTAAAAAAAAAAAGTTGTTATCTCCCTTGGTTACAAAAATGTCAAAATGTACGTAAAATCATTTTTTTCCTTTTCTTATAATTTAATAACTACTGGATGAATTTGCGTAATTTTTTCTGCACAATCTTATTTTCAGCTAACACGTAAGTACATAATAAAGTTTATACATTCTTTAAATATTTCAATGTCAGGGTTGATATGCACACGCACCCAGGATTTTGTCTTTTTATTTTAAGTGTTAACTGATTATTGAATGTCTCGATTTGAAGGGAGGGGCTATGGATCTTATCTGCAAATATCTCACGTGGGCCAGGGTTGACAATTTCTGTATGTGCTTTTCTCTCGGGTTGGCTGGTCCACACTTAGTGTTTACTTAAAACATTAAACCTAATAAGAGAGAGTCATATTCCCTTACCTGAGTAGCTTTGATCTTCCGGAAGAGGAGAAGGTAATAAAACACCTGTCTAGCAGAACCGTACATTATTAGATGCTTTTTTACTGACGTCCAAACTGCAATTGATCTGCATTGATATCCTTCCTAAATCACATGATTAAAGCTACCAATATGAGAGCAATAGTGGACCAGGGGTCAAACTTTGTCAATCATACCTAAGTAACCTTATGCTTTATTTGGTAAATCATAGATCTACACTTAACTTCAAAAGCATATGACTGCTAATTAATATGTAACAAGGGTCCAGGAAAGAAATTGGGGCTTCTGTATTATTTAGGACAGATGAAATTTACATCTTTAATTTTAAAAGAGTCAGTTGAAAAGGGAGATAATTCAAATTTTTTTTTCCAATTCGAAATTTTTCCAAAAATTATTTTTAATTTAAATCAAATAATTGTTTTCTGTTTAGATTATTAGATCGCTTTTTTGTTTGTTGTTTTTTCTTTTTTTTGTAACCATAAGGAAAATCTAAAGAATTAGTAAAAAAATAAATTTCTGGGATAAGTCTCATCCCAGCGCAACGGATGCAAAGTTCCGCACCTGAAATAAGTCTGCGTGCAAAAAGTCTATTAATTTTGCCTTATTTATAGTTAAAAATAAAATGTCTTGTAAATTCATAGTGTTTAGATCCATTTTTAGATTATCTGCCCTTTCAACTGACTTTTCTAGATTAAAGATGAAAATGTCATCTGTCCTCAATAATATAGAAGCACCAATTTTTTTTAATGTTGCCATTGTTTAAAGTCATTTTAAAATGGTATACGTATAAAACATTTAGTTGAAGAAAGCGGATACATCCGTTCAAATTTTTTATTATTGATTAAAAAAGTTTTTTTTCTTCTTTTTACTAATAATTCACCATTTATCAAGGACAAAATCCGGTGCTTCTGCAGTTTCACAATGACATTAAAATATTTTTTTTAATTCAAACTTTGTTATGTACTAATGTTACTGAAAATAAGATTGAACAGAAAAAATTATGCAAATTCATCCAGTATTTATTAAATTATAAGAAAAAGAAAAAAAAAAAACGATCTTACGTATCAGTAGACATTTCAGCTTACTACGTAGGCAAGGGAGATAACTTTCGGAAAAAGCCAAAATATAAGAACAATGGCGACATATAAATAAAAGGTATTGACTCCATACGGAGCAAGGCTTAAAAGAGGGGGGGGGGGTTATAATGTAAGTTGATCTACCTATTTCAAGAATAAATGGACTTACGCGGACACAATAAATACAGTTACGACTAAGTGTCGTGGCAGTTAAGGCCCCTAAAATCAGACGCAAACTTTCTGTAACTTTTTTTGATAATGATATCACTTTTGTTAATGATATCACTGTGTTTGTCTTGATTATTACAAATCTACAATTATCTAAAAACTGACCATTTTTTAAACTGAATAGTTTTTATGTTTTAGACCTCTGATGTAAAGAGAAATGTCAGTGTATTTACTAAATGGTTGTGAATAAGAATGAAAGCATTGAATAAATTCACTTTTCAAAGTCAATTTCTAAAAGCTGTCAAACACAGGTGAGCATGTAAAAATGGACCTTAAAGCGAAGATGATGTTTTTTTCCTTTGTAACTGCATATCCAGAGTCATTTTACATTTTACAATCATTGAATAAGTACAAACGGATCAGTAGACATTTCATTTTCATTTATTTAATATCTTTTGGATTATTGTTATGTATTACTTAGCAGTAATATGCTTTTAGTGTAGACCTATGATTTACCAAATGATGCATCAAGTTAATTAGGCGGGATTTACATGGTTTGACGCGTAAGGTCACCTATAGATTGATATGAGAGCGTATTGGTTAATTTGACAAGATTTGAAGAAAGATTAATCGTTGCGGTTTTGAACGAGTGACTTCTGAAGAAGGCCATTAGCAACTCATTATTCAGGAAAATGGATCCATAGTTAAGTCTAATAAAAGATGTAAAACATTGTGTTCGACGTTCTTCTTCCGTGAATGTCGAGCAACCGAGCTGATAAAAAAGTACAAAGGACCCAAACCACGTTGTCAACGTTAGTCCAGAGAAGCAAACTTCATCAACATCGCCTTATTAAAGAACTATGAAATTTAAAGGAAGGATGTGCTAAATCAGTCCATTTTGTTTTGGAGAGCATGTCTTTCTTTCCCTGTTCGCTACTACTTTTTTTAATCATAGTTCACCCCAAACAAGACAGGCCGCCACTGTAGACGTAAGGGGCTACTAAGAAAAAAGGGTGAAGGTTGGGGGGGGGGGTATACCTAAATTAGGAGCTGCGAGCGAGATATCTGTTTACATTAGTTTTAAACCTCTGCATGTCGGTACTATCGGGGAAACAGGGAGGGAGTTCCAGAGTCCAGCAGCACGAGGAAAGAAGCTTTTGGAGTAGAAAGCTCTTCGGCATCTGAGGACCTCCACAGTGAATGGATGGGATTTGGCAGATTGTCGGGTTGGTCTAGTGAATTTACGTTGTGGGGGTACCAGAGCAGCAAGTTCATCAGAGCACAATCCATTGAAGTACTTGTAAAACAAGCACAAGGAAACAACCTTGCGGCGGTGGGACAGAGGCTGGAGCTTGGTGGATAGTGAAGGACCTATCATGTTGGCAACTCTTTGTTGGACCTTGTCTAAGAGGGAGAGACTAGTGGATGATGCACCAGCCCAGATGTGGCAACAATACTCCATACATGGGCAGATGGTGGCTTTGTAGAGATATAGGATAATGTCAGGTGTGAGAAGTTTACTGGCACGGTAGAGGGAGCCAACCTTCTTTGCAGCAGCCCTAGCAATGATTTCAATGTATTTGTTCCAATTCATGTTATCTATGAAAATTAGGCCGAGGAGTTTGAATGATGAACTCTCAGGCAGGGTGCTATCGCTACTACTTATTAAATAGCTACAAAAATTAAATAAATTTTTCTCAAATAAATATTTAGCAAATGATTTTTTTTCTTGTCAAAATCTTAATTAAACGATACATTTTATTCACTCATAGTAGCACAGACTCACTACTAAAAATATTCTTTGAGTTTTATTTATTTTTTTTTTATGATTTAACAGCATTCCCTCCCCTCCCTCATTTTCCTAAATTCTGAAAATATATTTAATATATTTCATAATATTTTCTTATTGATAACATCTCTTAAAATTTATCTCAAGAGAAATAAAAGAAATTTTAAGAATTTTTTTTTTCTTTTTTTTTTAAACCATATTTTGTACAACTTTTTGATGCATTACGAAAAAAAATTGACTTACCTGAAAAAATATTTTTACCAATTTTTTCCCTAATAAAATAACACGTGTTAATGAATAAATGTTTAACATTCATGTTAAACAAAAATATTGAGGTTTTATATTTTTGAGATCATTGATAGCCATGACATTTAAATCGAAACAAACCATTGTACATAAGTGAATTGGTGTTTGTTTTTGTGTGTTTCTTTTGTAGAAATAAAATGCCGACTTTGAAGAATTCATTTATTTTGGAAACACTGACTCACCCATTTCAATTAATGCTATGGAAACATCACTGAGCATCGGTATCGTCCGTCCAGCCAGCTCACAATACGCCTGTGCACTCCGTCCAATCTCCCCTAAGACTGAAAAGCGAGAGAAGATTATTAGCAAAACAAAAGTCAACGACAAAAATACATTTAGAGACAAACAATACTCATTTACTAAGAGATTAAAATTGCTGCATATATATATATATATATATATATATATATATATATAATAATAATAAAAGTTTTTAAAAAGGTTGAAAGCAATGCGAAGTTCCGGATCGCTGGAAGCTGTGAAAAACAAAAAAAACGAAATAAGTCGGATATAGATTGAAAAGGTTTTTTTTTTTTCTAGACAGCAAGGGTGTTAGTTTGTAATATCCGGATTATCAAGAATCAATTTGATATATTTCGAGAGATTTTTTTTTTTCTTTCTTTTTCCTCTCCTTGTCAAAAATAAATAAAAGAAAAATCCCGGATTCCGAGAAAATGCCAGGAGCGCTGGGGGGTTCCAGTTTAATCCCCCAGCGATCCGGAACGTCGCATTGCTTTCAACCTTTTTAAAAACTTTTATTATTACTCCCAGCAATGCTTCCAGCAAACTACCAATTTCTATATATATACAGGGTCGGGCAGCTAAATTGGTACTTTTTTTTATTTTTACAAAATTCATAATTTAAAGGATTAAATATGGAAAGATATCATTTTAACATTTATTTATTTAATTATTACAGTCTATTGAACAAAAAAATTCAATATGAGCACCCTTTGCATCAATTATTTTGGAGATTCTTTGACGAAACCGTGAACAGCTCCTCTTTATTTTATTGGGATCGAGATTGCGAAATGCTCGTTGAATGGCAGTCTTCAATGAGTTTGTATTTGGTTGTGGATTGACATTAGTCTGTCCCTCGACGACGCCGAATAGATAATAGTCGCAAACATTTAGATCTGGAGAGCTGCTGGGCCAAATATCCTTCGGAACAAACAAGGGAAGATTCTCCTTCATGAAATCTTGGACTTTCCTGTATCCATGCACTGGTGCCGAGTCTTGGATGAGCATGACTTTCGTAGGGTTGTAGTTTCTACGGATCCAAGGCAATAAAACATTATTAAGAATGTTCAAATACTCCGCTGTGTTGATTTTAAGACCCGCTTCGATGAAATGAGGAGGCTTCACCTTTCCATCACTTGCCACGGCGGCAAAAACCATCACAGAAGCAGGATTTTTGCTCTGCATCACAGGAGGAACTTCCGAAGGGTCACGGGCAATAACTCGAGTGTTCTGGCGATTTGGAACCTCATCCACGATGAACCTTTTCTCATCAATAAAAATGCGCACATGTCCTCGTTTGTGTTTCAGATGGTTGATAAGCTTGGGGCATCTTTCAACTCTGATAGCTTTTGAACGGGCAGTGAGGAGATTATGGCGTCTCCTAACGTAGGACTTCATCCCAAGATCTTCGTTGATTGCTCTGCTGATAGTTCTGCGACTCACATTGCGTTTTTTGCCAGTTTCGACATCGACTGACTTGGGTCTGCCTTTATCGACCTTTTTAGCCCCACCAGGAAAGTGTTTGCACGCTTTCGATCACTACGAGTACTGTGCCGACTTCTCTCAACCTTACACTCGACATCGAAATTAGCCACAACCCGATAGACAGTCGTTTTTGCATAGCCAGTGCTCTTAACAATGTCCGAAGGAGAACTCCCGGCGCGTCTCATTTCGCATATAGTTATTCTTCGTGCTAATTCCGCCATATTAAAACAAATTTGAGTAAATATAATTATGCTATCTTGCAATAAAGTGTTTAAGGATCCTTAGTAAAAAAAACCGTAATCATATGATCAAAAATAAAAACGATATTAGCATTTTAAATTAGTTCCAATTTATCTGCCCGACCCTGTATATATATAATTAATTATGTCAATCAGTAACAACAGAGCCTATATAAGTCAAAGCAAAATGGCGTACTAGTGAGTTTCCCCACATGTGAGTTTGCTCTTCTCTTTGTTTTTTATTTGTTTTTGCCCAAGAATGAACAACTGTATAAGTGTAGGTTTTTTTCAAAACATTTTAACCAAAGAACTTTCTATTCTTTGTGTTTTTTTCTGATGATTTTGTAGTGTTGCAGAAGATATTGACATAAAAATGTTGTTTGGCTCACGGCAAATGAAAGGACCATAAAAAATATATCTCACAGAAATGTTATGTTTTTTGGAAATGTGAAAAAATAAAAAATAAAAATTATAAACATGGTTATTGGAATGAACCTGACACATTATATATCTTCTTCTATCTATTATATAAAGGGCAAACATCTGTGTGTGAGTATGTATGTATGTATGTCCGGCTAAACCTGAAAAATATGCAACAGCTACTCATAAAGTTCATATTTTCAAAATCGCTCATCCTTCGACTGCATAATATCGAAAAATTGGAAAAAAACATTGATTGCTTCATGTAGAACAAACACAAAATTTGTCAAATTTGTCTGTTTTAAGCACACCACGCCTGTTTAGACAGCAAACCGGAACCTAACAAGAATTTCTTTATAGCATACTTCACCACTCACCAAAAGGGAATGGCATGGTGGACAAGTGGTTAACAACAGGGACTAAGGACCTGGGTGTTCCAGGTTCAAATCAAGGTTATTCCACAGAAACATTTTAATCAATTTTGCTGCATTTTTACATCACAAATCAATGTCAGTAAATGAGAAATCTACGTTTGCGTCTTAACGGTTCCTTTTTTTAATTTTATTCAGAAAACGTTTTTACATTTATATTTAAAACGTATTCATTTAAAAATTCTTCGTGAAAAAAGACACACACACACACGCTAATCTTCATTTAAAAAAAAACAAAAAAAACGCTGGTATAAAGTAATCATTTTATTTTAATTAATAAAAAATATAAACTTTCATCAACGTAGTTTTGATCAAAAGTTTGTTCTTAGTAAAAAAAAAAAAAATTAACTACGTTGTTTACTTACGTAAGAAAGGGAAAAGAAAACAACAAAAAGGCGCAAACAATTAAAAAAACAAAACAATTACTTTTGAAAATATAAGAGGGGGATCATTTTTATATAGAAAATTAATCACTCATTACCGAACCAGATGGCGTTTTAAAGACATGTAACCAAATATTTATTTTTAAAAAAAATAAATTGTGTGTATATTTTTTGGTGGGAGAGGGGAATAACAAATCACTTAAAATCTTGGCCATTTTCTTATGCTGAAAAATGACTTTTCATCACTTAAAAAATTAGATATTATGGTAAGATTGGAGTCTTGCCCTTGCACCATTAAGATTCTACTTTTTTAGGCGATTACATGTACAGACTGACAAACTTGATGGCAAAAACAAAACAATTATTTTAGATCGGGGATCAGTTTTGTATTCCGAGCTAACGATAATCCATGTCCTAACTGGATATCGGGGTGGGGGACAGGGAAGTGGAACAACGGGTAAGAGACTAAGATCGAGATACGGATTGAGAAGGGTAACGAGAAGTTTTAATATAAAGATGTTACGCCCACTTTTTAACCTCTTTATTTTATTCTTTAATGAAATAACATTTTTGTTGGGCGGTCAAGCTCAATCAATCAAGACAGAAGATATTCTATCTATATACCATCTATATGTTTGTCTGAGGCGACTTTAAACCTGGATATGGTAGACATCATCGCAACCTCCTTTGGCAGGCTGTTCTGTTCAAAACACCGTACAGATTCTGGAGTTGGACAAGGTGCACCCAAAGATGGTCAGAGGTTACATCGACCGAAAAATTGTGAGAATAACACTCAAGATGAAAACAGTAGTCCAAATAATTCAGAATTATCAATCCTCATCTCAAAAATTCAGAAAAATAAGATTTCAGTCTAAAAAAAAAAAAACTGATTTTCTTCCCAGGTTCTTTTACATCAAAACCTTGCTTCAAATTTTTCAGTTTTATATATATATATATATTTTTTTTCCTTCCAATATGTCAACCCTACATGTATTTGTACTTGCATGAAATTTTTTCTCTATATTATCATCCTGATGAAGTCTTATAAATAAAGACGAAACGTTGATGTACACATAAAAAACATCCATTTTTTGGTTTTCCTTTTTCATTTTCCCATCACGTCGGATTACCTTCATCCTTCTCTTCCCATATATTTTATATATATTTCTTTTAGATATATTTTATATATATTTCTTTTAGTTTTTTTGCTTTTTTTTAGAGGAGGAGAGGTCTATATACATACTATGTGTAACAACCATGTGGTGGCTATCTGCAAGAGAACTCCCACTGTTGTGGTACCTACCTTACGGACTACATGAACTCTTCCGCTTCACTATAAATACCTTTTGGTTTTGAAACTACCCCAGTCTAATACTGGCAGTCAGACAGACGTTCAACCATTCGCTTTATATGCTCTATTTATACTTTCTTCGATATGCGTTGTTTCACTTAATCCCGAGTTTGTGTCTTCTTTCCGGACCCCTTACAGGTCCACAACATTTTGCAAGCCTTCAAAATTTGAAAGGAATTTAGAAGCATTTAAAGTGTCGAATAGACAGGCGCCATTAGTAAATCTTCATGTATTAAAAAAAAATTAAAAATGCATTTCGGTTTCTTTGTAAGCATGTCAGACATGTTAATCTTTTGTTAATAGTTGGGGAAAAAAATTACTTGGTGTTGTGGTACCTACTTTACGGGTTACAAGAATTCTTCCGCTTCACTATAAATACTAAGAGCACATGTCTCGGTGTTGGAACTACCCCAGTCTAATACTGGCACTCCAGACAGACGTTCAACCACTCTCTTTATATGCTGTATTTATACTTTCTTTGATATACTTTGTTTCACTTAATCCCGAGTTTGTGTCTTCTTTCCGGATCCCTTACAGGTCCACAACTAAATTATTTACATAAGATACGAAATAAAATTGGTCTTCTGAATATCAAAAGAAATATTAGAAAAAGTATGAAGGTTTTAACACCTGACTTATGTCTTAGACATACCTATCTTAATACGAACATATACATTGGAACTGATGCTAGTCACGACTACATGAGGCCTTGGTATAATAATTGCAGTAAAAACGTTTCATAATTTTTTACATGGTAAAAGGTTTATTTTGCCGACGGATAATTGTTCATTGCTACCAATAAGAGACATATTGGAACTAATAAAAAAAATTTATTTTGTCTTAGAAACGATCGTACGCCAGAAGATTTTGTTCATGTTTTCTTTCCGCACTCTTTCCAGGTCCACAACACCAACTAACCGCCAAAAAAGAAGTTCACTATATAAAAATGTTTGATGCATTGATCGGTCATGTTGTAGTTTGAAATAGCATTTTTATCGCTAAATGGACGCATCACATTTTAGATGCATCCAAGCATCTCTATAAGAGGCTCTGTCTGCTCGTCTCTCAGATTTAGGTTTGAAATAACATTTTCACCGCTAAGTGCACATATTAAATGCGCCCAAGCATCTCTGTAAGACGTAAACGTGCAGATTAAATAACACATCTTAAAAATGGATTTGTTCCTGTTTTTTTTTTAAGTCAATTTCTACAATATTTCTACATTTTAGAAATGTTCAACATAGATAATGCTGAGTATTGATTTACTCCTCTCCAGGAGTTAGGCACAAGGCCAGTTTTTATCTTACTCCCACAAGTAAGATGTGACCCAAGGTCGGGTCGGGAAAGTGGGGTTTAAAAATTGCCTGGGCAGCCCCGTCGGCATTCCCCGGCAGGGGCGCCTCAGGCAGCAAGCAATAAACCTACTCCTCCCCAAAGAGGGGAGGCAAAGCCTGGGAGGGCGCACCTCCTAGAACTGCACAGGACAGACCAATTGACCGGCACAAGTCAAGCCCCGAAGGACAAAACAATACCAGTATGGGGTTTTATTTACTCCTCCCCAGGAGTTAGGCACAAGGCCAGTTTTATCTTACTCCCACAAGTAAGATGTGATCCAAGATCGGGTCGGGAAAATGGGGTTTGAAAAGCCAGCGCCCGAGAAAGTGAGCACTCTGGCCATTAAAAATTGCCTGGGCAGCCCCGTCGGCATTCCCCGGTAGGGGCGCCTCAGACAGTAAGCAATAAACTTACTCCTCCCCAAAGAGGGGAGGCGAAGCCTGGGAGGGTGCACCTCCTAGAACTGCACAGGACCAGCAACCCCCAATAGACCGGCGTAAATCCAGAACCAAAAGCCCAAAACAATACCAGTTTAGGTGGGTTGCAGTATCCATTGGAACAGATACTACACTTTGATCTTAGCCAAAAGGCCAAAGATCTACGAGTTCGATACATAAAAGTCAGAGATTGTTTAGCTTTGTTTAGAAGGGTTTTTTACGAATTGACTGAGCGACAATATAATTGGGAATAATTGATTATGCCCTGCACTAGGATTGCAAAGAAACTTTTCTTTTTTTTCATGATACAAAACATATGACGATGTTTTAATGACATCATTTTAATGATGTCACGGTAAAAGATTTGGTGACTCGTGAATTTATCATGTTCAGTTACAAGATTACCTTGTTTTGAAGTGATTCTACCTTCCTCTCCCTTTTTGTTATTATACAACTTAATCATCGTTCGTTCTTTTTAGCTGCTTACATCAAGTGGCTTCATGCCTTGTCTGGAGTGAAACTAATAAAAAAAATACTGTTTTTTTTAGGGAGGGTTAGGGTTAACAAAAGAAACGAAAAAAGCAGCACCATAATAATTGACTTTGGCTTATAAACTTTTATTTTTGCCAGAAATTTATTTCTATCTCCAAAATTAAAGGCTTTCAAATATTGCACAATGACCGTGACAGCCATTTTTTGTCTACAATATTTGGAAAAAAGTGTTTGCAATTTCAGCCCAGATCTGCAATCCTCTAGATGTTTGTCTGACCGTTCACCTGACAAAAACCATTGACCCTTGTCCTCGAGTGGCCTTTGGGCTTCGATGGGCGGTGACTTGCTAGTAAAAAAAAAGTATGGAACATTACAGTGATGGGACAGGGGCTGGAGTTTGGTAGACAGTGTGGGACCTATTAGACTAGAGACTCGTTTTTGCACCCTGTCTAAGAGGGGGATACCAGTGGTTGGTGCACCAGCCCAGATGTGGCAACGATAATCTAGGCATGCGCAAATAATGGATTTATAGACATAGGATACTGGCAGGTGTGAGAAGTTTTCTAGCCCGCTAAAGGAAACCCACATTGTTTGCTGCAGATTTGGCAGTATCTTCTATGTATTCTTCTTTGCTTCAGCATTTACCCTCCCCCCTTTTTTTTCAAAGAATAGGAACTAGAAAATGATGAACTCGAGTTATTTGACTTGTTCATAAAAATGACGGCTTTATTTTTAAGACAGATTTTTTATTCTGGTGTTTCACATGAACGATGAAGTTTGTTATAACTTAATGGTTTTAATGTTATTTTTCCGCTAAAACATGGTTTAAATAAAAATTAATTTTTTAGGAGTTGAAACAGAATTTTTTTTTTATTCTAAATAATTTACGTGATTGAAATAGGATTTAACCAACATTTGTGTTTTCATTTCGGTATTTCACACGTACGATGAAACTTGCTATAACTTTGTTTTAATTTTTTTTTTACTTTTCTTTTGTTGGCCCCAAGCAAGGCATATTGCCAGTGAAGTGCAAGGACTTACTGTGATAGGGGCCGGATTTATAGGAGGGCAACCTGGGTGAAAAGTTGGATAACAAGATGTCTGTTTTCATGATATTAAAATTGCTGCATGTTCGTATGGTCGGGGTCATAGAGAGCAGGGAGGGAATCCAAAAGAAAGCGGGCCCAGGAAAGAAGAAGCAATAGAGTAGAACATCTTCCAGCATCTAGGGACCTCTGCAGTGAAGGGGTGTGATTTTGCTGCTAGTCAGATGGGTCGGTCGGGGGGAATTTACGTTGAGGGGGTACAAGTGCAGTAAGCACAAATTAAACAAAAAAACACGTAATAGCTGCCATCAGTCGGTGGAAAATTAAATTTGATCGATCGATCGGTGACAGCTATTACTTGTATTTTTGCTTAATTTTCGATTGTTTAAACATACGACATCGAATCTTCACGTCAAGTAAAGAGACGTCAGCCACCTTGAATCCGATTTTTACAAGCCTCCGAGGGACCAATACAAAATCTAAAAAAAAAAAAAAAAAACTTAACAAAAGTTTCAAAACTAGCAATGCGAGTTGATAGAAGATTAAATTTTCTTTCGTTTGGTAACAGTTATTTGTTGTAAATTTGTTTTTGTTTTATTACCCCTTTTTTCTTGTTAACTATACTGCATAGTTGCCGAAAAAGTAAAACATATTTTAACGGGATTGTTAAAAGTCAATTTTGCAAATATGTTGTTTCTAAGTAATGGAAAAATCATGCCGCAATCTATTTAGCTGTAATTAATTTAAACGTGATTAAAATAGGAATTAAAATATTTGTGCTTCTTGACCAACCAACAAAAACATTTTTGGGGCTACGAAGAAAATGTAGTATCTGTTCTGATGCGACACTAAGTCTATTCTGTCCTCGGTCAGTGAAGGATAAATCCTTCCAGACTGAGACAATTTTTGTTCAAATCCAGAGTGCCCCTTTTGGAGGAGCTGGATTTCTCCCCACATTAAAAATCGACCTCGTGCCTTACTTTGCCCTCGTGCGGAGGCAAGTAAATGGGAACATATTCATTATTAAACAAAAAACATCCCTTATACATTCTTATTTTGTTAATTTTTTTTAAGCAAAAGTGGCTGAAAAATCATCCATTCGCCAAATTAAATGCGTAAAGAATTTAGCAAGCTGAAAAGTTGTCTCCCTTGGCAGTGGTGGGGATCTTCTTAAAAAGATCCAAATCAATTTACAAGCCACAGAGTTAATAAAATATCGGTACTTTTTTTTTCTTACATTAGGCCCCGCGCTAACTTTGACCATGATTTTAACCCTAACTCTACTGCTAACCCTAACTCCCACTTTGACCCTGACCCTAACGACGGGGTCAAAGTTAGCGTGGGTCCCAATGTAAAAAAGCACCAACATATCTATAACCAGTACACTAGGAAGTAAGTGTAGTATCTGTTCCGATGGATACTGCACCCTATAGACGGATGTCGTCTTGTCCTTCGGGGCTTGATTCCACCTGTCTGTGGGTTTGTCCTGTGCAGTTCTAGGAGGTCCACCCTCCCAGGCTTCGCCTCCCCTCTTTGGGGAGGAGTAAGTTTGTTGCTTACTGCTTGAGGCGCCCCTACCGGGGAATGCCGACAGGGCTGCCCAGGCAATTTTTAATGGCCAGAGTGCTCACTTTCTCGGGCGCTGGCTTTTCAAACCCCACTTACTCGACCCAAGCTGTGGTCACATCTTACCTTGTGGGAGTAAGATAAAACTGGCCTTGTGCCTAACTCCTGCAGAGGAGTAAATAAATATCTATAACCAGTACGACTTGATTTTTTTTAGAAGTTTTTTTTTTTGCTACTAGACCAACCAACATAAACATTTTTGGGGTTAGGAAGAAAGTGTAGTATCTGTTCTGAGGCGACACTAAGTCTATTCTGTCCTCGGTCAGTGAAGGATAAATCCTTCCAGACTGAGGCAATTTAAATTTTTGTTCAAATCCAGAGTGCCCCTTTTGGAGGAACTGGATTTTATCCCCACATAAAAATCGACCTTGTGCCTAACTTTGCACTCATGGGGAGACAAGCAAATAAGAATAAATCAATTGACAAGCATACAAGCCACAGATTTCGACTCGATTTCTTCGAGAAGTTGTAACCGTTGTTGTTTTTTTGTTAAACAGGTAAACAACAACACGTGAAAATAACGGACGACGACAAATAAAAATAATGAAGACAAGACAAATGAAAACTCACTGCTCTGCAACATTTCTGTCAACGTTTCGGCCGCGGTGTTTTGTACGGATGAAAACCCCGCGTCGTAGCATAAAGAACAAACAACCATTCGCAGAATCTTTCGGCGAGGGTCGCTTTCTTCTTCTGGTGGGGTTGAATTGCAACCGGCCATCTTCAAGAGAATGTCGTCTTTTTTCGTTTTTTCTTTCTCCTTCTCAACTTCTCTAGCATAGGAAAAAAAAGAAAAAAAACTCCAACTATATTTCTGAAAAAATCATTCCCTTGTCGCGATTCTGTAGAATAGCAAACATGATCAAGTCTAAAATCAAAAGAAAGAGACGTTTTTTTTAATTCTCTTTCAACGTTCCGCCATATTAAAATTATAGTTCATAAAATCAACTTCCGGTTTTGATCACGAAATCAACTTCCGGTTTAACTAAACGGGAGATAACTCTATCGGCTTTAATTCGATTCTAATAATCACTTGCACTTAGCAACAGACAAGCATGGAAGATATACAACCTTTGTTAGGCGCGACTGAAGACACAGTTCGAAGGAGAAAAACAGTGGAAAAGAAAACTCATTGGAGTGAACAGATTCCCGAATATGCCAGAGTGTATCTGGCACGCCAAAAGAAACCTGACCCTATTTACATCAAAGTTATTGAGGTATTTTAAAATGTTATAATTAGGGATAATTCTACCCAATCTCCGTTGCTAATGTAAACAAAACAATAGTTAATTGTCTATGATGGATTTATATTTTCGTTTTAATTTAAAACTTTTTTTTTTCACATTCAAAGTTTTCATTGTTTTTTGTTTGTTTTAAGTAGGTGTGTTGATTTATTATTAGTTTTATTATTATTAGATTTTCTTTAGTTTATTATAAATTCTATTCCCCGCTTCTTTTGTTCCAGCTCGTTTGACTCGTTGGTCCAGTGGTCTCCATCAATTCGCTGTTTTGATACCTCATTGTAATACAGCTTCTTATTCCAATAGCTTCTTTCCAAGAACCGCAGGCTTGTGGAACTCTCTTCCTGCTGACTGTTTTCCTCCTACCTATAATCTTGGTCTTTTCAAGACTAAGGTCAATAGGCATCTTCTGTCTTTGCGATAATCATATTTGTTCTTGTTAGATCCTTACATCAAGTGGCTTCATGCCTTGCTTGGAGCGATTTCCATAAAAAACAAAAAAATCTAAAAGAACACAGATATGTACTAAGGGGATGCTGGAGAATTGGGAAAACTTCTATATTTCATCCGCAAAATGAAAACATCAAATTATTTTATTATCGAAAAAAAGTGGAGATAATGAGTAACAATAAAAAGAAGGAGGTTAAAAGTAGAGAAAAAAGTGAGAAAGAAAGTAAAAACGGGAAATGTGAGGAGATAGAAAGAAAGAGTAAAAAAAAAAGTAAACATGTTTAGGTGAGAAAAACTATATATATATATATATATATATATATATATATATATATATATATATATATAATGTGTGTGTGTGAAAAAAAGACAAACGAAAAAAAAACAAATTTTAAATACAGGAAAAAAAAAGGTAAAAAGTAATTTTCCACTGACAGACTTGGGACTAAAAGTATTTTTTGTTTGTTTTTTTCCCCATATATTTTTAATGGTTGAAAAACTTTCAAGACACACACATATATATATATATATATATATATATATATATATATATATATATATATATATATATATATATATAGTGTTTCAGGTTGTATATGAAAAGAAATCAAATAAAGTGCTCGATCATATAAGAGAGCTAATATAATTTATTTAGATATAAATATGTAATATACAGTATCTAAATAAATTATATATATATATATATATGTGTGTGTGTGTGTGTCTTGGAAGTTTTTCAACCATTAAAACTATATGGGGAAAAAACAAACAATTAAAGCCAAACTAAAAGGTCAATCTGTGTTTGGACATCTTTTTCTCACTTTTATTTGATGGAATTAAAACGCTGAAACAATGATTTACTTTTTTAGTAGCAGTTTGTGATTTTAGGTTCTGTGTTTTTTTTTCTTCTTTTTTACTTCTTTTTTTCTTTTTTTTTCTTTTCTTCTTCTTTTTTTTTTCTTTTCTTTTCTTCTGTTTTTTCGTTTTTTCTTTTACTAATGAGTCATCACTTTATCAAGGCCAAAAGCCACTCGTAGATAAGGGTTAATAGATTTTCAGCTGAATGATGAAAAATATTATGAGAGGACTAAAATTGATGAATGAAATGAACAAAATTTTTTATCACTTTTAAACGACGATTTATGACAAGTATTTGTTAGGCACCAACTTCCTAATTCTAACCTTAATCGTAATCCTAACCCTAACCAGATTTAATCTTCCTCTGAGCTCATCACATCTGAGCCTGTCTTTAACACTCACATTACACGTGAATAAATAAAAGCATGATGAATGGATGAACTTGCACTTCCTAAAATAAAATTTCAAACATTTCTAATGATCCCCTTGACCTATAACCTTAAACCCTGATTGCTGACCTCTAAGCCTCGATTGCTGACCTCTAAGCAGGAATGCATTGCATTGGCATTAGTCAATGATTTGTACTCTGCTGTGAACTAATCAATCAAATCTTTTGACAGAATTGATGGAAAGATGAGGGGGGAGTGTAGCTTTAATCATCGTGTGTTTGTTTAAAGACTTCCATCTGTCGAGGATGAAGTCTGCTGTACCATTCGCAAGTATTTTCACAACTAACATTGAACATTCTAAGGCAACATTTTTTTTTTTAAACTCTAGTGCAATGATAACACTAGTTTATACCATCATCATCATCATCATCATCATCATCATCATCATCATCATCATCATCACCATCACCATCATCATCATCATCATCATCGGTTTAACGTCTGTTTTACATGCTGGCATGTGTTGGACGGCTTTCAGAAGTTGACTTATCTCTCACCTATCTATTATCCCTCTTTCTATTAAGTCTATTATTTTTTAATTCCTCCCATGTTTTCCTTAGGATTTCCAACTGACCCTGCTATCTTAACTGTTCAACGTCTACTAACCCAAGCATTCTCATATACTTTTTCAATGTGACCAAACCAATGAAGTCTCCTGTTCTGCACACATCTTCCTATACTACCCAGTTAAAAAAACACAAGAAGGCACATTCAATTTACGCCTTTATCATTAAACAACTATTTCAAACTGATGACAGATCAACAGACAGACTATTTCAAACTTGAGTGGGACAAACAGACAAACCAATGGACTCTCAGTTATACAACAAATTCGATAGGATGAGGTAGAGTTGGGATATGCTAATTATCTGTGTACAAATCAATGAAATCGGATTGTCTAAAAATTTATTCTTTTTTTTTCTATTGAGGCGTGTGTTTTTCTATAAGTCGCGCCTGACAGTCTTTCTTTCCCCTATTATGTCCCTTGGTATGTTTGATTTCATTGATTTGTACTGTTAGAAGTGGATTGTGATTACCATATCCGAACTCTCCCTCATCCTATCGAATTTGCTGTATAACTGGGAGTTAACTCTAGTCTTGTTGCTATGTTCTAGCTTCAAAATTGGTGTCTATACCCTGTGCTGATGAAGAGACTTAATATAAATAAAAATATCATCTCAGAAACGATCGTACACAAAACTTTTGTTTATGTTGAAATCTTGGAACGTATGTAAATGAATACGTTGTAAATTTGTTTATTTAAGATCTATAATATATATATATATATATATATATATATATATCAATAAACTTTTTTTTCCTTTCCTTAACCCATGGATTTTCAAAAATGGAAACTTTTATTATCAGAGGAGATCATCATAAATCAATAAAAATTATATTACTGTTAATTTGAAAATATAAAAAAATATATAAAAATGCAAAAATATACAAAAGATTTTTAGCAAAGAAAATCCACATCGATGGAGAAATGTGACATGTCCAAACAAGATAAATCCTTATTTTGGGGGGCATGTTATATTTCTCCATTTTCTTTCTTTCATTTTTCTTTGCTCAGAATATTTTAACATATTTATTTAGATTTGTACTAACAGTGATATACTTATTTACTAGTTTATCTCACTGATCTCCTCTGATGATAAAAGCTTGTATTTTTGAAAATCCATGGGTTCAGGAAAGGAAACATTTTTTATTGACATATTCCTTGTTTAAACTACTTGATGATTCAATAAATATTGTTCTTTTCCAATTTTTATTCTCATCATTCATTTCATTTTATAATTGCTCTATCTCGTATATTGAGCATTGTCTTTTCATGATAGGATTATTTTAAAGATAATATGTATCATCTCTTGATTATATATATATATATATATATATATATATATATATATATAAATATTGCTACATTATATTGCTATAATATTAATGCTCTATCCAGTATATTGAGCTTCAGTTTTTATCCGGATGTTTCACTAATTATAAGATATTAGTTGACGCTTATATCTTTTGTTGGATTACTTTATATATATATATATATATATATATATATATATATATATATATATATATAAGGTGTAGCAATATTTAGATGTGGGTGTGTAAAACTAAAGTTAGTATCGGAAATTTTTCTTTTTTCTTTTCAACATAGTTCACCCCAAACAAAGCAGACCGCCACTCTAGACGTAAGGGGCTACTGAGAAAAAGGGTGAGAGTTTTTTTTTGGTGGGGGGGGGGGGGTCAACCTAAATTGGGAGCTATGCAGCGAGATGTCTGTTTACATTAGTTTAAAATTTCTGCATGTCAGTACCGTCAGGAAAACAGGGAGCAGGGAGGGAGTTCCAGAGTCCAGCAGCACGAGGAAAGAAGCTTTTGGAGTAGAAAGCTCTTCAGCATCTGGGGACCTCCACAGTGAATGGATGGGATTTGGCAGATTGTCGGGTTGGTCTTGTGAATTTACGTCGTTGGGGCACTAGAGCAGCAAGTTCATCAGAGCACAATCCATTGTAAAACAGGCACAAGGTAGCAACATTGCGGCAGGGGGACAGGGACTGGAGCTTGGTTGACCTATTAAGTACGCGACTCGTTTTTGGACCTTGTCTAAGAGGAAGAGACTAGTGGATGATGCATCAGCCCATACGTGGCAACAATACTCCATGCATGGGCGGATGGTTTTATGTAACGTTAAAATTAAGTAGAGAGTTGAATTTTTCATAAAGAATTGACTCCATGCAGTTACGTCACAGATAGGAAGTCACTAGTGAGACGTGGTGAATAAGCAGATCAGCTCTTGCTCTTTTTAATGAATCACAAGATGTTTTAGGATAGCTTTCCCCTCCCATCATGGGAGATGGGTTGAGGATATTGTGTGTGTGTACACTTATACTGTAAAGAAAAAGCCCTCAAAAAGATTATTAAACCCCAAATGATTTTGTGCTGTTATTAGGACGTACTGCTGCGACATGTCATCAAACCAACAAAGTTCAAGCTGTCTATGTCCGGATAATCTGTGTAAATAGAAGAATCAGTCAAATGCATATGAACCAAGTTTGTCAAAGAAGAGAACTAATGTCTTGCCTACTCAATTTTGCCAAGTAAAGAATTCCTACAAAAAGGATTTTTTTTTTTCAATTATACTGGTTTTGTTAGTTGTAGCTGTTAAGACCGGTAGCCATGTGTGATTCGGCGCTGTGGTTCCACAGACATCACACATGATTTTCGGTTAGAAAACTGTTTAAAAGCAAAGTTGAAGCTGAGATCGTTCATTTGTTAGGCCAGAGAGAGACATGACAGGACCGGCGGGACAGTTATAAAAATGGGGGGGGGCTCTCCTAAAAAGTGGGGGGGGGCCGGTTAAACACATGCATATATAACTTCATTATTGATGACCGTAAAGTCGGGGGGGCCAAGTCAAAAAGTGGGAGGGCTTGAGCCCCTCCTGCCCCCCCCCCCTGGTGCCGCCGTCCATGCATGAGTAGCGTACCTCATGGTTATAACCAGGGCATATATCGATGTCTGATCAATAAAAGGTGTGGTATGATGTGAAAGAGCCCAAACCATTGCTCACCTGCTGTACAACATCACTGACGATGTGCACTGGTTTTTGTTGATAAAAAGTCCTCGTAATGCTTACAAAGAAATATTCTAGAAAATAGTTTTGAAGAAATTTGTTCATTCCTTAGATGACGTTTCAAAGAATTCCTTGCGTCAGGCGCTATGAGAAGACAATCCTTTGACCCCCCCCCCTGCAATAGTGGGCAATCCAACACTTGAACTCATAGCTCAGCCAGCTTGTCTAGTAACCCTAACCCTAACCCTAACACCTTTTTAAAGACATCGACACCGACACTTTTGCAAAGATGTTTCAAACAAACATAAAACTTAAAATGTGTTGAAACTGATATTTTTCAATTGTTTTTAGCGTGGAACCATCTTAAAATGCTATTTAAAACGTAAGGGTGGAAGGTTGATCAAAATGTTATTTCAAAATAAATGACATAAATGAAGAAGAGGAAGGGAGTGGTAGCAGAAAGAGAGTAAGAGGAAGACATAGATAAGTAAAGGAAGAAGACAAGAAGAATAAGTTATTATGGAGAGTAGAAAGTGACTAACTTGGGTTTACTTTCGGCAGCCTCGTAACTCTCGCTTCCCTTATTTTGTCCTTTAGTCCTCACATTCCGTAAGTGATGTTTCTGACAAAGGGGGAAGAATTGCTGTTTTCTGGGTCGAAATATATCCATCTAACACTTATCGTTGGCTACTTTTTTACCTTAAAATAGTATTTTTTTATTTAGCTCCTTACATCAAGTGGCTTCATGCCTTGTCTGGAGCGATTTCCATAAAAAAATTATAAAACTAGAATTTAAAAAGTTTTAATTTTTAATCCTTGGTAGTTGTTTCTATTTATAACTTTGAATTTACAGTTTTTTTAAAATCTGTTAAGCTGCAAGTAAATCTATCCATCTAACACTTATTGTTGGCTTGAAGTAGTATTTTTGGGGGGTTCCTTATATCGTGGTGTGGCTTCATGTCTTTTCTGGAGCGATTTCCATTAAAACAAAGAAAAAAAAAGTGGATTACATAAATAAATGAATGATATAAATAAAGAAGAAAAAAAAACTAAAGTAGTAATAGCAGCAGCAGTGCAAACGTTGACAATGGGTCATGGGTGTTGTTTTTATTATATTTCACAATTCAATTTGATTATTTTATGAAATATTACACAACAGAAAACCATAACGTAGCTATAGAGCATTGACTGAAAAGCATATTATTATTATTTGTATGATACAATATATTCACATGCATGATAGCACAGCAAGCAATCAGAAGTTTTTTGACCAAAACATTTGAATCTTTTGAGTTTACGCCGATATGTATGTCCATGTATATCCACGTATATCCAAAGAAATTGGTGTTGATGAGGCTATTCTCTATCTCTACAAATCCACAATCAGACCATGTCTAGAGTACTGTTGTCATATTTGGGCCGGTGAATCTCTGTGCAGAAACGTGTCTGTAATTTGATTGGCCCCCACCCTTTCTTCTTCTCTGCACCCTCTCTCTCACAGACGTGATGTTGCTAGTCTCAGTCTTTTCTATAAATACTAATATGGCATGTGTTCTTCACAATTATTTGATCTATTCCCTGCTTCTTTTGTTCCAGCTCGTTTGACTCGTTAGTCTAGTGGTCTCCATCAATTCGCTGTTTTGATACCTCATTGTAATAGAACTTCCTATTTCAGTAGCTTCTTTCCAAGAACCGTAGGCTTGTGGAACTCTCTTCCTGCTGACTGTTTTCCTCCTACCTATAATCTTGGTCTTTTCAAGACTAAGGTTAATAATAGACATCTCCTGTCTTTGCAATAATCATATTTGTTAGCTCCTTACATCAAGTGGCTTCATGCCTTGTCTAAAGCGATTTTCGTTAAAAAAAAAAATTTTTTCAAGTGGATATTGCGCCTGAAATTAATAATCCCAAGATTTTGTTAAAACAGCTTTTTATCTGTTTGCTCCAATTCTTTTGAAGATCAAGGCAATGTGTGTGCATTGGCAATGCGCGTGCGTTTGCAATGCGTGTGTGTTGGCAATGCGCGTGTGTTGGCAATGCGTGTGTGTTGGCAATGCGCGTGTGTTGGCAATGCGCGTGCGTTTGCAATGCGCGTGTGTTGGTAATGTAAGTGTGTTGGCAATGCGCGTGTGTTGGCAATCTAAGTGCGTTGGCAATGCGCGTGTGTTGGCAATGTGTGTGCGTTTTTGTGCCAAACACAAATGATTAACACGCCACAATTGCTTTACACCTTAGTTTTGACTCCGTGTGAAATTTTCAATTTTTCTCAGAAAATTTTTTTATTTCTTTTTGATAACTACAGGATTTCTCAGCAGGATTTGTAGCAGAATTAATTCGCGCGTGCATGTGTAATTGTTGGCAATAAAAAAATTATTGACAAGAGAATCATTTTAGAAGAGACGAAAAAAGCACAAATGTTAGATGAACTGTTCAATGTGCTCCTTCTGTGAGCATCTGCACAACGACGTAGACAATCTAACAAACTTCCAGTCGACATTTGAATGATCTTAAGTAGAATATTGTTTAAGCTTCTTTTAAGCAGATTATTTAATCATTTCAAGTCTGCGATTTATCTCTTTTAGAATTAGATTTTACATAACAGGAAACTCCAAATAAGAAAATTCTTTTTAGAACCATTGAATTCAGCTGACTTTGGTCCATTGAAGTCAGCTGACTGTCTTTGTACATGGCTCACTGCATTTTTGCCAATGAAATTGATTGATTGATTGATTTAAAGACATGGAAACGTTACTGGATTTAAAGTTACCATTTCATGATTGGATCCTTGATTTGGATTCCAAATTAACAAAAAGACATTTCAAATGAAATATAGTTCCCAATTAACAAAAGTAAATTTCAAATGAAATATAGTTCCAAATTAACAAAAGTAAATTTCAAATGAAATAAATTTCAAATGAAATATAATTCCAAATAAAATAAATTTCAAATAAAATAAATTTCAAATGAAATATAATTCCAAATAAAATAAATTTCAAATGAAATATAATTCCAAATAAAATAAATTTCAAATAAAATAAATTTATAATCTTTCAGCAAAAAGGTTTTTAAAGATTTGATGTTTGTGTAATTGAAGTTGCTTTAACAGTAAACGCCAAACGGTAAAATCCATTATGTTGAGATTCGGACATTGAAGGGTATCTTGTTTGAATGACGTCACCACTATTGGCCTTGAATCTGGCAACAGCGTTCTTGGATGTATCGGCCTTTGTTCGATTGTATTGTCATGTCTATTTGTCTCCTCCCATTACTTGGTTTATCTCATAGAACATTTACGTGCACATCTCATCCCTATAAATGGGCTGATTCACCGTTCTCAGGCTAAATTAAAAAAAAACTTTTGTGAGGTTAGGGTTTGGGTTAGGATTAGGGTTAATCCCTTTTATGTAGGAAATTTTGCACCATAATTTAATTATTTAATCTTTTTCATTTTTGTTTTCTTCTTTTTATGTTCCAGGTTTTGGTAATCATTGCCACCATCTTGTTTGCAGTCTATTGCTACTTATATTTTGAGAATGTCCACTTTCATGCCATACATGCCTATGCCCATCTGGGATATTCGGAAGCACAGCACCAAGTTGGACAAAGATATCTTCATGGTAAGTTTCACACTCACTACAAACCTACCAATTCCATATTGTACTAATCACCGTTTATACTACGTTTCAGGTGCATTGCTCATTAATAATGATGTCTTTTAATATGTCTGGTGTTCATTCAACTTAACCTCTTTCCTGTTTATCCCGAGTATTGACGGGATAGACATTCTGAACATTTTTTTACAATTCCAAGTATTTACGTTGTATCACTGAAACTAAATTTACTAACCTGAGACACTTCGTTCGTCGATAATTTCATTTTCTATGAGTCTCGAAAACTTTTAGTTGTTAGTGCAATGTGATAAGTCTTATTGTGGTTTTATTCTTAAATTTATTTCTAAATACAGTCACTAATCTTTTTTGTTAGCATTTTCAAAATATATAAGAATACTTTTTCACTAGTTTATTTTTGTATTGCATTCAAAATTTCAAATTGAAACATATACTGAGAAAACGAAAACTTTCCTTTTCTAATGAATGTAAATGATTTTATTTGAAAGTAAAATTTCACTTTACAAAACTAATGCTGTGAGAAATTTAAATGAAACTGTTTTTGGCATAATTACAAATAAAACAAATACACTTCATTTTTATTTTATTTCTTCCTTCAATTTTGTCCACAATATATATATATATATATATATATATATATATATATATATATATATATATTATATATATGTGTGTGTGTGTGTGTATACAACATTGAAGGAAGAAATAAAATAACAATGAAGTGTATTTGTTTTATTGCCAAAAATAGTTTCATTTAAATTTCTCACAGCATTATATACTTTCTGTGACTGCTCGGCCGCAGCGATCCGACAGGTCGCGGAAGCGTCTGAGAGCTGCCGAGTCGAAAACGAGGCTGTATAAACAAAACGAGGCTGTAAACAAAACTGGAAAAAAGAACTGACCAATCAGGTTGCTGCAAATCAGTTTATAGCAGCCGATAATAATTTGAAGAAAACGCTAAGCAAAACGCAAAATGAATTTTGAGCAGTTCTGTGATACCTTAAAATCTCCGGAGCAAGTGATGAATTTCTGCCATCAGAAATGTCTTCTGTCGACCAGAATGCGGTGCGGCAGATGTGCACGACTTTGCCGCTTGACGAAGAGAACACAAATATCGGACATGGAGATGCCCCACCCAGGAATGCAGGACTTGGGTGTCTTTGCGATCGGGGACATTTTTTTCGCGACCACGTCTGGAGATAGCGACGATACTGAAGCCGATCTACCTGTGGTCCTACTCTTCTGCCTGTCTTTCGCTAACCCCCCCAAAACAAGCGCCAGCAACAACAACAGCCGAATACCGTGAACCTCTCCACGAAAAAAACGTCTCCCCCATAAAAAATCTATAGAAAAAAAGACTAAAAAAAAAGACTTGCCTAATTGAAAAAAAAAATTGTTAAAAAAAAAAAGAAGTTTATTTATAGTTCTTCAGCTATGGTTTGTTCATTTCTTTCATTTTTTATAAAAATATATGCATTTCTTCTTTCCGTATTCATCGTCTTATATTGTCGTCTGCCAACCTTCCATTTTTGCACGATTTTCGGTTTTGTTTATACAGCCTCGTTTTCGTCTCGCCAGCCTCGTTTTCGACTCGGCAGCTCTCGGACGCTTCCGCAACCTGTCGGATCGCTGCGGCCGAGCAGTCACGGAAATTAGGCGCATAGGCTGGAGTAGTACCTTATATATATATATATATATATATATATATATATATATATATATATATATATATATATATATAGGAAGAGAAGGATGAAAGTAATCCGACGTGATGGGAAAATGAAAAAGGAAAACCAAAAAATGGATGTTTTTTATGTGTACATCAACGTTTCGTCTTTATTTATAAGACTTCATCAGGATGATAAAATAGAGAAAAAATGTCATGCAAGTACAGATACATGTAGGGTAGACATATTGGGAAAAATAGAATGAAATAGTGGCCAACTGCTGGGAGGACGTCCGTATTTGTTGGAGAAATAGAAATGAATGTAGAAAAGAATGAGTGGGGAAAAATGGAAGGATGGGGTGAGCCAGGACTACTGTGGCTGGTGGTAAGAGAAAGAGGTGGGGGATGAGCAGGGGTAAAGTGGATGGCAGAGAGGGAGGTGAGGAAGAGGGGGGGGGAGGTGTTTGACCAGATGGCTGCGGTTCAAGATTGAAGGGGAAAAAGTAAGTTGGAATGTTTGTGTATGGGGGGTGTATGCAGGGAAAGGAGGATGGGTAGAGAGGAAGGGGGCTGTGATTTTGGTGGATGGGCGAAAGTTATATATATATATATATATATATATATATATATATATATATATATATAAGATATTCTCAAATTCATTTAATCAAATATAAAAGGTTTAATTAAGTGAAAGGAAAGAAGTTCAAAAGGTAGAAAACATAAATGTACACAAATAAGCAACGGCAATCATATTTAGATATAAAAAAACATCACTATATGTGAACAATACACATGAAGAAGGCCGGAGGGTACATCGGCCGAAACATATAGTAGACAACTATTCATGTTTACAAAAACAATAATTTAAGAAAAAAAACACAAAGTTATTAATAGCTACTACAAAATGTTCGTTTTTTTCATCAATTTAAAATCTGTTTCGGATTTGAATAAAAAAAAATGTACATTTGTTATTCAGTTCCAGTAGATGGTTAATAGTTGACCTTTCAACAAGAATGGTACAGTTCCAGTAGATGGATAATAACAAGAATGGTACATCCATCTTAAGTAAGAATCCGTATTAGCGTCCGATGGAGTTGCAAGATGTAGAACGTTTCACAGCCTAAAAAAGAACACAGAAATGCCTCAACTGCGTTTCTACACAGAAATGCCTCAACTGCGTTTCTACACAGAAATGCTTTACGTTGAACTCTAAAAATGAAAAGAAATCCAAAATGACTTTCGACCAGTGTTTGCACATATTTTAAATATTGGCTTCTTCTTCTTTCGTGTGAATCAGATGATTCTGGTGTTGGCATTAGTTTCCCCGATATTTTTCTAGTTAGAAATCTTTCTGGAAAGATATCGGGTACTTACGGGAAGGACCACGAGAAGGTTGCCAACATCACTAAATGAAAGTAGTACTGTGGAACCGACTGGATTCGAACATGGAACACCCAGGTCTTCAGTCTGTGTCGTTAGCCACTTAACCACCGTCACTGAGTTGATCTTCTCACGACAGATGAATAGCTGTAATTCATCAAAGCAAAAGGACTTTCCGTACTCCATGACACATGCATTTAACGTTTCATCACTCTCACTAACACATGAAATCTTTTGTATTTTTTACTTTTGTTCGACCAAAACAAGACATATTTCCACCAGAACATAAGCGGCAACTGTGGTAGGAGCCATATTTATAGAGAAAACCCTGGTTGGCAGAAAGATGTTTGTTCACATTACATTTAAATTTCTGCATATTGGGGGAAACAGGAAGCTATTATTAGCTTTTATAGTATGGTGCAAAGACAAGGTCCAAAAAAAAACACAAACTAAATAGGTCCCTCACTATCCATCAAGCTCCAGCCCCTGTCCCATCGCTGCAATGTTGCATCCTTGTGCCTATTTTACAAGTACTTCAATGGATTGTGCTCCGGTGAACTTGCTGCTCTGGTGCCCCCTCAACATAAATTCACTTGACCAACCCGACAGTCAGCTAAATCCCATCCATTCACTGTGAAGATCCTCAGATGCCAAAGAGCCTTCTACTCCAATAGCTTCTTTCCTCGTGTGCTGGCCTCTGGAACTCCCTTCCTGCTCCCTGTTTCCCCGACGGTACCGACATACAGAAATTTTTAACTAATCTCGCTGCACAGCTCCCAACTTAGGATAACATCCAAAACTTCCACCCTAATTTTCAGTAGCCCCTTATGTCTACAGTGGCGGCCTGCCTTGTTTGGGGTGAACTATGATAAAAAAACCATTTTCTGGCATCTAGGGACCTCCACAGTGAATGGATAGGATTTTGTTGCTCGTCAAGTGGGTCGGGCGTATTTACTAGAAAGGGTACAAGTGCAGTAAGTTTATCGAAGCATATTCCGTGGAAGTAATTGTAAAATAAGCACAGGGATGCAACACTGCAGTGATGTGACAGGGGATGGAGCTTGGTAGACAGTGTGTGACCTATTAGATTGCAGACTCTTTTTTGCATCCTGTGCTAGTGGTTGATGCATCAGACCAGATGTGGCAACAATAGTCCATGGATGGAAGAATAGTAGTCTTATAGAGATATATAATATGGCAGGTGTGAGAATTTTTCTAGCCTGGTAGAGGGAGCCTACCTTCTTTACAGTAGACTGAATACTAATTAGTATAGAGTAAATTAAAGACAGTTTTACACAATAAAATCTTAACAGAATCTTTTTGTGAACATGTTACAAGAATGAATGAAAGGTTTTCAATATTTTTCTGCAGTTCTGTGCTGTTACATAGTAAGTGGGTATGTTTGCTAGTATTCATCGCGTGATTTTAATTAACGCGCCGATTATGAACTGTAAGGCATTGGGATTCCCCTAAGAGGGGAGGTATGCAACATGTGGCTCTTGGTGACATTGTGATGGTGACAGATCACACTTAACTGCCAGCTGCCGATTTCACCTTGTTACTGATGATGATGATGATGGTGGTGGTGGTGGTGAGAAGGAGGATCTGCGACGAAGAGAACACAGAATGAAAACTCGTAGATTGTAAAAGACCTACTTGGCCTGTTCATTTGATCTTAATCTTTAATATAAATGAAATAAAGTGATTTGGCAAGAGAACAGTTCATTTGTTACGTGCCAAAGTCGGGAAAATGCTGAAAGAAAACTGAAGACACAAAAGACATAAAGGATAATATGTGTATTAAATTAAACAGTAATACAAGAAAAGTCTTTGCAAAACTAATTGTGTTTGCGGCTTTCGAAAGTCCAACTATAATAAAATACATTTTGAGATAGGGATTGATAATTTGCATAGTTTTCGTTACTCAGACTACACTTCTCATCTTGAGTGTTATCATCACAACGTTTCGGCCGCTGTAACCTCCGGCCTTCTTCGAACTTGGGAATATTTCTGTCGAACTCGTTCGAAATTCTGTCCAAATTCTCGAGTTCGACAGAAATATTCCCGAGTTCAAAGATATACACCTGAAGAAGGCCGGAGGGTACAGCAGCCGAAACGTTGTGATGATAACACTTAAGATGAGAAATGTAGTCTGAATAACCAAAATTATGCATATAATAAAAGAGTTCTTTAACGTCAACGAAAAATAGACGGCCCCCTGAAATGTTTAGATTCAAGTCGTTGCATTCAATTAAGGAATTTTCCTTAGGTGTTCACTGGATGGGGATCACATTAAAAAGAGGAAAAATAAGTTTTTTTTTTGAATCAGCCCGCCAAAGTAAGTGTCTGTTGATTGGTCAAGGAGAATCGTCTTGGCCAATCAAATAGGGCTTTTTTCAGAATAGGAGCGGCGTCGTGATGGACAAAAAGAGAATTATTAAGGAGAGAAAGGGGCTAATCTTTTTATGATATAAAAGATTGAAACATATTAATTCCAATATAAATTTAATTTATCAGTTTAATAGCAATTCATGTTTGAGGAAATGTTTAAGCTTTTGAAAATTTTTTTAAAAATCTATACATTTCGGGGTCTCCCCTATTTACTTGCCTCCTCACGAGGGCAGCGTTAGATACAAGGTCAGTTTTTCCAGCTCCCTAAAAAGGTGCACTCTAGATTGGGGAAAAAAAACTTGCCTCAGTCTATAAGGATTTTTCCATCACTGATTGAGGACTGTGGAAACAGAAAGAAAGAGAAGTGATACATACTGATTGCGGGTGCCAGCCTTCAGGTGGGATGGAGATAAGACCAACATGAGCAGAGATAAAGGGGTGATGTTTATGTATGTTCAGAATGGGGGTGGGAGGTTGTTACAAGGCTATAAATTGAGGTTCTACCTCTCACCGAGAGTGTGGAATGTGTTATTGTGTTCTAGCGCTTGGTGGTGACCACAAGTAGTACGTTATTCGACTCACTATAGACCAGACACTGGATCGTTGCCCCAGCAGAGAAATTCGTTCTCTGCCCCATTACATATTGTTACCAAACCTATTGGTTGGGTCGCTAAGGGAGCAATTCCTTTTTTGCAACCCATCCCTGACTGCTGCCTCGGCCCTTTCAGGGTATTGACTCAGAATTGGATTTTTCCTAAAGGACACAAACGATGAAGTGTAGTATCATAACAGATACTACACTTTGCTCCTAACCAAAAGACCAATTTTTTATTGTCTGTTACTAGATTTTTATTGTTTATTTTTGTCGACCGATTTATTAATAAAGGGAAATAATTAATAAAGGGAAATAATTACTAAAGGGAAATAACTCTCAAAGTATTTAAACTACAAGAATTACCTCCCTTAGATTTAAAACAAGAAAAAGTAGCTTTTCTTAAAATCCGCCCGTTAATTAATTCTGTGCGTTTCGCTATGAAAATATGGCATGAAAAAAATAAATAAAATAAAAAAGAAAATAAGAAATATCTTTATGATGTACGTATCCGTGACGGAAAGCGTATATCGAAAAAAAAAAATCGCGTAAATTGATCAAGCAGTTTTTTTGTTGTTTTTGTTTTTTACAAAAGAAAACCATTTTAAAGCGATTATTGTGAATTGTAGGGATTACGACTAAGTAGAAGGCTGATTTTAAACTCTGTTTTTGAAGAGTTTAAATTTTTAGAGTTATCTCCCTTAGTTATCAAACATGACGACAACAGATCGACGCTCGTCTTTTAGCAATAAAATTTGATTTTCTTTTGTAAAAAAATAAACGATTTTTTTTTTCACGATATGCTTTCCGTCACAGGTACGTACATCATAAAGATATTTCTTTTTTTATGCCAGTCTGCTTCTGGATAAGCACTTAAATTTCTGTTTCAAACATAAGCATGGCAGACTGATCGCCGCTTGTGTCAAAGGAGTTGATAATGCAGGGGAGATAACTCGGTGTCACTAAGAAAATAAGCATAAAATGAAAGGAGAATTTATGACGCTTATTACACGGAAGTTGTCAAGTTTGTTTCAATAGTAATTATTTCTTATTAAAGATATTTTTTAACACAATTCAAAGGCATTTAACTTGCTGCGAGTCTGTCATTACAACATTAATTTTTTTTTTAGATACTCAGTTATAAGAAGTTTCATGTTTTGTTTTCTTGTAGTTAAATTAAGACAACTTTTTTTTAGGTTATCCTACTAACGGTGCCCCCACACAGAAAAGCCAACATTTTTAGTAAAATAAGTTTATATATATATATATATATATATATATATATATATATATGAGAGAGAGAGGTTATTTTTTATCATATTATGATAGTCGGAAGGTTTTTTGAGTAAAATCAATATAAAATAGAAAAAAAAGACGTGTTAAAAAACTTATCACCTTGAGGGGAAAAATGTCGGACGATGCGATAGAAAAACAGAATTGTTGACCCGAAGAAACAAAGCCTTGGTTAATTATAAATATATATTATTTTATTTAAAAAATTTAAATTAGGTATACAAATTATTTAGTGTTAAAAATATTTTTTATTAACACTTCTTGTGAACTTTATCGCGTATTGCTTTCTGTGAAGGGTTCGTCGATCTAAAACGTGACACTTGGCGGCCATATTGGACGAACTTGGGGTTATTTACGAATTTCTTTGATAATTCATAGATTTCAACCGTGCTTTTCGCACTACTTGGATTTTAACTCGAGATGATTCGTCGGTTAATATTATTTAACAAAAACAACAACAAAATACCATTCCTAATGATTATGCACGTAATTTATCGCATTCTGTGTAGGATAACCCTTTTTTTTTACTACATTTGGTAAAAAAAATTGTGTTAACTAACATTGTTACAGTTTATTTAACTTTTATGTTTTTGTACGTTAACAAGTTTATTCAATCTTTGCAATTCGTTAATTAACATTGATCGATCGATTAATTTTAATAGAAATTGTTTATTCGTAAATTATTCTTGTATTTATTATAATTTTCAGCGTCGCAATTCAATCTTAATTAGTTTCAAACATATCTTCATCTTCAATAATTAAAAAAAAACATAAAACATACGATGCTTTTATGCTTTTATGCTTATTTGATCAGTCGAACTCAGTTATCTAAAAAAGAAATGTTATCATTAACCCAATTCAGAAACCTTTAAAAATGATAATGTTTGTTTTTTAATAAAAAATAAATATATGTTCAATTCATTCGTCTAATAAATTGCGTACGTTTTTAGCTTCCAAAATTCTTTTTCATTTTATGCTTATTTTCTTAGTGAAACCTAGTTATCTCCCCTGTATTATCAACCTCTTTGACACAAGCGGCAAAAAAAGCAATCTGAATGGGACAAAAATAAAAAATAAAAATATGCCCAAGTAGAGAAGAACCTCTCTTCCATTACCCGAAGACAGAACAAATCCAACTTGTCATTCAAGGGAGATAACTCATCTCAACTGAAAAATATGTATTAATTAATGTTAACTAATTTTAGCTTAGTAAGATATTGTGTCTTAGATAAAATGCTTAGATCCCCGCTTACATTTAGATTTTTGAAGAAATGTTTAAAAGTGTAAAAACATGTATGAAAGTTGAATGAAAGATAAAACATGCATAAGTTGAAGGAAGAATAAAACGTTGTTCAAAAGTAACACAAAATATTTATATATTTACAAATTACAGAGCATTAAGTGTTCATTTCAAGTGTCCAATCAGAGAAGCGGTAAATGTTTATGTTTGTGATTTATGAGTGTGTGTGTATGTGCGTAGTGTAGCCATGTGTGAGGCTTTGCGTTAGTACATCGAAGTGTGTGGATGTGCGTGAAAGCGTAGAGTTGATACATCATTTAGGCATTTGCTTGTGTGTGTCTTTGTCGTAAGTGTGAGGTTGTGTACGTTGAAGAATGATAGGAGAGTAAGAGGAAAACATAGATAAGTAAATGACGTAAATAAAGAAGAATGATAAGAGTGTAAGCCTTTGTGTGTGTGTGTGTGTGTGTGTGTATGTGTGTGTTAGTTGAAATGTCCAGCAGCCTCCCCGCACCCGAAAGCCGGCGGGGGGGGGGAGAGTAGTTGAAACGAAAACCCTGTTGCCGGTTCGCTGGAATGAGGAGAAAGAGGAAAGAGAGAAGAGAAGATTTTGTCGCAAAGTCTGCTTTCACAGTGGTTTGGCGGACGTAGTTGAAAGCATTCTTCATGACCAGCAGTTTTGGCTTTTTTGCTCCTTTTTGTTAGACTGTCTCTGGGAGCTGATTTTTATGGCCCCAGTTTGAGCTTTTGTTGTTGAAGTGAATTCGGGTTGGTTTCTGTTTTTGTGTTTATGCCAATGATAAAATATTAGGATGTCAATCTTATAACTGAATACAGCCCTTTTAACTTTAGGTAACCAACATGTCATTCAACTGAAAAATATGTATTAATGTTAATCAATTTTTTTATTACTAACCCTAAGTCTGAGTGACAAGGTCGTAAAACACACGATCTTTAGGAGATTACGTGTGGTTTTACGACATTGCCACTCAGACTTAGGGTTAGTGATAGAAAAGTGGTTAACATTAATTAATACATATTTTTCATGCAATATCTATCTTATTGTAATGGTTATTCTTATTCAGATTTTTTTTTGTACATAAAAAAATCTTGGGTGTTTTTAATTTTTAATTAGAAAAATTATTGGTTAATTTCTTTTTTAGTAATGGGTATTTCGAATGAAATGGAGTTCGGCCTTCTAAAATAAATCGAGATGAATTATCTCCCTTTAGATAACAATTGGACAACCTGAAGTAAAAAAGGCACTAGAACAGATACTACACTTTGATTTGTTTGTTTTGTTTTACGGCATATCAACCTTTTCCAGGTCATGTAATGCCGAATCAAGTAGTATTTTTTAAAATACTTTTCAAAGTAAACAAAATTCTTTAGACAAAAAAAAAAAATATATAGTATTTCGAAAACATTCATTAAACGTTTTTCCTTTTCTAACGGCATATCATCCTTTCTCAGTTCATTTAATGCCAAATCAAGCTGGATTTATATGTCTCTAGGTAATTATATCTTTTTATATAGATCAGCAGCTTTTAAGAAGTTCAGTATTGTCTGTACTTTATTTTTCTTAAACAGTTCCTTCATTGTACCTGCTCTGTAGAAAGTTTCTCTTTTAGGGGCCAGATCAATGCATTCAATAAGAATATGCTTGATGGTGTAGGTAGTCTGGCATGCAAAGCATATTGGTTGCTCTTTGTCTTCAAGTAAGTAGGAATGTGTAATCCTTGTGTGACCTATGCGAAGTCTGGATAACACTACTTCTTCCTTTCGGCTTTTTCGTGGGCTTTTTTTCCATTCTCCTATTGTAGCTTTGATCGCTTTGATTAACTTTATATAAATAAAGATAGCCTTCATCATAGTTTAATTATGATTGGCGGATAATGAAGCCAAATTAGCGAGTGTCTCCATTACAATGAAAATAATTAGTAACAGCGCCACTTATGGAGATAAACAATTGTCTCGAATCTAGCAATTATTAAAGAAGAGATAACTCTTGTTGGAAGTATTAAGAGCCTTCAGCTACAAAAGAGTTTATTTTTTAACTACAACATCTATCAACATTTCCTTGTCTTCAATATTATTGGTTTCCTGCAAACAACACACAAAACACAAAGTTTTCTTTTTTCTCAAGGTGAAACATTTTCTTTGCCACCATAATATCTATGCAATGTGTTTCGGTTCCATAGTTTCCTTATGTGATTTGAATAATTTAAAAAAAAATATTAACAGTATTTTCTTTTTGTGCCCCACAGGTGTTGGTGTCAGTGCTCACCCAGAAAAAGCGATGGAATGGTTTAAGTAAGTAACCTTTTAGCCATCAATTTTGTTTGTTTATTCAATGATAATAAAGTCAGAATATTTTTATGAAAGCAATTCTAATTATTTTCTCTTCTGCAGTTTATAGAATCATCAGAAGTTGATGTATTTGTGAATCTGTTAATTTAAAATGATTTATAATCTATATATTAATACGATAGCGTGTGTGTTCGTATGTCACGCTTCCGGCAAAAGCTCTGCACATGCGTGCCGCACCTAGATTTTGAAAAACATTCAACTCGCCTAATTTTCGAAACATTTTCAAGTATTTCCCTTTGGCGCAACGGTTAGCGACGTAGTATTTTTGACTTCGGGCCGACTGGTTTATAGTTCGATCCCAACCAACCTCTAAGATTTTTTTTCTACATTTCGAGGGGAAGGGGAAGAGAGGTAGGGAGGGGACGACCGGGAAGACACATATTAATACAATAGCGTGTATGATTTTGTGTGTCACGCTTACATCAAAAGCAACGACCTTCCGAATCTTTGTATGCTACTCATGAATTGGCTTGGCCTTTTGGCTAAGATCAAAGTGTAGTATCTGTTCCGATGGATACTGCACCCCATAGACTGGTATTGTCTTGGCCTTCGAGGTTTGATTTACGCCGGTCTATGGGTCTGTCCTGTGCAGTTCTAGGAGGTTCACCCTCCCAGGCTTCGCCTCCCCTTTTTGGGGAGGTGTAAGTTTATTGCTTACTGCCTGGGGCGCCCCTACCGGGGAATGCCAACGAGGCTGCCCAGGCAATTTTTAATGGCCAGATTGCTCACCTTCTCAAGCGCTGGCTTTTCAAACCCCACTTTCCCGACCCGACCTTGGGTCACATCTTACTTGTGGGAGTAAGATAAAACTGGCCTTGTGCCTAACTCCTGGAGAGGAGTAAATAAATATTCATGAATTGGAGCCAAATTTAATTTAATCGAAAACATTTACAAAGTAAGGTTTAGTCGTCAAAATATTACCTTCACTAGAAATATTGTATATAAAGAAGTTTTGTAAATTTTTCATGTATTGTTCATTTTTGAAAATAAATATACAATTCAAATCTTATCATATTTTATTCAAACAGGTATAGGTTAGCAACAAGATAATTAGTATCAAAAACATAATTTCGTGTAATTTACACGGGTCCCGCTAGTTTTTTTATAAATTTCGTATGAAATGGATCAAATAATAATAATTATTATTATTATTTGATCAATTTCATACGAAATTACTCGGAGTTCTAAGACAGGTCATTATCAGTGATTGCTCACTGGCAATAACAAGTACTGTTCCCTGTAGACTTAGTGACAAGTAATTATCTGTGATTGCTCACTGGCAATAAACAAGTGCTGTTCCCTGTAGACTTAGTGGCAAGTCATTATCTGTGATAGCTCACTGGCAATAACAAGTGCTGTTCCCTGTAGACTTAGTGACAAGTCATTATCTGTGATTGCTCACTGACAATAACAAGTGCTGTTCCCTGTAGACTTAGTGACCAGTCATTATCTGTGATAGCTCACTGGCAATAACAAGTGCTGTTCCCTGTAGACTTAGTGACAAGTCATTATCTGTGATAGCTCACTGACAATAACAAGTGCTGTTCCCTGTAGACTTAGTGACAAGTCATTATCTGTGATTGCTCACTGACAATAACAAGTGCTGTTCCCTGTAGACTTAGTGACAAGTCATTATCTGTGATAGCTCACTGGCAATAACAAGTGCTGTTCCCTGTAGACTTAGTGACAAGTCATTATCTGTGATTGCTCACTGGCAATAACAAGTGTTGTTTCCTGTAGACTTAGTGACAAGTCATTATCTGTGGTTGCTCACTGGCAATAACAAGTGTTGTTCCCTGTAGACTTAGTGACAAGTCATTATCTGTGATTGCTCACTGACAATAACAAGTGCTGTTCCCTGTAGACTTAGTGACAAGTCATTATCTGTGATTGCTCACTGACAATAACAAGTGCTGTTCCCTGTAGACTTAGTGACAAGTCATTATCTGTGATTGCTCACTGACAATAACAAGTGTTGTTCCCTGTAGACTTAGTGACAAGTCATTATCTGTGATTGCTCACTGGCAATAACAAGTGCTGTTCCCTGTAGACTTAGTGACAAGTCATTATCTGTGATAGCTCACTGGCAATAACAAGTGCTGTTCCCTGTAGACTTAGTGACAAGTCATTATCTGTGATTGCTCACTGACAATAACAAATGCTGTTCCCTGTAGACTTAGTGACAAGTCATTATCTGTGATTGCTCACTGGCAATAAACAAGTGCTGTTCCCTGTAGACTTAGTGACAAGTCATTATCTGTGATTGCTCACTGACAATAACAAGTGTTGTTCCCTGTAGACTTAGTGACAAGTCATTATCTGTGATTGCTCACTGGCAATAACAAGTGCTGTTCCCTGTAGACTTAGTGACAAGTCATTATCTGTGATAGCTCACTGGCAATAACAAGTGCTGTTCCCTGTAGACTTAGTGACAAGTCATTATCTGTGATTGCTCACTGACAATAACAAGTGCTGTTCCCTGTAGACTTAGTGACAAGTCATTATCTGTGATTGCTCACTGACAATAACAAGTGCTGTTCCCTGTAGACTTAGTGACAAGTCATTATCTGTGATTGCTCACTGGCAATAAACAAGTGCTGTTCCCTGTAGACTTAGTGACAAGTCATTATCTGTGATTGCTCACTGACAATAACAAGTGTTGTTCCCTGTAGACTTAGTGACAAGTCATTATCTGTGATTTCTCACTGGCAATAACAAGTGCTGTTCCCTGTAGACTTAGTGACAAGTCATTATCTGTGATAGCTCACGGGCAATAACAAGTGCTGTTCCCTGTAGACTTAGTGACAAGTCATTATCTGTGATTGCTCACTGACAATAACAAGTGCTGTTCCCTGTAGACTTAGTGACAAGTCATTATCTGTGATTGCTCACTGACAATAACAAGTGCTGTTCCCTGTAGACTTAGTGACAAGTCATTATCTGTGATAGCTCACTGGCAATAACAAGTGCTGTTCCCTGTAGACTTAGTGACAAGTCATTATCTGTGATTGCTCACTGGCAATAACAAGTGCTGTTCCCTGTAGACTTAGTGACAAGTCATTATCTGTGATTGCTCACTGACAATAACAAGTGCTGTTCCCTGTAGACTTAGTGACAAGTCATTATCTGTGATTGCTCACTGACAATAACAAGTGCTGTTCCCTGTAGACTTAGTGACAAGTCATTATCTGTGATAGCTCACTGGCAATAACAAGTGCTGTTCCCTGTAGACTTAGTGACAAGTCATTATCTGTGATTGCTCACTGGCAATAACAAGTGCTGTTCCCTGTAGACTTAGTGACAAGTCATTATCTGTGATTGCTCACTGGCAATAAACAAGTGCTGTTCCCTGTAGACTTAGTGACAAGTCATTATCTGTGATTGCTCACTGACAATAACAAGTGCTGTTCCCTGTTGACTTAGTGACAAGTCATTATCTGTGATTGCTCACTGACAATAACAAGTGCTGTTCCCTGTAGACTTAGTGACAAGTCATTATCTGTGATTGCTCACTGACAATAACAAGTGCTGTTCCCTGTAGACTTAGTGACCAGTCATTATCTGTGATAGCTCACTGACAATAACAAGTGCTGTTCCCTGTAGACTTAGTGACAAGTCATTATCTGTGATTGCTCACTGACAATAACAAGTGTTGTTCCCTGTAGACTTAGTGACAAGTCATTATCTGTGATTGCTGACTGGCAATAACAAGTGCTGTTCCCTGTAGACTTAGTGACAAGTCATTATCTGTGATTGCTCACTGACAATAACAAGTGCTGTTCCCTGTAGACTTAGTGACAAGTCATTATCTGTGATTGCTCACTGACAATAACAAGTGCTGTTCCCTGTAGACTTAGTGACAAGTCATTATCTGTGATTGCTCACTGACAATAACAAGTGTTGTTCCCTGTAGACTTAGTGACAAGTCATTATCTGTGATTGCTCACTGACAATAACAAGTGCTGTTCCCTGTAGACTTAGTGACAAGTCATTATCTGTGATAGCTCACTGGCAATAACAAGTGCTGTTCCCTGTAGACTTAGTGACAAGTCATTATCTGTGATAGCTCACTGGCAATAACAAGTGCTGTTCCCTGTAGACTTAGTGACAAGTCATTATCTGTGATTGCTCACTGACAATAACAAGTGCTGTTCCCTGTAGACTTAGTGACAAGTCATTATCTGTGATTGCTCACTGACAATAACAAGTGCTGTTCCCTGTAGACTTAGTGACAAGTCATTATCTGTGATTGCTCACTGACAATAACAAGTGCTGTTCCCTGTAGACTTAGTGACAAGTCATTATCTGTGATAGCTCACTGGCAATAACAAGTGCTGTTCCCTGTAGACTTAGTGACAAGTCACACCAGATTTTCACCACTCTCTGCCTCTTTTGATAACTGTTGCAAATTAGTTTATATTATTGCGACAGCTGTTTACCATTGATTTCTTGCTGACAACAAAATTGGAATTCAAGTGGCAATAAGCCTCTCCAAGGTTCGATTTTTGGCTAAGATCAAGGTGTAGTGTCTGTTCTGATAGATACTGCATCCCATAGACTGGTATTGTCTTGGCCTTCGGGGCTTGATTTACGCCGATCTATGGGTCTGTCCTGTGCAGTTCTAGGAGGTCCACCCTCCCACGCTTTGCCTCCCCTCTTTGGGGAGGAGTAAGTTTATTGCTTACTGCCTGAGGCGCTTCTACCGGGGAATGCCGACGGGGCTACCCAGGCAATTTTTAAACCCCACTTTTCCGACCTGACCTTGGGTCTCATCTTACTTGTGGGAGTAAGATAAAAACTGGCCTTGTGCCTAACTCCTGGAGAGGAGTAAATCAATACTCTCTGCATCCTTCAAGTGGGCATCTGGTTGGTGCCCTCCCTCCTAGGTCTTTACATACTCCTTGATCCTTGACGACCATTTTGTGTAGTACCAACTAAGGTACCACCAACGTTGGTGCCACCATATTATGCAGAGGAAGGGGGGATGTCAGATTATGGTATTTCTGTCAGTTTCAGTTCTCTTGTTTTTCTTTCTATATTTTTTGTTGTACTTCAATTTCAACTTACCTGTGGCGGTGTTCACAGGTTATGTAAGTTTGTTTCCGTATGGACATGTATGAGATCATCCCGCTCGTTGTGCCGGGTGCAAGGTCGCCATTCGACTCAGTCAGTTCTGCAACAGAGAATTCTCATTCCAAGCAAAACCACAAACGGATGTTTATTGTTTTGGAGATTACAAATGCTACTCGTTTTCTTAGGTTGAACAGCAAAATGAGATCTTTTATCCTGGCCACATAAAATATAAGGCCAATCAACACAATCCTTTAGCTAAGAGCCCCAAGGGTAAATTTTGCATGGAGAGGCACACCGGCCCAACTGACCGCCAAAAAACCAAACTGCAACTTCGAACGTTCAACTTTTACTGACTGACGCCCGGCTCTTACTCCTCCTCTTCCCCTTTTCTTGGAATATTTTCACTCCTGACTGGAAATCTTTGATTCTGGTATTTCTCAGTAGTCACCATTCGACCACCCAAGGACTGGCTACTTGAGCTATCCACTAGAGATAATATCCAGTCAGTTTCCATCCAAAGAAGTCTATATCTAGACAATCTATGAACAGACAAACATACCGCCCAAGGGGTTCTGTGTTTAAACAGCCATTAAATTTGTCAGTCTCTGAATGATCCATTATCACAGCAGGGAACCCCTGACCCTAACCCATAACAACAGCAAGGAACCGCAAACCCTAACCCTAACTCATAACCACAGCAGGAAACTGCAACCCCTAACCCTAACTCATAACCACAGCAGGAAACTGCAACCCTAACCCTAACCCTAACTCATAACCACAGCATAAAACTGCAACCCCTAACCCTAACTAATAACCACAGCAGGAAACTGCAACCCTAACCCTAACCCTAACTCATAACAACAGCATGAAACTGCAAACTCTAACCCTAACTCATAACCACAGCAGAAAACTGCTAACCCTAACCCTAACTCATAAGCACAGCAGGAAATTGCAAACACTAACCCTAACCCTAACCCTAACTCATAATTACAGCAGGAAATTACAAACCCTAACCCTAACCCTAACTCATAATCACAGCAGGAAACTGCAAACCCTAACCCTAACCCTAACTCATAACCACAGCAGGAAACTGCTAACCCAAACCCTAACACATAACCACAGAAGGAAACTGCAAACCCTAACTCATAACCACATCAGGAAACTGCAAACCCAAACCCTAACACATAACCACAGCAGGAAACTGAAAACCCTAAACCTAACCCTAACTCATAACCACAGCAGGAAACTGCTAACCTTAACGCTAACTCATAACAACAGCAGGAAACTGCAAACCCTAACCCTAACCCTAACTCATAACCAAAGCAGGAAACTGAAAACCCTAACCCTAACTAATAACCACAGCAGGAAACTGCAAACCCTAACCCTAACCTTTACTTATAACCACAGCAGGAAACTGCAAACCCTAACACTAACTCATAACCACAGCAGGAAACTGCAAACCCTAACCCTAACCTTTACTCATAACCACAGCAGGAAACTGCAAACCCTAACACTAACTTATAACCACAGCAGGAAACTGCAAACCCTAACCCTAACTCATAACCACAGCAGGAAACTGCAAACCCTAACACTAACCTGTACTCATAACCACAGTATGAAACTGCAACCCCTTACCCTAACTCATAACCACAGCATAAAACTGCAACCCCTAACCCTAACTCATAACCACAGCATGAAACTGCAAACCCTAACCCTAACTCATAACCACAGCAGGAAACTGCTAACCCTAACCCTAACTCATAAGCACAACAGGAAACTACACACCCTAACCCTAACTCATAACCACAGAAGGAAACTGCAAACCCTAACTCATAACCACAGCAGGAAACTGCAAACCCTAACCCTAACCCTAACTCATAACCACAGTAGGAAACTGCAAACCCTAACCCTAACTCATAACCACAGCAGGAAACTGCTAACCCAAACCCTAACACATAACCACAGAAGGAAACTGCAAACCCTAACTCATAACCACATCAGGAAACTGCAAACCCTAACCCTAACCCTAACTCATAACCACAGTAGGAAACTGCAAACCCTAACCCTAACTCATAACCACAGCAGGAAACTGCTAACCCAAACCCTAACACATAACCACAGAAGGAAACTGCAAACCCTAACTCATAACCACATCAGGAAACTGCAAACCCTTACCCTAACCCTAACTCATAACAACAGCAAGAAACTGCAAACCCTTACCTTAACTCATAACCACAGCAGGAAACTGCAAACCCTTACCCTAACTCATAACCACAGCAGGAAACTGCAAACCCTAACCCTAACCCTAACTCATAACCACAGTAGGAAACTGCAAACCCTAACCCTAACTCATAACCACAGCAGGAAACTGCTAACCCAAACCCTAACACATAACCACAGAAGGAAACTGCAAACCCTAACTCATAACCACAGCAGGAAACTGCAAACCCTAACCCTAACCCTAACTCATAACCACAGTAGGAAACTGCAAACCCTAACCCTAACTCATAACCACAGCAGGAAACTGCTAACCCAAACCCTAACACATAACCACAGAAGGAAACTGCAAACCCTAACTCATAACCACATCAGGAAACTGCAAACCCTTACCCTAACCCTTACTCATAACAACAGCAGGAAACTGCAAACCCTTACCTTAACTCATAACCACAGCAGGAAACTGCAAACCCTTACCTTAACTCATAACCACAGCAGGAAACTGCAAACCTCTTACCCTAACTCATAACCTCAGCAGGAAACCGCAAACCCTAACCGTAACCCATAACCACAGTAGGGAACCTCAAACATTATTCTCTCAAGTAGACAAATGGAATATCAGGCTGCCAAAAATATATTTTCAAATTCTTCTGTGCACTTACCTCTTTTTCCTTTGAACGTACATGTATCACGTGCAACGTCTTCTATTCGCATGCACCACCAAAACATGCAGCCAAGTTCATGTTTACATCTGCATTCGAGAATTTTCCGTAAATATTCCAGCTGTGTTTGTCAGTGTCATTCGTTGGGATATGACTCTATGACATAATGATGTATTTGAAAACTTTACTAATATTCAAGGTTGAATAAGTTCGATAAAAATAAGTTTCTTTGGCAAAACTAGATGATGCTATAATGCCACAAGTGCTGTTAACATCAAAATACAAAACACATCTTTTTCAATTGAAGCCTGATATGTTACAATGTTTTGACCAGTAATTTTATATCATTTATCCACCCGGAAAACACCGAATATCCAATGGAGCACGACGATAACATGGTAATTTTTATAGTAAATATATTTTGATGGAATTATATCAACTCTGGTACCCTATTGGCAAAGTGTAATATACCAAAGCTTGATGAACTACTAACGACTAGTTGACTACATTGGCTTGGCCACGTGGAAACGAGCGACTTGGATACGTGGAAACGAGCGACTTGGCCACGTGGAAACGAGTGACTTGGATACGTGGAAACGAGCGACTTGGCCACGTGGAAACGAGCGACTTGGATACGTGGAAACGAGCGACTTGGCCACGTGGAAACGAGCGACTTGGATACGTGGAAACGAGCGACTTGGCCACGTGGAAACGAGCGACTTGGATACGTGGAAACGAGTGACTTGGCCACGTGGAAACAAGCGACTTGGATACGTGGAAACGAGCGACTTGGCCACGTGGAAACGAGCGACTTGGATACGTGGAAACGAGCGACTTGGCCACGTGAAAACGAGCGACTTGGTCACGTGGAAACGAGCGACTTGGTCACGTGGAAACGAGCGACTTGGATACGTGGAAACGAGCGACTTGGATACGTGGAAACGAGCGACTTGGATACGTGGAAACGAGCGACTTGGTCACGTGGAAACGAGCGACTTGGCCACGTGGAAACGAGCGACTTGGATACGTGGAAACGAGCGACTTGGTCACGTGGAAATGAGCGACTTGGATACGTGGAAACGAGCGACTTGGTCACGTGGAAACGAGCGACTTGGATACGTGGAAACGAGCGACTTGGCCACGTGGAAACGAGCGACTTGGATACGTGGAAACGAGCGACTTGGTCACGTGGAAACGAGCGACTTGGATACGTGGAAACGAGCGACTTGGATACGTGGAAACGAGCGACTTGGTCACGTGGAAACGAGCGACTTGGCCACGTGGAAACGAGCGACTTGGATACGAAAATGCAGCGACCTTGAGGTGGAAGGTCAGGGGAAAGTTGGACGACCCAAGAAAACCTGGATGCAAACCATCAACAAAGATCTTAGACAGTGGAATTTGAATGGAATCAATCGTCAAGACCACCCGAGCTTGAAGACTGAGATTACAGGCTGTCAGAAAACGTTAAATCTCTGACCAAGGAAAATAAGACGATAAAATGGATGATGGTGATGAAGGGGTTAGGGATAGGGTTAGGGTTAGATTGTCTTAAATATCCTATGTGCGTAATACTTAAAAGAGAAACTATAATTCGATTATGACATCACAATGTGTTTTAAACGCATATGACTTTGAGAAATATCTTTGTTTCAGACATGTATAATATTTAAAAGAGAAACTTGAATTTATTAAACTGAAAAAAAAAGCAAACTGTATATATATATATATTATTAGCTTACTTATTATTTCAATTGTTTCACTTCCTAAGTGATTAAGATGCAGAAAACTGCACCACTAGTCGCTCTCAACTTATAGGATGTATTTTTTTACGTTAATATATATAATTTTATTATTATTTCACTTAGGAATATATATATATATATATATATATATATATATATATATATATATATATATATATATATATATATATATATAAAATTTTATTTAATACACATGTTTCTGGACACGTGTTTCTGGCTCACATCAACATGGCTAACTTACACAGATATCGCACCCTCGATGTTGATGTCTATAGTCCAGTGTTCTACCACTGTCCCAAGACGCTCTATGTAGAAATATGTGCGATTTTTATCACCCAAATATACGATGTATTTCTATGTAATTATTTTTATAGGTGATTGCAGCGTTAGATGTTATTAGCTTACTTATTATTTCAATTGTTTCACTTCCTAAGTGAAATAATTATAAAATTATATATATTAAGGTAAAAAAATTACGTCCTATAAGTTGAGGGCGACTAGTGGTGCAGTTTTCTGCATCTTAATCACTTAGGAAGTGAAACAATTGAAATAATAAGTAAGCTAATAACATATAACGCTGCAATCACCTATAAAAATAATTACATAGAAATACATCGTATATATATATATATATATATATATATATATATATATATATATATATATATATATATATATATATATATATATTAGTGTATACAATACATATACGATGAAAGAAAATGCGACTGTTTTTTTGTAAATGTCACAATGTTAATGTAATTTTCAATACAGTCTCATTAAAGATAATTTTAAGCGTTTTTATTTACATGTCACAAACAATTTTATAACAATTAATAAAAAAAAAATGTTACGGTTTTAAGAAAGAAAGAAAATGCAACGCTAATTTTTAAATAAAGTCTCCACTATTAAATTTCACAAAGAGGTCATAAACGGACTTTAAAAAAATTAATTGTTGTAAAGTTTGTGACATGTAAATAAAAACGTTTAAAAGTTATCTTTAATGAGACTTTATTGAAAATTACATTAACATTGTGACATTTACAAAAAAACATTTTCTTTCATGCAGCGATAAAAATTTTATCTCCCTTACCAAAGTTTCAACGGATTCGGAATAGCGGCATTTAAGAAAAATAGAGTTATTTCCCTTAGCTCGGTTACTTTCTATCCAAAAGCGCTTTTAAAATATATATATAAATGTTTTACTTGTTAAAATTATCTATATATATATAGTCTATTCAATTGATTATTTTTCTAACATTTTGACAAACTTACACAATTCAAAGTTCTAAAAATGAAATGAAAAATAAAGTGTATACAATAAAATGACATTCAATAAAAACAAAACAATAAAATAACTCTTTTGTAACTATGAAAAAAATGGTAAATATTTCTCGAAATAATGCTGCCAAGCATCAAGGGAGGTAACTTACTTATAAGATTACCAGACTTGCTTCCCCTTGCTCTGTACAACTTAAATCAACGTACAACAATGCGTTTAGTTTTACAAATGTACATTTTTTAGAGATAAAAAAAAGCAAAGACACAGTCGAGAAAATGTTTTGATGATGGCAGATGTAAGCCAGTTAGTTGGTCACAAGAAAAAGAAAATAAAGTTTATTCTGCATTTTTTGTCAGTTTTATCATTTTCTTTTTCAAGAATATGCATAGACAGATATGTTCCTTTATTCGTGAAAACGTCAGTATGTGTATAGTTATGTTTATATATTTTTGTACAGGATTCACTCCTAAACTAATTGACTGATCATTATGAATTTTGTAACACGGCGTAAGGGTGGATGATGTGGACTAGCTTAATTTGATTGTACACAAAAGGTTGAAAAGAGAGGGTGGAAACCTTTTGTGAAAGTTCAGATAACTGCGATTTTTTTGTCATTTTAACAATAGGTATTAGACTAATGAATATCCCCACAATTTCAGATTCTTTGTAGTATTTTAAAAGGTTTTTAATGGGAATAATATTGACACAACTTCTCATTTGAAAATTCAAATATTTCAGATTTGCATTAAATTTGATCAATAGTCATTAGACACGAATTAAGCAAGATTCCTTGAATTTCAATTTTTTCTTAAGACCTCTTTACCTTAAGCCTCACATTTTAAACTATGTTTGGTTGTTTATGGAACTGTCTAGGACAAGAATTTGTTTATATTGCATTCGAAGACGACCCAGTTGTAATCAGCAGGGGAGCAGTCCCATGGTAATGTGTTCCACAGGCCGGAAACACTTGCAAAGAAGCTCGTTGGATGATGAATAATATCATGAGAGGATTGAAAATGATGAATGGAATGGAAAAAATTAAATTACTTAAGAGGATGGTTTAACAAATATTTGTTGATATTAGATTTGAAGAAGACTGTGTTGTAGTCTGCCGGGAAACAGTTCCGTGATAATGTGTTTCACAGATGTATAGTTCATGGAATACATAGACATATTTGTGTGGCAAAACTTTATTGATTCTAATGGTCTTTAGGTGCGTCCTTGCGTCTCTATGAAAGGCATTGTCCGTCCGTCAGTCTGTCAGGTTTTAATTTTCAATAGCATTTTCATCGCTAAACACACAGATTGAATGGACACATATTTTTCACGTAGATGCGTTCGAGCATCGCTATAAGATGTCATGTTCCTCGGTCGATGTATTACGTTTAAGATGGAAATTGTATTTTCGTTAGTCTGTCATGGTTACTGTAAATGTAGGAGTTTCACATGTTGGCCGGTCATAATTCAGGAAGGGGACATTTTGTATTCAGCACCGTCCTCTTCCGGAAGACATGCGCACGGGGTAACTGCCGTGCCTCTACACCGCCTGCTTGCCCAGAGGCGGTCTTTTTGAATCAGTCAACATGGGAGTCGGACGTTTGTTCCGCTTGTGATAGACGTTGGCTCTGGGGCAAGTAGCTTGGCAAAAATAGAGGTAAGCAACGCATAGTTCTCTAAACCTATTTGAATTTTTACTCTTTTATAATTTGTTTTGCTTTGTCTTAGAACATGTTTGTAAGATATGTTTATTTTCATGTATTTCCAGTTTTACGGTGAAAAGATGTTATAGTTCAGCGTTAGCCACGTGCACGCAAATAAATGCATATTCATCAGTATAATTCGTGTCCGAATTTTTTGCTCCAGTTTGCTTGCCGTTACAGTTACGCTTGAAATATCGTTTTAGTTGGTCTGTCATAATTCAGTTTAAAATATCATTTTCGTCAGTCTGTCATGCTTATGCATGCTGCAAATAACGTTTTCGTTGGTCTGTCACATCTCAGTTTAAAATAGAATGTTCATCGTTAAACGCACAGATTTAATAGACGTATCTTTAAAATATCCGTTCTTGTTATTGCGATTAATAACGTTGAGTTGAACCTGATTTATAAGCATTTCGAGTTAAAGGTCCCTATTTAGTTGCCTTTTCACGAGGGCAGAGTTAAACACAAGGTCGGTTTTTAATGTGGGGACAATCCAGCTGGATTGAGACAAAAATAAAAATTGTCCTCAGTCTAGAAGGATTTCTTCTTCACTGACCAAGACAGAAAAGATAGAGTGTAGTATCAGAAAAGATACTACACTTTGTTCCGAGAAGTTAAAAGTCAAACATCGACATAATGTTATTACCAACCTAACATATATAAAGCTCTAATAAGACCTCATATTAAATACTGCACCCAGGCATGGGCTCCAGTGACTAGACATGGAAATTGGAATGCAATATTGAAACTGGAAGGCTTACAAAGAAGGGTGACAAAACTAATAAGTAAAGTAAAGGAGTGCAGTTACAGGAAGAGATCGGACAAATTGCGATTGACTACTTTGCTGGAGAGAAGAATGAGAGGTGATATGATTGAGACTTTCAAGATAATAAATGGCATTTCTAACTATGGTGGGAATTTTTTTAGTATTTCTCTTAGATCTGGAAGGTTATTGTCAAGGCAGTTTTCAAAAACTAGATCTGTTAACCAGTTAAGTTTTTTTGCTCACAGAGTAATATGTTTTTGGAATAAGTTGCCAGATCGGATTAAGAACAGCAATAACGTGGATCAGTTTAAGATGAGGTTGGATGAATTCAGAGAAAGTGGTAGGAAGGAAGAAATTGAGGGGGTACTTTTGGGAGTTATCAAATGAAATATTTAACAGAATTTGATCTGGATATCGATACTGTATTAAGAGTTTAATTTTTTTTAAACAGTTGAATTGAGAAGATAGTTAAAGAGGAGATACCCAAGGAGGCATAACAAACAAATAATAATTATAATAATAATAATAATAATAATAATAAAACAACTAAATTTAGTTAAAGCTGATCGTATAAATCAGCTTAAACTCAATTTAATTACTAGATTGGTAAAAAAAAAATAATATTGATGGTTGACTTATAACTTCGAACGTATTCAAATGCATTTGAAGTAAAAAACACGCAAGCAAATAATGATGTTATTTTCTTAAACTAATATCAACACATTCCTGTAATACAATCTGTTTTTATTTGTTTTTTTTTAACATAGTTCACCCCAAACAAGGCAGGCCGCCACTGTAAACGTAAGGGGCTACTCAGAAATAAGGTGTAGGTTTTGGAGGTCATCCTAAGTTGTGAGCTGTGCTACGAGATGTTTGTTTACATTAGTTTTAAATTTCTGCATGTCGGTAGAGTCAGAGAAACAGGGAGCAAGGAGGGAGTTCCAGGGGCTGGCAGCACGAGGAAAGAATCTGTTTGGAGTAAAAGGCTCTCCGGCATCTGGGGAGATCCACAGTGAATGGATGGGATTTGGCTGATTGTCAAGGGGAACTAGTGCAGCAAGTCCCTCAAAGCACAATCCATTGAAGTAACACTTGATCTCTGCATGAGATACATCGAAATCCGAATGTTAAACTAAAGTTCTCTTTACCTTACAAATTATGTGATATTTTGTCGACTCAATCGATCTGTCAATCTACTTTTCATATGTGACATTTTTGCAACACTATGCAGTGATGTTCTTTGATCTCCACGGTTTGTCTGTAGTTCATTTCGTTGTAGTCGCAGTGTTGATGTGGCAGCCAAAGTTTCCATCTTCCCCAATCACCTTGTAGCCGCAATTATGTACAGCATGAAATAAAATGAAAACTCCAACAACCTTGTTGGTTGATCTTTTATTCTTTCATTCTCTCACAACACCGTAGGGTAGGTTAAACGAAGACGGAACTTTAAAAACTGAACACCGCAGGATTACACATACACCTCCCATTGCTCAGAAGGGGGGGGGGGAATCAAACAAAGATGGAGTTTCGAGATAATCAGCTCGTCTGCCAAGTAGAAAAACCTTCCTCCCTACGTGCCATTTTAGACTTCCTCCCATGATTCTACTTCCTGAACACGTATATATTTTTCTACTACTCTTAACTGCGAATTGAATTTTCTATTCTCTTACTTGGCTCATAGATTCACTGGTTGCCGATCAACGTCTCTTTTGTCAATAACTTCTTTCATCATAGAAGCTAGGTATAGATAAAAATTGACATAAGGAACAGCGATAAACTAGTATATTAATAGGTTTAAATTGAACTTTCTCTATACATCTAATAAGCATCATAGAAGCGACCTCTCTCTCTCTCTTTCTCTCTCTTTCTCTCTCTCTTTCTCTCTCTCTCTCATTCTCTCTCTCTCTTTCTCTCTTTCTTTCTCTCTCTCTCTCTCTTTCTCTCTCTCTCTTTTTCTCTCTATTTCTCTCTTTTCTTTCTCTCTCTCTCTTTCTCTCTCTCTTTTTCTTTCTCTCTCTCTTTTTCTCTCTCTCTCTCTTTCTCTCTCTTTCTCTCTCTCTTTCTCTCTCTTTCTCTCTCTCTCTTTCTCTCTCTCTTTCTCTCTTTCTCTCTCTTTCTTTCTCTCTCCCTCTTTCTCTCCCCCTCTTTCTCTCTCTCTTTCTCTCCCCCTCTTTCTCTCTTTCTCTCTCTTTCTTTCTCTCTCCCTCTTTCTCTCTTTCTCTCTCTCTTTCTCTCTCTCCCTCTTTCTCTCTTTCTCTCTCTTTCTTTCTCTCTCTCTTTCTCTCTTTCTCTCTCTCTCTCTTTCTCTCTCTCTCTCTTTCTCTTTCTCTCTCTCTATTTCTCTCTCTCTTTCTCTCTCTCTCTTTCTCTCTCCCTCTTTCTCTCTATCTCTTTCTCTCTTTCTCTCTCTCTCTTTCTCTCTCTCTCTTTCTCTCTCTTTCTCTCTCTCTTTCTTTCTCTCTCTCAACACCCACAATCATACATACGCAACAAAAGAGGTACTTCTTCATATCCACGTTAAAATTTATGTTTCTTCCGATTTTCAAATGACAGCAAAATTCAAAATTCCCTAACAACATTCATATTTAGTTCTTTTTATGCTGAAAATGACTTACGATAAACTACGTTGAGGTGGGGTTAGGGTTAAAGTAAGGGTTAGGGTTAAAGTAAGGGTTAAAGTAAACTACGTTAAGGTGTTAGTGTTGGCTACGCAAAATACGGTCATGATAATCATGTCACCTCCGCCAAATTTCCTTTTGAAGCTGTACAGGTGTGACAGAATTTTTAAAAAAACAACAATTATATACGCACAAATTTTTAAGAAAAAATTGCTTTTTTTAATTGAAGAACTATTAAAAAGTTATGTGGTTTGGGAGTTTTTCTATTCGTACGCAAATAGAACCACGTGATTGGCTGACAAAAAAGGAATCTGCAGAGTACACATTATCAAGGCAGTAGTTTTTATGATATCAATACTCGAATTAGAATCTCATGTAAGCTTAAAGAATTTTTTTAAACTGGATACGATTAATTAAAGAAATTTACATAACAACATAAAAAAACATTATATAACTATATTTTTTAAAACTAAGTGGTCTTTTTGTTTATAATCAGCAAAAAATAGTCATAATGGGTATTTGGTTCAAAGAAAATGTTTTTTGCTTAAAACCATAATTTCTGATGTGTTTTTGCCAAAGAAAACAATACATTCATCGTAGTTACTCACTCTTATGCAAATACCAATTAAAGTGTTTTGTTCACGAAATTTCACAAATACTTGTCGTCGTACTAGCTATAAAGTGATAGGAGCTAGGTAAAGATGGAAATTGACATACCCAGGTAGGGTACAAACAGCGAGCAAGGAATAGCTTTAAACTAGTCGTATATGAATAGGCTTCAACTGAACGTTCTCTATAAATCTAATAAGCATCATAGAAGCGCCCTCTCTCTCTCTCTCTCTCTCTCTCTCTCTCTCTCTCTCTCCACAGACATACATACGCAATGAAAGAGGTAGTTCTGTAATGTTAAGAACCCTTGCTGTCATTAACACTTGGTACAAAACTGACAGCCATCCTGGTCGAATGTACTTAAATAATAAGTAAACCTCACCATTACAGCCACAAGGGACACATTCCGACACAGGAGAGAACTTGAATACCTAATAGACGCTGTCCTCGAGTGTTT
>OY744518.1:6196491-6248991 GCA_963556195.1 Sepiola atlantica | reverse complement strand
TCTTCCAAAATGGCAGCCTCAACTTGATGGCAGAAGAGGGACGACCGGCCATGTTTGAATTCACAATGCCAGCGTTTTACAAGGTTATATGATGGGGCATCATCACCATAAGTTTCTTTCATTTCATCAAAAGTCTCCTTTGGTGTGCATCCTTTCAAATACAAAAACCGGATCACTGCGCGACACTCAACTGGCTCCATTTCACACCTGACTCAGTTCAAACACCTGTAAATCAGAAACCACGATTAGTTCAGAGCTGTTTTTGCAACATAACTCATACAGATATAAATCATTACACATGCAAAATTTCATCTAGATCAGACAACTGTAAGTGGGTCAGGGGCATTACTTATTAAACGCCCCTCGTAATTCCTGCAGTAATTTGTGTTTTGGAAATGATAAAAAAATAGGGATAAATATTATCAAGACACGATCCCATGAAAGCCTAATATTTTTTATATGTTTTGTTTAATATAATTATTTTCACTAAAAATGAGAAATACGTCATTAAAATAAAAAAAATAACTAACTTTATTACATTTTTTTCTCGTGCATAGTAGTAGTAGTAGTAGTAGTAGTAGTAGTAAGGTAGAACGCCATCAGTTTTCTTTCAGGAAAGAAAACTGATGGCGCAAGTACTATGGACATAGTACTAAGTAAAATTCAGTTCTAAGTGACAGTCATCTGAAGGCTGAAGGTTCAATCCTCAGTGCGGGCGATACGAAGAATTGCGAATTACTGAAGACTTCTTCCCAGTCATGGCATAAGGAACAAGAGCATGCTACCCCCGTGGATTAAATAAAGGGTTCCGTTCGAAATTCCGTCCAGATTCCCGAGTCCGACAGAAAGATTCCCGAGTTCGACAAGGTACACCTGAAGAAGGTCGGAGGTTACATCGGCCGAAATGTTGTGATAAAAATACCCAAGATGAGAACAGTAGTCCGAATATACCAAATTCTACAATTTAAATTATATTTTAAATAAAAAATACAACGTTTCTTTAATTATAAATGGTTAAAATAATTGAACAATTTATGTTTTTTACAGCATATTTGTTTTAGTCGTACGTAGGCAAACAATCCATTTGTTCAAACCACATTCAAAATTTTCCTATTTACTTTGCTAAATTAAACATTGTTTGATTATTAGAATCTTTATTTGGATTTATAGAAATTGAAAGTTTTTTTTAACCTCGTAACCTTATTCGAGAAATTGTTTCATAAAACTAAATTTTCTTGATAATATAGTTTCTTAAAGACATACGATTTGGGAGGGGAAGCTATCCCCTGCTAGCCGTAATGATAAGGAAAGCCTTACTCTGCACCACCGCCAATGAAACCGGCTGAAAAGGCCATTCCGTTTCGCCAGGTTAACACTTTTACTTTATTATTAAACGTGCAGGGCGACTCAGCGTTGCCCGGGATAGGACGAGGAATTTTGTATACTTTTGCACACAGCTCATAACATAGATTCCTTTTTTATATTATATTTTTGAAATTGTATAGTATTCAATTTTTGGAGTGGGACCGAAACATTTACTCAGCACTAGAAAGGACAGTTAAAAATCAGTCATACACCATCTACTATCCACTATGACGATGCAATTCCTACAGCTACATACCTATAAAACGGAGCTGTTAAACCTGACATAGTGATATGGGATGAGACAAGAGAGAGAGAGAAAGAAAGTAGCAACCCTAGTTTAAGTCAGTGTCCTTAATGATGCTGAGAAGCAGAAGATAACAATATACGAAGGCCTTATGTACGACATGAAAATAAACTGGAATCTTTAAAAGATCGCCATCATTCTAGTAATTATATGAGCAATCGGGCTCATAAAAAATAATGTCACTAACTACTTGACGAATATACCCGGTGAACCAAGTGCAAGAGAGATACAAACAATTGCGCTTAAAGGGACGGTTATAAACTTTAAAAGATCTCTCGGTTGTGATCTCTGTGATAGCGGGTGAATATCTAGAAAAACTAAAAAATAAGAAAATTAGAAAAAAAATGAAATATCATTGTCCGTCCCGCTTGGATGAAATATTATTGTCTGTCACATTTAAGCTTGAAATATCATTGTATGTGACGCTTATGTTTAAAATAGTTTTTTTCAGTTGTTTGAAGCTTAAGTTGCAAATAATATTTTGAGTTGAACCCACTCATCGTCATAAATGGCAATGTCAGTCTATTGGTCCGTCACGTTTAAATTAGAAATATCATTGTCATCGTTAAACGTGCCGATTTCATAGACGTATCTTAGGAATAGGCGAGCACTAATCGGTATCGTAACACGGCTGCACCTTCGTCTGTACGGGCGTTATCAGATTACACACTCATTAAAAATAAAAGAACATCTGATTGTTAAAGATAGGAATTGAAAAATATCAGATGTTGGATGAAATATTATTGTCTGTCACATTTAAGCTTGAAATATTATTGTCTGTGACGCTAAAGTTTAAAATAGCATTTTTCAGGTGTTTGAAATTGTATAGTATTCAATTTTTGGGGTGGGACCGAAATATTTACTCAGTACCGATTTGGTGGTAGAGTGTGTGATTATTAAAGCGACATTTATGGAAACAAATTTCGGTAAATTTATAGTTTTTAACCGTCAAGGAACACCCGGAGTTCCTCGGGAATCAATGAGTATCCCTGTAAACACCTGCTCCAAGCCCTGAACCCGTTACAAAGATTTCTATTCTTATTTTTTTTTATCTCTATATTTTTAAGTGATAAATCAAATAAATTAGAACGTTGCATTACTTTTTATGGATACCAAGCGTGAATACAGACACTGCGATAACGTTGTAACTATTTGATCAAACCGAAATATACTTATCTAAGTATCCTTACTTATGAAGTTTCAGAGTATTATGGAGGTTTATCTCCAAAACCCTAGAAAGAGTTTGTGAACAAACAAACAAACAAACAGACATAAACTGCAACTTTATATATAGAAAGATTTCTATTTCCGATAGTTTTAGAACGGACGTCAATTTCAATGATAAATTGGTGTGAGGAACTGACGAACAAACATCACAGAGTTTTATATGATATTTTTTATTTCATAAATTGGTTAACTGATAGTATTTCGAATAAATGTTTGACGTGTATTCAATTACAAACATTTTAGATCGATGGGTTAAACATTTTATAATTTTATAATTAATTGCGCTTACTCCAACGTCATTCCTGACCCAGAGTCGTACTTACCTTTTTTTGTTTCATTTTACTTCAATCGAAGTTCTCAGAAATCTCAATATGAGATACATAGACATTCAAATATTCCATTACAGTTCTCCTTTACCTGTTAAACGTTGAGTTAGTTAATAAGTTAAGAATATTAATTTTTATGGCGTAAAATAAATCTGTCCTGGCATGGCACAAAACTATATCCACTTCTGTGGCCACAATTTAGCAACTTTAGGGCCCGTGGGCCCATTTTAGTTGCCCTTAATTCCAGGTTCATTTTGACACAGTCAGGGTCTCAACTATAGTATAAATATAATTACAGCCTATTTATTTACAAAATGTCCGCCTACAAACCAAATTCATTTTCAAACCATTTGCATAAAATACATTCTTTTTTTACTCATGTGTCACCATTCATGAAGGCCAAAAGCAACTCGAGTTACTGAGGTGAATAAATTGGAAGCTTTGTTGAGCATGGAGTCACTCTTCAGTTGCAATTACTCTCAGTTCTACTTTGACCCGGTGTGGTAGTACCTGTCAGGGTCCCATCTATTAGTTAAATAGATTCTGTCCTGAGTATTGGAAGATTTGGAGAGTGAGGAGATGGGGTTAATGTTAGGGTTAGGGTAAGGGTTAGAGTTGTGGAGTTAGGGTTAGGTTTGTAAAGTTAGGGTTAGGGTTGTAGAGTTAGGGTTAGGGTTGTGGAGTTAAGGTTATGCTTGAAGTTAGGGTTATGATTGTAGAGTTCAGGTTAAGCTAAGAGTTAGTGTTAGGGTTGTGGAGTTAGGGTTAGGGTTGTGGAGTTAGGTTTGGCTTAGAGTTAGGGTTAAGGTTGTGGAGTTAGAATTAGGGTTGTGGAGTAAGGGTTAGGATTAGGGTTGTGGAGTTAAGGTTAAGCTTAGAGTTAGGGTTAGTGTTGTGGAGTTAGGGTTAGGGTTGTGGAGTTTAGGTTAGGCTTAGAGTTAGGGTTAGGGTTGTGGAGTTAGGGTTAGGGTTGTGGAGTTAGGTTTGGCTTAGAGTTAGGGTTAGGTTTGTGGAGTTAGGGTTAGGGTTGTAGAGTTAGTGTTAGGCTTAGAGTTAGGGCTAGGGTTGTGGAGTTAGGTTTGGCTTAGGGTTAGGGTTGTGGAGTTAGGGTTAGGCTTAGAGTTAGGGTTAGGGTTGTGGAGTTACGGTTAGGCTTAGAGTTACGATTAGGGTTGTGGAGTTAAGGTTAAGCTTAGAGTTACGGTTAGGGTTGTGGATTTAGAGTTAGGCTTAGAGTTAGGGTTAGGGTGGTGGAGTTAAGGTTAGGCTTTGAGTTAGGGTTAGGGTTGTGGATTAGGCTTAGAGTTAGAGTTAGGGTTGTGGAATTAAAGTTAGGCTTAGAGTTAGGGTTAGGATTGTGAAGTTAGGGTTAGGGTTGTGGAGTTAAGGTTAGGCTTAGAGTTAGGATTAGGGTTGTGGAGTTAGGGTTAGGGTTGTGGAGTTAGGTTTGGCTTAGAGTTAGGATTAGGGTTGTGGAGTTAGGGTTAGGGTTGTGGAGTTAAAGTTAGACTTAGAGTTAGGATTAGGGTTGTGGAGTTAAAGTTAGACTTAGAGTTAGGATTAGGGTTGTGGAGTTACGGTTAGGCTTAGAGTTAGGATTAGGGTTGTGGAGTTAGGGTTAGGGTTGTGGAGTTAGGGTTAGGGTTGTGGAGTTTAGGTTAGGCTTAGAGTTAGGGTTAGGGTTGTGGAGTTAGAGTTGTAGAGTTGAGGTTAGGGTTAGGGGGTTGGGGTTGTTGGGTTAGAGTTGTGGAGTCTGTTAAATATAATTATTTGTTTACATCCTATTTATTTACAAAATATACGCCTACAAAACTATTTAATCAACTGACCATTGATATTAAACATTGTTTTTATTCATCTCCAAAAAGACTATGTGCTACAGAGACGCAAGGGGATACTCTGATTAGGGGCCAGGTATATGAGAGTCATCCTAAGTGGAGAGCTGTGCAGCAAGATGTTTGTTCAGTGTTCACATTACATTTAAGTTTATGTGTGTTGGGACAGCTGGGGAAACAGGTAGCAGCGCGTGAATTCTAAAAGCAAGTGGTTCAAGGAAAGAAGCGATTAGAGTAGAAAGTTTTCCGGTATTAATGAAGGGGTGGAATTTTGCTACTAGTCAGGTGGGTCGAGGATATTTATGTTGAGGAGGTACAAGTACAGTAAGTTCTTCGGAGCACATTCTGTGAAGTAAAACAAGAACAGGAATCTAACACTGTGGTGATGCGACAGGGGCTAGAGCATGACAGACGGTGTGAGACCTATTAGTTTAGAAACTCTTTTTTGCATTCTATTGTCCAAGAGGGAGAGAGACTAGTGGTTGGTGCACCAGCCCAGATGTGGCAACAATACTGCATGCATAGGCGAATGGTGGCTTAGTAGAGATATAGGATACTGGCAGGTGTGAGAAGTGTTCTAGCCCGGTAGAGAGCTATGTAAAAAATAGTCCTGTTTTGGCATAAAATGACCTGACAACGGGTTGACATGCCGTAAAACATAACGATTATGTGTTGAGTGTTGTTAGTGTTACGTTGTTTGATAGTATTATTTACCTCTTCTCCAGGAGTTAGGCACAAGGCCAGTTTTATCCTACTCCCACAAGTAAGATGTGACCCAAGGTCGGGTCGGAAAGTGGGGTTTGAAAAGCCAGCGCTTGAGAAGGTGAGCACTTTGACCATCAAAAATTGCCTGGGCAGCCCGTCGGCATTCCCCGGTAGGGGCGCCTCAGGCAGTAAGCAATAAACTTACTCCTCCCCAAAGAGGGGAGGCGAAGCCTGGGAGGGTGGACCTCCTAGAACTGCACAGGACAGACCCATAGACCGGCGTAAATCAAGCCCCGAAGGCCAAGACAATACCAGTCTATGGGGTGCAGTATCCATCGGAACAGATACTACACTTTGATCTCGACCATACCAACAAGGTGTTGTTGTATAAATAGGTTTTATTGAACGATATAATACACGTCTTAATCGTTGGGCCCTCAGGGTTGGAGTGGCACTAGAGAGTTCTCCGGTATTCCTACGCTAGGGGTTACATTGAGTTAGCGTAGGGAAATAGTCCGTGTGATACTGCTACATTATGTTGAAAGGTTTTTGAATAAAAAAAACTGTCCTCTTTGTTTTATATATTTGTTCCCTTGCTAAAACAGTTAAACACTGTCGATGCACTCTTAATGTATTTATGTATGTTATTGTTCGTTTTAGGAAAGCCAGTGACCAGGGTCATCCCCATGCAAGTTTCAACTTGGCAATCGGACATTTGAAAGGAATCAAAACACCATTGAAAACTGGGTAACGTTTTATTTATTTCCACATTTTTTTTTATTGTTTGCAAGGTAGTTTGTCCTCATCCCCACTTCAGGGTCCGTAGTGTTTAAGCAGGTTTTATTGAAAAGAAAAACCTACATAGTTATCTGCATAAGAAACAGGATTTGTCGATGTTGAACTAAACAACGTCCAAGTGACGAATAAGGGATTTATTAATTATTCATTGAATTATTAATCTTATAGTTTACTTTTTCACCGAATGGATCAGTGTAATATATTTGTTTTTTATTTTTATTTGTGATTGAATAACATTACCGTTTCTTTAAAAAAAGAAGTTTTCTGCATATCATTTTCAATAATGTCGTCTCGCTATTACGGCATTTTCGACATTACGTCATTTTCGATATTACGACATTTTCGGCGTCACGCCATTTTCGGTGTTACGCCATTGTCGGTGTTACGTAATTTTCTTGGTTCCGTCATTTCCGATATTACGTCATTTTCGGTTTTACGACATAATTTTCGATGCTACGTCATTTTCTTGGTCACGGCATTTCCGATATTACGTCATTTTCGGCAGTACGACAGTGTTGCTATTACGTCATTTTCGACGTTACACCATTTTCGATTTTACGCCATTTTCGATATTACGTCATTTTCGACGGTACACCATTTTCGATATTACGTCATTTTCGATATTACGTCATTTTCGACGTTACACCATTTTCGGTGTTACGTCATTTTCGATATTACGTCATTTTCGATATTACACCATTTTCGGTGTTACGTCATTTTCGATATTACGTCATTTTCGATATTACGCCATTTTCGACGTTACACCATTTTCGATATTACGTCATTTACGATGTTACGTCATTTTCGGTGTTACGTCATTCTTCATATGCCTTCTGTCATACGCGATAATCTACCTGGAATTTGAAATTGACTCTTTCATTAATCTGTTAGTGCACGCTTATTCTGCGTTTGATGCCTTTTTAGATATCTTATATCAGTTTATTCGTTTTTACTTATGTTCCATATTTCTAACTCGAGGCTATGAGTTCAATCCTTCATGAAGTCACTTAAAATATCATGCAGCTCATATAAATAAGGTACGTCTTGAATAAAAATGGTATCTGGACTGAAATTCTATTTACCAGAAATTAAGTATAAATTAAATCCCCCACTCTATAATAAAGACTTTTTGTTTCATTTTACTTCAGTCGAAGTTCTCAGAAATCAAGGGGGTCCCTTCCTAGGGCTAACACTTGATCTCTATATGAGGTACATAGATATTCGAATATTCTCTTAAAGTTCTCCTTTATTTCTCAAACGTTTATTTAATAAAGAAGTTAAGAACATTAATTTCTCTCTCCCCAATTGACCAGTTAACTTTCTTGTGTTTGTTTCTATTTATGTTATTTATTTTCGTTGTTCGCTTATTGGGAGATATATGGATGTTTGGCAAGTAACTATTGCAATTTTAAAAAAAATTTATTTTAATTTTTTTAAAAATTTATTTTAATTTTTTAAAAATTTATTTTAATTTTTAAAAAAATTTATTTTAATTTTTTAAAAATTTATTTTAATTTATTTAATTTTTTAAATTTATTTTGATATTTTTTTCTATGTCATTTATTTTCGTTGTTCGCTTATTGGGAGATATATGCATGTTTGGCAAGTAACTATTGCAATTAACAAATAATTAGCAATTAGTATTCTCCTTTTTATTGACTGATTAAGTTTAGGTTAGTTCATTATTGTATGTACACTACTACCAATGTTGTATACTAAGGAATCCAGTGTTGTGACATAACATGGAGCGGGATGAAGCAATCTCCATCTCCCTTTCTGACTTGACTTGAAAAAAACCAGCCGCATCTCATGATGCTGGCAAGTCACCTCCCACCCCGGACCTCGAAGAGGGATACATTTAATTGGGACATTTAATACCATTGTTTGTTTTCTCTGATAAGAAAAACACACAAAAGATTTTGAACCATTTAACGTGTTTGTTTGGTCATTACAACCAAACCGATCCTCTTTTATAGATATTTAAAAAAACAAACAATTACTTTAAGGATTTTATTCTCGTATTTTTCAATAAATACCCCATGTTTTATTTTACTTCAGTCGAAGTTCTCAGAAATCCCCTTTCTGGGCTTAACACTTGATCTCTACATGAGATACATAGATACTATTTATCTTCCTCCCACAAGGTAAGATGTGACACAAGGTCGGGAAAGTGGGAAAAAACCAGCGCTCGAGAATTTGAGCACTCTGGCTATTTAAAAATTGCCTGGGCAGGCCCGTCGGCATTCCCCGGTAGGGGCGCCTCAGGCGATTAGCAATAAACTAACCCCCTCTCAAAGGGTGAAAAGGCAAAGCCTGGGAGGGTGCACCTCCTAGAACTACACAGGACGGACAACCGATAGACCGGCGTAAATCCAGACCCAAAGGCCCGGACAATACCGGTTTATTAGGCGAGGTAAAAACCCCTGAATAGATATCCGAGTGTTCCATTAAAGTTATCCTTCATCTGTAAAATATTGAGTCAGTAAAGAAGTTAAGAACATTCATTTTCCTCTCTCCAATTGACCAGTAAACTATGTTATATTATATCTTTCTTGTTGTCTCTTGGTCTTACCGGATTCCAGGACAAGAATTCATCTAGTCTGGTGGAGTATCCAGCTAAGTGCTGTTACTTGAAGTAACATTACTTGGAGAAGGTGCACCATTCCTTGTATGAGCCAGTGTATAGCTGTGTCGAGGGGATCTTATTTGGGCGTCGAATACTATGTTATTTTGAATATTTGGTCAGGGTTTACTTGCAGGGTGAAGTATCCTCATGTCAGGTTGTCCTAACAAACCCGTTAACAGAGAGACCGAAAGCACTCGAGGTAACTGTCTAGTAGATAATTCAAACTCTCCTAATAAAGACCAATATGTATTTATTTGTGCATAAATAAATGGTACTTCTACAGCCGGGGATCCATATCGACTCGACCGTTTCCAATTGTGATTTCCGGAACAAACCGGAAATAGCCGACGCAGTTTACGATTTGAAAGCTGCGCTAAAATGTAAAAAAGCAGAAGACAACTTTCTAAAAGAAAATAAAATAAATAAAGTTGATTTACGTTATGATTTGAAAGAAACATATTCACCCGATTCTTAACACGGAGATTAATTAACCCTAACCCATTCTTAACACGGAGGGGCGGAGATTAATTGACCCTAACCTTGAGTCAGGGAAAATGTGAAAAATTTGCTTCATTTCATGCCGGTACTAATTGACTGTTCGTAAAGCACAATCAGAAACATTCAGGCCGATATTGATCCTGAGCTGTAGAAAAAATAAATACATATACATACTTCCATCTTGTCACGCAAATGTTAGCAAGTAAAACATGTGCCTTTTTCTAAGCGGTGAGGGAAAGCGAGAAAGCAAATAGCAAGTCAGACAACCACCCCATACTTACCCCGTCGCCTGAACTGAATTTGGAAAGAAATCATCCACTCTATAATAAAAAGTCGTTGGTGGGTGTTTTTTTCTTTAGGTCATCAGAAATGATAGTAATAATTTATATATGAAAAATTATATTACTAACGTAATTTTATGATTTTATAAGAATACTTTGGTAATATATTTAGATAAATAGCGAGTGAGAACACTAGCGATGCCTACTTTTTTCTGTAATTTGAAGGTGTACACTAGTTTTAATATAGTCAGCTTGACATTCAACCCATTTCAGTACGTTTTCCATTAGTCGAAGAACGTCGGAAACTCCTCTCGTGAAACACTGGGCGCATTTCGTTTAATACTTTTCTCGATAAATCGATGAAATTGATCTTCAGACGATCATTCCATATACTTGTATGCCAAACAAGGGAATTCAGCAAACGAGCAAATATATGCGTCCACCGGGAACAAACATTTAAGACATATTTTCCGTCAACATAAGTTTAACTGCTTTTTTTCTTTAACGACAAGCGAACTCCAAAGGACGTCTTCGTTGTTGTTGTTGTTTTTCTGGCATTTTAACAATCAAAAAATCAATTTCTCGACGATTTTGCAAACAATAAAAACAACAACAATGAAGACGTCCTTTGGATTTCGCTTGTCGTCAAAGGAAGAAAGAAGATAAATTATTCCTGGCATTTTTAACAACCAAAAATGACGTTTAAATCTCAACGATGTTGACAAGAAAAACAACAACAGCATAGAAGAGGAGTAGAAAATGACTAACTTTCGGTTTACTTTCGGTAGCCTCGTAACTCTCGCTTTCCTTATTTTGTCTTTTACTCCTCACATTCCATGAGCGATGTTTCTGACAAAGGGGAAAGAATTGCTGTTTTCTGGGTCAGAATCTATCCATATAACACTTATCATTGGCTTGACTAGTTTTTTTATCCTGAAGTAGTAATTTTAGCTCCTTACATTAAGTGGCTTCATGACTTGTCCTGAGCGATTTATATATATAAAAAAAAAGATATCCACTTCACTCTTCACTCATTTCACTCTTTTAAAGAAACAAGGAAGCTAATCTAGTTGTATATGTAGAACATTAGACTGCCGTAACATACATATAAACTCTCTAAAATCCAACCCCTCCTCACCGCGGGAATGGAGGGTGAGCGGGTAGTGTCAGATCTATGCTGTTGAGAACTTAAATTCCTGGTGGGGCTACCCAAGAAAGATTGGTCTGACATCTAGCAGTATTAGGACCGCAACCCGGTCAATCGAGGCTGTGATGAAAACCAAGGAGCGTCTGATTCAGCAACTGCGGCCTCAAACAATCTTGTCCCTGTGTCTGTGGATAATCTGCGGCAAACAAGTCGTTTTCTTAACACATAGTTGCGGCTGAGGACCGCTGGTGAATTTACTTCTTCCAAAATACTCCATGCATTCCTCCATGCTCCTCTCACAACATATGATGAATTCTGGTATAACGCCCGCAAAACTAACATGCTCGCTACCCCAGTGATGCGGCTGTCAAATCAGCAAACTGGAATGACCATGAAATATAGAAAGGACTACTTTTGCCTATTCAACATCAGAACCTTCGTGTAGGAAGAAACCCAAGCACTAATAATGTACTCCCTTTTCAAGTACAACATCGACATAGCCTGCCTCTCAGAAATCAGACTTCCTGATACAGGCTGTCGTTAAATTGTCGTACCTCAACATGACGCCTCATATCACAGTGGTCTGACTGATAACTCTGGTATTCATAAAGTTGCCGTCACTCTTAGGGCTAATGCCAATGCATTGTTCTTTGCCTGTGAACCAATTTCCTCCCGTCTGGCTCATATTTGCTTGAAATTTTCGGTTCTCAATGTCGGTATCATTGCCAGTGACAATCAAGATAAAGACTATTTCTTTTATTTCCTTTTTTATGGAAATCGACCCAGACAGGACACGAAGCCACTTGATGTAAGGAGCTAAATAAAAAAGTACTACTTCAAGCCAACGACCCAGAAAGCAGCAACTTTTCCTCCTTTGTTCATGGAATGTGAGGACTAAAGGACAAAATGAGGGAAGCGAGAGTTACGAGGCTGCCGAAAGTAAACCCAAGGTCCACTTTCTCCTCTCCTACAACTAATTGCAGGTTGCTGTTGACCCCATACAATCGAGTGATTATCTAATTATTGCAGGTGATTGGAACGCACACACAGGCACAGGCGACATCAGCAACAGTCATGTTCTCGAACGATTTGCGATCAGAGTGCTAATGGTGAAAGACCTGTTAACTTTACTGCAGCAAACCAAATGACTGTATTCAGCACACGTTTTCAACATACTTACTTGGTACCGAAATGATGGTGTCACAGCAAACCAAATCGACCACTTTCTTGTTAAACACCGCTAGTTGTCAAGCGTCCATAATTGTTGAGTGTTCCGGGCACAAAAACCAGTAGTAAATTTGGTTCCGATCATGTATTGGGACAGGCAAAACTACGTCTTCATCTAAAGACTGTCAAGTCGCGTGCTAAGCTTCTCAGGTACAACATCTCGAAACTGAGAAGTAAACAAACCGATGATGCATTCTGCATAGAACTATCTCATCGGTTGAACAGTCTTGAGATACACCAATCTGAAGATGCTATCTCAGATGAACTTTGGATCTCGGACCAAACAATTGAAATTGCTGAAAAAGCAAATCAAGCCGGTTGCAACAAATCTGACAATTTCACACAACTACGCAGTGAAGCTGCCTGTTCTGCTCGCGCTGATCGAAATACATTCTGAGGGAAAGTGACAGAAGACATGGAATGTGCATCAGCTGTTGAGGACTTGCATAAACTTTACAGCCTCTTCTGTTCGAGCACAAAGACAGGCTGGGCTGGTTACCAAACCATCTTGAACCAGAATGGCGAGCCAATTACCAATCTTAATGAATGCCCCATCTGCTGGAGAGATTACTTCGCCAATCTGCTAAACTACGACCAACAGCCCCATCAACTGCTCCTATTAATAACTCCGATCCAACTCCTTATGACTGCCAAACATCTCCCCATGCTTGAAGAGGTTGTTGCTGTTATCAAAAGTCAAAAAAAAATTAACAAAGCTGCAGGCGAAGATAACATCCCTGCTGAGATCCTCAAACACAATGCAAATTTACTTGGGTCACCCATCCATCCATCACATTATCAACCGGGTCTGGGAGACTGAAATACTCCCCCAAGACTGGAGCAATGCAACACTGGTACCATTCTTTTTAGAAAGGTGATAAACGCTGCTGCAGCGACTATCGATGTGTCTGCTAAAATATTCGCTTCGATTCTTCTAAGAGAATTCCAATCAGAACACGACTCCAAAATGAGGCCAAACCAATGTGGATGCACCAATCAAATCTTCACCCTTCAACGAATCCTCGAACATTGTTGCTGCTTCCAGAAAAGGACAATCATTTGTTTCATTGATTTGATGCTGCATTTGACTTTGTTGATCGCGGCACTCTCTGGAAGGTTATGCAAGCAGATTGTATTCTGCTGAAACTTCTCAGTTTTCTTTAAAAATACTACTGCTCAACATGCACATGTACGGTGAGGTTTCGGAACCCTCCAAAATACAGTTTGGCGTCCGGAAAGGACGTGTTCTTTCACCGACACTTTTGAATTATGCCATTGACAGGGTCACTTCCAATGTCTTAAAAGAGTTTCCGGGTGTTACTGTTGGATGCAACTTTGCCATCAAGAACTTTGATTACGCAAATGATATTGCGCTACTCGCTGAAACATCTGCTGATGTCCAGCATGTAGCCTCACAGATTGGGATGAAAATAAATGCCTCGAAGACAAAAATACTCACTGCCAACTTCGCCCCAACAGACAAAACACCCATCATATTCAATGGTGATGTTCTTGAACAGGTTGGGAGTTTCAAATATCTTGGCACTACCATCACCTCCACTGGTCAAGGTGGAGCTGACATCAAAGCGCAAATTGACCTTACACATCATGCCTTCTGCTGACTCCATGTCTGATGGCAGCACTTTCATCCTAAACAACACTAAATTAACTCTCTCCGACAAGTCATCCTCACAAGACGTCAATAAGGAGAATTCATCTAGGAAGCAATTGCCCCAGCTCCCCTACAGAGTTGAAAAAAAAGCGATGTGATGGACAAAGAAAAACTTGGCTGATCACGGTTAAAACTGATGTGGAACCCAACCCGGATCTCCGAATCTACGGAGTTTGCTGTTGGAACAGTGAGTGGCTAAAGATCACTCAATCTTTGACTCGAAATTGTCAGGCTTAGTCAGCCTTTGTGAAGGATGCAGTGGAAAGGATAGATGGAACCGGCTCAACCCATTTCTGGTGAATGCTGTTTCAAGTACAAATAAAGTAGAATATGAGTTTAATGTAATTCTAGAAATTCTTTTTTACTTATAGCATAATTGTAAGAAAAAGATGAATACACATCTCCTGTAGCCGTAATGATATTAAAATAACGGTCCCAACTTCAGTAAGAACCCCTACACACAAACAACACCATAATAACACTGACAAATTTCCAATACAAACGCTTTCTCTCAGCTATCCAAAATTCGACTCCCCATCTTTTTAATAGTCAGTTGATCACTGCATATGATATTAATTGTTCACGCATGCAAATTAATTTCACTTATAAAGATCTGCAATTATGAACAAAAGGTTTTTCTTCTTTGGAAAACTGTTGTCCGACATGCGAAACATCTAATCTGCTTTGAAACTGGCAAGTTTTCATTTTCGTCTTTATTGTTACAATAATGTAAATAAATTGAATTGAATTTTTAAAAATTAGTAATTTTTTTACGTTTTCAATGTTTAAAATTGAGCCCCTTTTTTTAAAAAATAAAGTTGATTACATTCGATGATGGAGTTTTTTTTATAAACAATGAATTCTTGAGGATGAAATATTAGATTTTTGTTGTATCTAACAACAATAGTTAATAGAATAAATACACTGGAACACAAGGTTAGGAAATATATATCTTTTTGTTCTCGCTCTCACATTACACATAGCATCATCTCCAAATAACAGATACTAATGCAACATATATATATATATATTCTTTTCGTAGGGGAGATAATCAAAATAAGGGAGACTACTCTCAATTATATTTCTGAATTTTTTAGATGAGGATCAATAATTTGCATAATTTTGGTTATTTGGACTACATTTTTCATCTTGAGTGTTATCATCACAACGTTTTGGCTGCTGTAACCTCCGGCCTTCTTTAGGTGTATCCCTTCGAACTCGAGAATATTTCTGTCGAACTCGGGAATCTGGACGCAATTTCGAACGGAACCCTTTATTTAATCTGGAAGCAAGTAAGATTTAATTATTAAAAAATCACATTGTCATACAGTATTCAGTTTCTTTCTTACAATCTGGTTTATTCGTGCATTATTATAGACTTCTATATATTACCTCTCTCTCTTTATATGTATATACATTTTTTTAAATTCATTTTATACGTACATAACGCTGCAATCACTAAAAAAACAATTTCATAAAAATGCATTAAATATTTAGGTGATAAAAATCGTACACATTTCCAGGCAAGGCGTCATAGCCTGGGGGTAAAACGCCAGAGTATTGAAATCAACATCGAAGGTTCGATCCTTGTCTAAGTTAGCCATGCTGATGTGAGCATATATGTATAAAATTAATAAAAATGATGAAATTTTCTGCATCTTAATCACTTAGGAAGTAAGACAATAACGAACGCTACAATCACAAATAAAAACAATTACATAAATATTCATTATATATATATATGGTAGATAGACTTTTATATATTATCTCTCTCTCTCTCTCTCTCTCTCTATATATATATATATATATATATATATATATATATATAACTTTAATACCAGTAATAATATACCAAAATGTCTATAATTTTAACTATAGTTTTGTACTTATTACATAATTCCTGCCAAAACCATCTATAATACTAACACATGGTCTGTACCTGATTATCCACATTCCCCTGAAGATGGACCTGGATGGGTCTGAAAGTACTTGGGACAAAAATCAAAATTATGGCAGCTTCATCGGCCAATTCCCCCTCGAAACTAAGATTGTGATTCGGAGTATTGAAAGGATCTACCAAAGGATATCCAGACATAAGTTGTCTGTTATATTCAACAATACTTGCCTGCAAGAGAAGATGCTGTCTAGATATATACACACACATATATATATATATATATATATATATATATATTCCATGAAAAATGCCAGTATACTGAAATCACATACCCTTAATAGGGTTAAGATGAAAATTCATATACACTAAATGTACAAAAGCAAAGAAATTCCCAAATTTTTACACTTTTATTGTCATTAAAGGTATGACTACATATCAACCAAACCATTTCATTATCACATCACTACAGTATAAATCCCTATGCATGAGTGGATGAAGTGTGTGAGGTGCGCTGAAGAAAAATTCCTACCAGTAAAATACGTAGCCCTGTTGTGCTCGCATATCCTTAATGACAATAAAAGTGTAACAATTTGGGAATTTCCTTGCTTTTGTACATTTAGTGTATATGAATTTTCATCTTAACCCTATTAAGGGCATATGATTTCAGTATACTGGCATTTTTCATGGAATGTCACTACTTTTGTAAAGGCTATGCCTCAATACAATGCCTTCTCATAACTGATATAGTCGGTAGTTTGACTAATCAAGGTATATGGTAAACTGAAATTAAAATGCCATCAATTAGACACTAGAACCTCTATCTTTGCCAAAAAATCAGCTGAATCCATCAAATGGTCGATAAGATATAGAATAAAGTGTATGAATACTGGTCATTTTTAAGTTTTTTGGTAATTTTCTGAAAAACTAAGGTATATGGTAAACTGAAATTAAAATGCCATCAACTAGACCCTATGACCTCTATCTCTGCCAAAAATCAGCTGAATCCATCAAATAATTGATGAGATACAGGGTGGCACATACGTACGTACACACAGATCACATGATTTCATGATTGAACTTTCTGAATCGCTGGGTTGTCTTGACTAATGATGCTGAAATTCTACACACTTATAGAACCTATCAAATAAAAATGTTGTGAAAAGTTTTAACTAATTTGGTTTATTGGTTTTTGAGTTATGATTGATCAAAGAAATGAGATTTCCAGCATAGGCCATTCGTGAAATCTATTAAGGGATAGAACGCTCTCGCGCCTCCCTTGATTACCCAAAATGCTTCAAGCAAACTACATCACCTTGTTATTTTTTACTTTAAATGTTATGATTCCATAGTTATCGACACTATTGCGTCCATTCTTTTTACACGGTCAAACAACGTCTACAACCATTATAAAAACGAAAAATTGTTACGTGCCGAATATACAAGGTTTGTTTATCTATAGTTGACCTTGCTAAGTAGGGCTGATAAAAACGCGAGAGATAACTGATTTTTTGTGTGTGAGGCGTAACAGATTGAGTATTCTGCTTCAAGTGATTTTACAGGTGCTATATGACGTATTTAAAGAAGTGATTTTTTATGACGTATTTAAAGACACTAATGTCGAAATTACACAGAGTAGTTTATTGAGAAATCGTAGTTCTTTGTCTTCAGATGGGACTAATATAGCAATCCGGCGTAAAAAACGAAGCCCCCCCCCCCGTATACTTCTGTTCCCAGCCCTGACTTTAGTCTTTTCCTTTTCTCTTAATTTACGTCATTTATTTATTTACGTTATTCACTTTCTTTATCTTTCACTGCTGTTAGTACTACTTGTATAGTCTTTTTCTTTTCTTCTTCATTTACGTCATTTATTTATTTACGTTATCCTCTTTCTTTATCTTTCACTGCTGTTAGTACTACTACTATAGTCTTTTTCTTTTCTTCTTCATTTAGGTCATTTATTTATTTAGGTCATCCTCTGACTTTCTTTATCTTTCTCTGCTATTAGTACTACTACTGTAATCGTTATCTTTTCTTCTTTATTTACGTCATTCATTTATTTATGTCATCCTCTTACCCTCTTTATATTTCTCTGCTGTTATTACTACTACTTTAGTTTTTTTTATTCTTCTTTATTTACGACATTTATTCACGTCATCCTCTCCAAATTCAATTCCATTTAAATTCATGGGCCAAAGAATAACAATCTGCAACAAGCCATGTAGAAAGACAGCTAGAAAATATTTCCATCTGAATATTTGTCAAAGATTACTTAGAACCGTTATATGGTAGGCATCGTCACAGCCTCTTGTAAGCCGTTCCATGGAGTGAAAACACGGACAGGGAATTCTGCCTTTTTTCTCTTGAAATGAAAACGATGATGAGTGTATCCGTGGAGAATGCGACTTGGTGCTGGAAGTAAAAAGAAAACTTGAAAGGCAGATTGACATTCCCAATGATCGGGTCCCGTAGCATCCTTAACTGCTCAAATAAGATATTTAATTTTTGAAGCCGCTCTTTGTAGGTAAGTATGGAGAGTTCTGTCAGCATCCTAGTTAGCAACCATGAACACACTCCAGGTGTATGATATCTTTATGATAATAGGGATCGGTGCTTGGATAACATAGTCAAGAATAGCCCGTGCCAAAGTTCTGTATAGAGGAGGTAAAGCCGCTGCCGTGAGAATAGATTTTCGGATCAGGTAGAAAACCTGCCTGGTTTTATTTGCCATCTCCATACAGTTGTTGGATAATGGCTCTGTGACGTCGCGGGCCTTGCGTGGGAAAGAGAGGATCCGTGACATCACTCGTTCTCGTGAGAAGCGAGTTTTTAGTCAGTCTGATTCGGAAGGCGAACCGAGAGGACGTGCGATTCACGATGTAAAACTAAGGGAAATATTTCCTTTAAGGGAAGACAAGCGCGAGAAATCTTTCCCCCCCTCTTTATGAATGGTTAAGAAACATTGTTAACTAACTACGATAAAGTAGGATTTGCTCTCTCCCTCTCTCTCGACGTGGTGAATGACTCCCAGTTAAAATAACAACCCTTGTAATAAAATTAATTAAATCTAAAAGAAGAGTTTGTCTTCGGAGTGCGTCATGGCTTTTGTTGCAGACAACGGACGGCGTGGTTCTCGGCAGAGAAGAAAGAATTCATCCACTAGACGACCCGACCGCCCTCTACAAGCGAGGGAGAAATCTAAGGTATGCAACACAGTGACGCGTTGGTTTGAAGATGCTGTCAACAACCGTACGAAGGGTCTTTGCAATAGCGACACTATTGAGTGGTTGAGGTGTAAAACCGATAATCAGAGAGGCGGTAACCAGAGGACCGATAGAAAGATGATTACATGTTGCAGAGTTCAAAGGAAAATTAAAGTTTGAAGACCAAAACCAGATTTTGTTGATATTATCTTGAAATTGATCATAGTTGCTTCTCGATAATACCAGCTTCACATCGTCCGCAAAGAGTAGTACCGTTTCGTCAATTCATTTGGAAACTCATTGACATACAGGATAAACAAAACTGTACCGAGGATAGATAATTAAGGCACCACATTGCACGCATCCGCTTCAATAGAAAGATAACAATTCACATGGACACGAAAAGTTACGATAGTGAAGTACCGACCCGATTTATTTTTATCATCGAAGGATGAACTCTGCACAAATGTAACTTTTGAAGGAATAGACAGTGATAAACTGAATCAAAGGCTTTGGAAGAGTCCAAGAACATTATGTTTGTGGTGTCACCCTCGTCCATGATCTTGGTAACCCACTCCTCCATGAGCAGACGATTAGTTAAATCCATGTTGTGATGCAGAAAGGTGGTTCATGATCGCCTGCTTGATAATAGTCTGCATGACCTTGCAGATAATTGAAGCGAGACCGACAAGTCAATAATTAAGAAGTTCTTCCCTATTGTCTTTCTCGAATATTGGACACACAGTCGCTATTATCCAATAATTCGGCACCACACCATCCTCAACTGAGAGATTGAAAAAGTTTGCTAAAGGGTGCGCCACGATGGGACACAAATTCAAAACACAGCTGGATGGATGTTGCTAGGACTGTGAGTTTCATCAGGCTTGCGCTTCAAGAGCATGAGATTTGCATTGTCTTGGTGGAGATTATCACCGGCCTCATCGGTGAGATTCTTCTGTCTGGTATCACTAGTGACCCTCCCTGTCATCATTGCAATATATTGATGAAGACATTGATGCAAAGAGGATATTCTGATAGGAAAGATCGATTATAATCCTACTTTCTGCGTCCCTGAGCGCAGCCACTTAGTTATTGAGCCGTTTGTTTCACTGTATATGGGCATAAAACCTTTTCGGAGTGGCAGGCACCTGTTCTCGCAAATCTCTTTCGTTCATGGAATGTACCTGACTTTTCCTTATCACGTTGCCTTCTATAAATGACAAAGAGGTCTGCAGTTTGAACGATCAAATATTCAGGCCATGCAATATCGTGAAGTCTGCGCTCTTGATTGACCTTTCTAGTTGCGCACGGGGAAATGAAAAAGGGACGACAATAAGTTGCTATAGAGATTGTTTTTTTTAAATTCTTGCCATTGTTCTTCGACTGTTTGAATTGTTTTTATATTCTCCATGTTGTACTATGCTGCTGCTGCTGCTGTTGTTATCACGGCTGTTATTCTTGCTGCTGATGTTGTTGTTGTTGTTGAAGAGTAGGAGCAGAGTGAGTCGGACTCTTGCATAAATCTCACGAAGATCGTGCCTCAGGATTGTCTGGTTTTCATGAAGTCCACCTCGTTTATGGCAGCTATTCGGTTACCTGCAACTTTGCAGGTTTTTACACACTCGACACCGACAACAGCAATACAAAGTCAGGGAAGGTTTTGGCCAGAAAACACAAAGAATGTCGCAGAAGCAATATTTCTACTTCTACTTCATTGATTTGTGGTTCCGCGCCTGACATGTTTTTGCTTGCCACATGCAGAGGCAGAGACGACCAGAGGACGATGGATCGTGATGCTGACTCATCCTGGATTTTAACCAGATCCCTGTTAGCCGGGTATTTCTGACATTGGCACTTCGCCACTGCCCCTACTACGGTAAAGAAGGGTGTGACTTTAGGGGTTGAGGCAACCATTACTACTTTAACTTTTTTTGCTATAACTTTTCGTCCCATCCCCCAATTCCTCCACCATCTAAAACATTCAATCTGCAAGCAACTAATCAACAAAGCAAGATTATCAGTTTTAAAATTATATATATTCGTCATATTCTGTTGAAGAATAGAAATTTCCATACAAGTCATTGACTTCACCTTTTAAAAAGAGTCTTGTCAATGATTTAGATAATTTGCATTTGGCTTTTTACTATCTGAGCCCCTGCAGATGTGTAACATAATAACTAAGTCTTCTCGAACTTTCAAACGATGTGTAACATAATAACTAAGCCTTCTCTAACTTTCAAACGATGTGTAACATAATAACTAAGCATTCTCGAACTTTCAAACGATGTGTAACATAATAACTAAGCCTTCTCGAACTTTCAAACGATGTGTAACATTATAGCTAAGCCTTCTCGAACTTTCAAACGATGTGTAACACAATAACTAACCCTTTTCGAACTTTCGAACAATGTGTAACATTATAACTAAGCATTCTCGAACTTTCAAACGATGTGTAACATAATAACTAAGCCTTCTCGAACTTTCAAACGATGTGTAACATAATAACTAACCTTTCTCGAACTTTCAAACGATGTGTAACATAATAACTTAGCCTTCTCTAACTTTCAAACGATGTGTAACATTATAACTAAGCCTTCTCGAACTTTCGAACGATGTGTAACATAATAACTAAGCCTTCTCGAACTTTCAAACGATGTGTAACATAATAACTAAGCCTTCTCGAACTTTCAAACGATGTGTAATAGCTAAGCCTTCTCGAACTTTCAAACGATGTGTAACATAATAACTAAGCCTTCTCGAACTTTCAAACGATGTGTAACATAATAACTAAGCCTTCTCGAACTTTCAAACGATGTGTAACATTATAACTAAGCCTTCTCGAACTTTCGAACGATGTGTGACATAATAACTAAGCCTTCTCGAACTTTCAAACGATGTGTAACATAATAACTAAGCCTTCTCGAACTTTCAAACGATGTGTAACATAAAAACTAAGCCTTCTCGAACTATCAAACTATGTGTAACATAATAACTAAGCCTTCTCGAACTTTCAAACGATGTGTAACATAATAACTAAGCCTTCTCGAACTTTCGAACGATGTGTAACATAATAACTAAGCCTTCTCGAACTTTCAAACGATGTGTAACATTATAACTAAGCCTTCTCGAACTTTCAAACGATGTGTAACATAATAACTAAGTCGTCTCGAACTTTCAAACGATGTGTAACATAATAACTAAGTCTTCTTTAACTTTCGAACGATGTGTAACATAATAACTAAGCCTTCTTGAACTTTCAAACGATGTGTAACATAATAACTAAGTCTTCTTTAACTTTCGAACGATGTGTAACATAATAACTAAGCCTTCTTGAACTTTCAAACGATGTGTAACATAATAACTAAGCCTTCTCGAACTTTCAAACGATGTGTAACATAATAACTAAGCCTTCTCGAACTTTCAAACGATGTGTAACATAATTACTAAGCCTTCCCGAACTTTCAAACGATGTGTAACATAATAACTAAGTCTTCTCGAACTTTCAAACGATGTGTAACATAATAACTAAGCCTTCTTGAACTTTCAAACGATGTGTAACATTATAACTAAGCCTTCTCTAACTTTCAAACGATGTGTAACATAATAACGAAGCCTTCCCGAACTTTCAAACGATGTGTAACATTATAACTAAGCCTTCTCGAACTTTCAAACGATGTGTAACATTATAACTAAGCCTTCTCGAACTTTCAAACGATGTGTAACATTATAACTAAGCCTTCTCGAACTTTCAAACGATGTGTAACATAATTACTAAGCCTTCCCGAACTTTCAAACGATGTGTAACATAATAACTAAGCCTTCTCGAACTTTCAAACGATGTTTAACATAATAACTAAGCCTTCTCTAACTTTCAAACGATGTGTAACATAATAACGAAGCCTTCTCGAACTTTCAAACGATGTGTAACATAATAACTAAGTCTTCTCGAACTTTCAAACGATGTGTAACATAATAACTAAGCCTTCTCGAACTTTCAAACGATGTGTAACATAATAACTAAGTCTTCTCGAACTTTCAAACGATGTGTAACATAATAACTAAGTCTTCTCGAACTTTCGAACGATGTGTAACATAATAACTAAGCCTTCTCGAACTTTCAAACGATGTGTAACATAATAACTAAGCCTTCTCGAACTTTCAAACGATGTGTAACATAATAACTAAGTCTTCTCGAACTTTCAAACGATGTGTAACATAATAACTAAGCCTTCTCGAACTTTCAAACGATGTGTAACATAATAACTAAGCCTTCTCGAACTTTCAAACGATGTGTAACATAATAACTAAGTCTTCTCGAACTTTCGAACGATGTGTAACATAATAACTAAGCCTTCTCGAACTTTCAAACGATGTGTAACATAATAACTAAGCCTTCTCGAACTTTCAAACGATGTGTAACATAATAACTAAGTCTTCTTTAACTTTCAAACGATGTGTAACATAATAACTAAGCCTTCCCGAACTTTCAAACGATGTGTAACATAATAACTAAGCCTTCTCGAACTTTCAAACGATGTGTAACATAATAACTAAGTCTTCTCGAACTTTCAAACGATGTGTAACATAATAACTAAGCCTTCTCGAACTTTCAAACGATGTGTAACATAATAACTAAGCCTTCTCGAACTTTCAAACGATGTGTAACATAATAACTAAGTCTTCTCGAACTTTCGAACGATGTGTAACATAATAACTAAGCCTTCTCGAACTTTCAAACGATGTGTAACATAATAACTAAGCCTTCTCGAACTTTCAAACGATGTGTAACATAATAACTAAGTCTTCTTTAACTTTCAAACGATGTGTAACATAATAACTAAGCCTTCTCGAACTTTCAAACGACGTGTAACATAATAACTAAGCCTTCTCGAACTTTCAAACGATGTGTAACATAATAACTAAGTCTTCTCGAACTTTCGAACGATGTGTAACATAATAACTAAGCCTTCTCGAACTTTCAAACGATGTGTAACATAATAACTAAGCCTTCTCGAACTTTCAAACGATGTGTAACATAATAACTAAGTCATCTTTAACTTTCAAACGATGTGTAACATAATAACTAAGCCTTCTCGAACTTTCAAACGATGTGTAACATAATAACTAAGTCTTCTCGAACTTTCAAACGATGTGTAACATAATACTTAAGCCTTCTTGAACTTTCAAACGATGTGTAACATTATAACTAAGCCTTCTCTAACTTTCAAACGATGTGTAACATAATAACGAAGCCTTCCCGAACTTTCAAACGATGTGTAACATTATAACTAAGCCTTCTCGAACTTTCAAACGATGTGTAACATTATAACTAAGCCTTCTCGAACTTTCAAACGATGTGTAACATTATAACTAAGCCTTCTCGAACTTTCAAACGATGTGTAACATAATTACTAAGCCTTCCCGAACTTTCAAACGATGTGTAACATAATAACTAAGCCTTCTCGAACTTTCAAACGATGTGTAACATAATAACTAAGCCTTCTCTAACTTTCAAACGATGTGTAACATAATAACGAAGCCTTCTCGAACTTTCAAACGATGTGTAACATAATAACTAAGCCTTCTCGAACTTTCAAACGATGTGTAACATAATAACTAAGCCTTCTCGAACTTTCAAACGATGTGTAACATAATAACTAAGTCTTCTCTAACTTTCGAACGATGTGTAACATAATAACTAAGCCTTCTCGAACTTTCAAACGATGTGTAACATAATAACTAAGCCTTCTCGAACTTTCAAACGATGTGTAACATAATAACTAAGTCTTCTCTAACTTTCAAACGATGTGTAACATAATAACTAAGTCTTCTCAAACTTTCGAACGATGTGTAACATAATAACTAAGCCTTCTCGAACTTTCAAACGATGTGTAACATAATAACTAAGCCTTCTCGAACTATCGAATGATGTGTAACATAATAACTAAGTCTTCTCGAACTTTCAAACGATGTGTAACATAATAACTAAGTCTTCTCTAACTTTCAAACGATGTGTAACATAATAACTAAGTCTTCTCTAACATTCGAACGATGTGTAACATAATAACTAAGCCTTCTCGAACTTTCAAACGATGTATAACATAATAACTAAGCCTTCTCGAACTTGAAAACGATGTGTAACATAATAACTAAGCCTTCTCGAACTTGAAAACGATGTGTAACATAATGACTAAGCCTTCTCTAACTTTCAAACGATGTGTAACATAATAACTAAGTCTTCTCGAACTTTCAAACGATGTGTAACATAATAACTAAGCCTTCTCTAACTTTCAAACGATGTGTAACATAATAACTAAGTCTTCTCTAACTTTCAAACGATGTGTAACATAATAACTAAGTCTTCTCGAACTTTCAAACGATGTGTAACATAATAACTAAGCCTTCTCGAACTTTCAAACGATGTGTAACATAATAACTAAGCCTTCTCGAACTTTCAAACGATGTGTAACATAATAACTAAGTCTTCTCTAACTTTCGAACGATGTGTAACATAATAACTAAGCCTTCTCTAACTTTCAAACGATGTGTAACATAATAACGAAGCCTTCCCGAACTTTCAAACGATGTGTAACATTATAACTAAGCATTCTCGAACTTTCAAACGATGTGTAACATTATAACTAAGCCTTCTCGAACTTTTAAACGATGTGTAACATTATAACTAAGCCTTCTCGAACTTTCAAACGATGTGTAACATAATAACTAAGCCTTCCCGAACTTTCAAACGATGTGTAACATAATAACTAAGCCTTCTCGAACTTTCAAACGATGTGTAACATAATAACTAAGCCTTCTCTAACTTTCAAACGATGTGTAACATAATAACGAAGCCTTCTCAAACTTTCAAACGATGTGTAACATAATAACTAAGCCTTCTCGAACTTTCAAACGATGTGTAACATAATAACTAAGCCTTCTCGAACTTTCAACCGATGTGTAACATAATAACTAAGTCTTCTCTAACTTTCGAACGATGTGTAACATAATAACTAAGTCTTCTCTAACTTTCGAACGATGTGTAACATAATAACTAAGTCTTCTCTAACTTTCGAACGATGTGTAACATAATAACTAAGCCTTCTCGAACTTTCAAACGATGTGTAACATAATAACTAAGCCTTCTCGAACTTTCAAACGATGTGTAACATAATAACTAAGTCTTCTCTAACTTTTAAACGATGTGTAACATAATAACTAAGTCTTCTCGAACTTTCAAACGATGTGTAACATAATAACTAAGTCTTCTCTAACTTTCAAACGATGTGTAACATAATAACTAAGTCTTCTCTAACTTTCAAACGATGTGTAACATAATAACTAAGTCTTCTCGAACTTTCAAACGATGTATAACATAATAACTGAGTCTTCTCTAACTTTCAAACGATGTGTAACATAATAACTAAGCCTTCTCGAACTTTCAAACGATGTGTAACATAATAACTAAGCCTTCTCGAACTTTCAAACGATGTGTAACATAATAACTAAGCCTTCTCGAACTTTCAAACGATGTGTAACATTATAACTAAGTCTTCTCTAACTTTCGAACGATGTGTAACATAATAACTAAGTCTTCTCTAACTTTCGAACGATGTGTAACATAATAACTAAGTCTTCTCTAACTTTCAAACGATGTGTAACATAATAACTAAGCCTTCTCTAACTTTCAAACGATGTGTAACATAATAACTAAGTCTTCTCGAACTTACAAACGATGTGTAACATAATAACTAAGCCTTCTCGAACTTTCAAACGATGTGTAACATAATAACTAAGCCTTCTCGAACTTTCAAACGATGTGTAACATAATAACTAAGTCTTCTCTTACTTTCGAACGATGTGTAACATAATAACTAAGCCTTCTCGAACTTTCAAACGATGTGTAACATAATAACTAAGCCTTCTCGAACTTTCAAACGATGTGTAACACAATAACTAACCCTTTTCGAAAGTTCAAACGATGTGTAACATAATAACTAAGCCTTCCCGAACTTTCAAACGATGTGTAACATAATAACTAAGCCTTCTCGAACTTTCAAACGATGTGTAACATAATTACTAAGCCTTCCCGAACTTTCAAACGATGTGTAACATAATAACTAAGTCTTCTCGAACTTTCAAACGATGTGTAACATAATAACTAAGCCTTCTTGAACTTTCAAACGATGTGTAACATTATAACTAAGCCTTCTCTAACTTTCAAACGATGTGTAACATAATAACGAAGCCTTCTCGAACTTTCAAACGATGTGTAACATAATAACTAAGTCTTCTCGAACTTTCAAACGATGTGTAACATAATAACTAAGCCTTCTCGAACTTTCAAACGATGTGTAACATAATAACTAAGCCTTCTCGAATTTTCAAACGATGTGTAACATAATAACTAAGCCTTCTCGAACTTTCAAACGATGTGTAACATAATAACTAAGCCTTCTCGAACTTTCGAACGATGTGTTACATAATAACTAAGCCTTCTCGAACTTTCAAACGATGTGTAACATAATAACTAAGCCTTCTCGAACTTTCAAACGATGTGTAACATAATAACTAAGTCTTCTCGAACTTTCGAACGATGTGTAACATAATAACTAAGCCTTCTCGAACTTTCAAACGATGTGTAACATAATAACTAAGCCTTCTCGAACTTTCAAACGATGTGTAACATAATAACTAAGTCTTCTTTAACTTTCAAACGATGTGTAACATAATAACTAAGCCTTCTCGAACTTTCAAACGATGTGTAACATAATTACTAAGCCTTCTCGAACTTTCAAACGATGTGTAACATAATAACTAAGTCTTCTCGAACTTTCGAACGATGTGTAACATAATAACTAAGCCTTCTCGAACTTTCAAACGATGTGTAACATAATAACTAAGCCTTCTCGAACTTTCAAACGATGTGTAACATAATAACTAAGTCTTCTTTAACTTTCAAACGATGTGTAACATAATAACTAAGCCTTCTCGAACTTTCAAACGATGTGTAACATAACAACTAAGCCTTCTCGAACTTTCAAACGATGTGTAACATAATAACTAAGTCTTCTTGAACTTTCGAACGATGTGTAACATAATAACTAAGCCTTCTCGAACTTTCAAACGATGTGTAACATAATAAATAAGCCTTCTCGAACTTTCAAACGATGTGTGACATAATAACTAAGCCTTCTCGAACTTTCAAACGATGTGTAACATAATAACTAAGCCTTCTCGAACTTTCAAACGATGTGTAACATAATAACTAAGTCTTCTCGAACTTTCGAACGATGTGTAACATAATAACTAAGCCTTCTCGAACTTTCAAACGATGTGTAACATAATAACTAAGCCTTCTCGAACTTTCAAACGATGTGTAACATAATAACTAAGTCTTCTCGAACTTTCGAACGATGTGTAACATAATAACTAAGCCTTCTCGAACTTTCAAACGATGTGTAACATAATAACTAAGCCTTCTCGAACTTTCAAACGATGTGTAACATAATAACTAAGTCTTCTCGAACTTTCAAACGATGTGTAACATAATAACTAAGCCTTCTCGAACTTTCAAACGATGTGTAACATAATAACTAAGCCTTCTCGAACTTTCAAACGATGTGTAACATAATAACTAAGTCTTCTCGAACTTTCAAACGATGTGTAACATAATAACTAAGCCTTCTCGAACTTTCAAACGATGTGTAACATAATAACTAAGTCGTCTCGAACTTTCAAACGATGTGTAACATAATAACTAAGTCTTCTCGAACTTTCAAACGATGTGTAACATAATAACTAAGCCTTCTCGAACTTTCAAACGATGTGTAACATAATAACTAAGCCTTCTCGAACTTTCAAACGATGTGTAACATAATAACTAAGCCTTCTCGAACTTTCAAACGATGTGTAACATAATAACTAAGTCTTCTCGAACTTTCAAACGATGTGTAACATAATAACTAAGCCTTCTCGAACTTTCAAACGATGTGTAACATAATAACTAAGCCTTCTCGAACTTTCAAACGATGTGTAACATAATAACTAAGTCGTCTCGAACTTTCAAACGATGTGTAACATAATAACTAAGCCTTCTCGAACTTTCAAACGATGTGTAACATAATAACTAAGCCTTCTCGAACTTTCAAACGATGTGTAACATAATAACTAAGCCTTCTCGAACTTTCAAACGATGTGTAACATAATAACTAAGCCTTCTCGAACTTTCAAACGATGTGTAACATAATAACTAAGCCTTCTCGAACTTTCAAACGATGTGTAACATAATAACTAAGCCTTCTCGAACTTTTAAACGATGTGTAACATAATAACTAAGCCTTCTCGAACTTTCTAACGATGTGTAACATAATAACTAAGTCTTCTCGAACTTTCAAACGATGTGTAACATAATAACTAAGCCTTCTCGAACTTTCAAACGATGTGTAACATAATAACTAAGTCTTCTCGAACTTTCAAACGATGTGTAACATAATAACTAAGCCTTCTCGAACTTTCAAACGATGTGTAACATAATAACTAAGCCTTCTCGAACTTTCAAACGATGTGTAACATAATAACTAAGCCTTCTCGAACTTTCAAACGATGTGTAACATAATAACTAAGCCTTCTCGAACTTTCAAACGATGTGTAACATAATAACTAAGCCTTCTCGAACTTTCTAACGATGTGTAACATAATAACTAAGCCTTCTCGAACTTTCAAACGATGTGTAACATAATAACTAAGCCTTCTCGAACTTTCAAACGATGTGTAACATAATAACTAAGCCTTCCCGAACTTTCAAACGATGTGTAACATAATAACTAAGTCTTCTCGAACTTTCAAACGATGTGTAACATAATAACTAAGCCTTCTCGAACTTTCAAACGATGTGTAACATAATAACTAAGCCTTCTCGAACTTTCAAACGATGTGTAACATAATAACTAAGTCTTCTCGAACTTTCAAACGATGTGTAACATAATAACTAAGCCTTCTCGAACTTTCAAACGATGTGTAACATAATAACTAAGTCTTCTCTAACTTTCGAACGATGTGTAACATAATATCTAAGCCTTCTCGAACTTTCAAACGATGTGTAACATAATAACTAAGCCTTCTCGAACTTTCAAACGATGTGTAACATAATAACTAAGTCTTCTCTAACTTTCGAACGATGTGTAACATAATAACTAAGTCTTCTCTAACTTTCGAACGATGTTTAACATAATAACTAAGCCTTCTCGAACTTTCGAACGATGTGTAACATAATAACTAAGCCTTCTCGAACTTTTAAACGATGTGTAACATAATAACTAAGTCTTCTCTAACTTTCAAACGATGTGTAACATAATAACTAAGTCTTCTCGAACTTTCGAACGATGTGTAACATAATAACTAAGCCTTCTCGAACTTTCAAACGATGTGTAACATAATAACTAAGCCTTCTCGAACTTTCAACCGATGTGTAACATAATAACTAAGTCTTCTCTAACTTTCGAACGATGTGTAACATAATAACTAAGTCTTCTCTAACTTTCGAACGATGTGTAACATAATAACTAAGTCTTCTCTAACTTTCGAACGATGTGTAACATAATAACTAAGCCTTCTCGAACTTTCAAACGATGTGTAACATAATAACTAAGCCTTCTCGAACTTTCAAACGATGTGTAACATAATAACTAAGTCTTCTCTAACTTTTAAACGATGTGTAACATAATAACTAAGTCTTCTCGAACTTTCAAACGATGTGTAACATAATAACTAAGTCTTCTCTAACTTTCAAACGATGTGTAACATAATAACTAAGTCTTCTCTAACTTCCAAACGATGTGTAACATAATAACTAAGTCTTCTCTAACTTTCAAACGATGTGTAACATAATAACTAAGTCTTCTCGAACTTTCAAACGATGTATAACATAATAACTGAGTCTTCTCTAACTTTCAAACGATGTGTAACATAATAACTAAGCCTTCTCGAACTTTCAAACGATGTGTAACATAATAACTAAGCCTTCTCGAACTTTCAAACGATGTGTAACATAATAACTAAGCCTTCTCGAACTTTCAAACGATGTGTAACATTATAACTAAGTCTTCTCTAACTTTCGAACGATGTGTAACATAATAACTAAGTCTTCTCTAACTTTCGAACGATGTGTAACATAATAACTAAGTCTTCTCTAACTTTCAAACGATGTGTAACATAATAACTAAGCCTTCTCTAACTTTCAAACGATGTGTAACATAATAACTAAGTCTTCTCGAACTTACAAACGATGTGTAACATAATAACTAAGCCTTCTCGAACTTTCAAACGATGTATAACATAATAACTAAGCCTTCTCGAACTTTCAAACGATGTGTAACATAATAACTAAGTCTTCTCTTACTTTCGAACGATGTGTAACATAATAACTAAGCCTTCTCGAACTTTCAAACGATGTGTAACATAATAACTAAGCCTTCTCGAACTTTCAAACGATGTGTAACACAATAACTAACCCTTTTCGAAAGTTCAAACGATGTGTAACATAATAACTAAGCCTTCCCGAACTTTCAAACGATGTGTAACATAATAACTAAGCCTTCTCGAACTTTCAAACGATGTGTAACATAATTACTAAGCCTTCCCGAACTTTCAAACGATGTGTAACATAATAACTAAGTCTTCTCGAACTTTCAAACGATGTGTAACATAATAACTAAGCCTTCTTGAACTTTCAAACGATGTGTAACATTATAACTAAGCCTTCTCTAACTTTCAAACGATGTGTAACATAATAACGAAGCCTTCTCGAACTTTCAAACGATGTGTAACATAATAACTAAGTCTTCTCGAACTTTCAAACGATGTGTAACATAATAACTAAGCCTTCTCGAACTTTCAAACGATGTGTAACATAATAACTAAGCCTTCTCGAATTTTCAAACGATGTGTAACATAATAACTAAGCCTTCTCGAACTTTCAAACGATGTGTAACATAATAACTAAGCCTTCTCGAACTTTCGAACGATGTGTTACATAATAACTAAGCCTTCTCGAACTTTCAAACGATGTGTAACATAATAACTAAGCCTTCTCGAACTTTCAAACGATGTGTAACATAATAACTAAGTCTTCTCGAACTTTCGAACGATGTGTAACATAATAACTAAGCCTTCTCGAGCTTTCAAACGATGTGTAACATAATAACTAAGCCTTCTCGAACTTTCAAACGATGTGTAACATAATAACTAAGTCTTCTTTAACTTTCAAACGATGTGTAACATAATAACTAAGCCTTCTCGAACTTTCAAACGATGTGTAACATAATTACTAAGCCTTCTCGAACTTTCAAACGATGTGTAACATAATAACTAAGTCTTCTCGAACTTTCGAACGATGTGTAACATAATAACTAAGCCTTCTCGAACTTTCAAACGATGTGTAACATAATAACTAAGCCTTCTCGAACTTTCAAACGATGTGTAACATAATAACTAAGTCTTCTTTAACTTTCAAACGATGTGTAACATAATAACTAAGCCTTCTCGAACTTTCAAACGATGTGTAACATAACAACTAAGCCTTCTCGAACTTTCAAACGATGTGTAACATAATAACTAAGTCTTCTTGAACTTTCGAACGATGTGTAACATAATAACTAAGCCTTCTCGAACTTTCAAACGATGTGTAACATAATAAATAAGCCTTCTCGAACTTTCAAACGATGTGTGACATAATAACTAAGCCTTCTCGAACTTTCAAACGATGTGTAACATAATAACTAAGCCTTCTCGAACTTTCAAACGATGTGTAACATAATAACTAAGTCTTCTCGAACTTTCGAACGATGTGTAACATAATAACTAAGCCTTCTCGAACTTTCAAACGATGTGTAACATAATAACTAAGCCTTCTCGAACTTTCAAACGATGTGTAACATAATAACTAAGTCTTCTCGAACTTTCGAACGATGTGTAACATAATAACTAAGCCTTCTCGAACTTTCAAACGATGTGTAACATAATAACTAAGCCTTCTCGAACTTTCAAACGATGTGTAACATAATAACTAAGTCTTCTCGAACTTTCAAACGATGTGTAACATAATAACTAAGCCTTCTCGAACTTTCAAACGATGTGTAACATAATAACTAAGCCTTCTCGAACTTTCAAACGATGTGTAACATAATAACTAAGTCTTCTCGAACTTTCAAACGATGTGTAACATAATAACTAAGCCTTCTCGAACTTTCAAACGATGTGTAACATAATAACTAAGTCGTCTCGAACTTTCAAACGATGTGTAACATAATAACTAAGTCTTCTCGAACTTTCAAACGATGTGTAACATAATAACTAAGCCTTCTCGAACTTTCAAACGATGTGTAACATAATAACTAAGCCTTCTCGAACTTTCAAACGATGTGTAACATAATAACTAAGCCTTCTCGAACTTTCAAACGATGTGTAACATAATAACTAAGTCTTCTCGAACTTTCAAACGATGTGTAACATAATAACTAAGCCTTCTCGAACTTTCAAACGATGTGTAACATAATAACTAAGCCTTCTCGAACTTTCAAACGATGTGTAACATAATAACTAAGTCGTCTCGAACTTTCAAACGATGTGTAACATAATAACTAAGCCTTCTCGAACTTTCAAACGATGTGTAACATAATAACTAAGCCTTCTCGAACTTTCAAACGATGTGTAACATAATAACTAAGCCTTCTCGAACTTTCAAACGATGTGTAACATAATAACTAAGCCTTCTCGAACTTTCAAACGATGTGTAACATAATAACTAAGCCTTCTCGAACTTTCAAACGATGTGTAACATAATAACTAAGCCTTCTCGAACTTTTAAACGATGTGTAACATAATAACTAAGCCTTCTCGAACTTTCTAACGATGTGTAACATAATAACTAAGTCTTCTCGAACTTTCAAACGATGTGTAACATAATAACTAAGCCTTCTCGAACTTTCAAACGATGTGTAACATAATAACTAAGTCTTCTCGAACTTTCAAACGATGTGTAACATAATAACTAAGCCTTCTCGAACTTTCAAACGATGTGTAACATAATAACTAAGCCTTCTCGAACTTTCAAACGATGTGTAACATAATAACTAAGCCTTCTCGAACTTTCAAACGATGTGTAACATAATAACTAAGCCTTCTCGAACTTTCAAACGATGTGTAACATAATAACTAAGCCTTCTCGAACTTTCTAACGATGTGTAACATAATAACTAAGCCTTCTCGAACTTTCAAACGATGTGTAACATAATAACTAAGCCTTCTCGAACTTTCAAACGATGTGTAACATAATAACTAAGCCTTCCCGAACTTTCAAACGATGTGTAACATAATAACTAAGTCTTCTCGAACTTTCAAACGATGTGTAACATAATAACTAAGCCTTCTCGAACTTTCAAACGATGTGTAACATAATAACTAAGCCTTCTCGAACTTTCAAACGATGTGTAACATAATAACTAAGTCTTCTCGAACTTTCAAACGATGTGTAACATAATAACTAAGCCTTCTCGAACTTTCAAACGATGTGTAACATAATAACTAAGTCTTCTCTAACTTTCGAACGATGTGTAACATAATATCTAAGCCTTCTCGAACTTTCAAACGATGTGTAACATAATAACTAAGCCTTCTCGAACTTTCAAACGATGTGTAACATAATAACTAAGTCTTCTCTAACTTTCGAACGATGTGTAACATAATAACTAAGTCTTCTCTAACTTTCGAACGATGTTTAACATAATAACTAAGTCTTCTCTAACTTTCGAACGATGTGTAACATAATAACTAAGCCTTCTCGAACTTTTAAACGATGTGTAACATAATAACTAAGTTTTCTCTAACTTTCAAACGATGTGTAACATAATAACTAAGTCTTCTCGAACTTTCGAACGATGTGTAACATAATAACTAAGCCTTCTCGAACTTTCAAACGATGTGTAACATAATAACTAAGTTTTCTCTAACTTTCAAACGATGTGTAACATAATAACTAAGTCTTCTCGAACTTTCAAACGATGTGTAACATAATAACTAAGCCTTCTCGAACTTTCAAACGATGTGTAACATAATAACTAAGCCTTCTCGAACTTTCAAACGATGTGTAACATAATAACTAAGCCTTCTCGAACTTTCAAACGATGTGTAACATAATAACTAAGCCTTCTCGAACTTTTAAACGATGTGTAACATAATAACTAAGCCTTCTCGAACTTTCTAACGATGTGTAACATAATAACTAAGTCTTCTCGAACTTTCAAACGATGTGTAACATAATAACTAAGCCTTCTCGAACTTTCAAACGATGTGTAACATAATAACTAAGTCTTCTCGAACTTTCAAACGATGTGTAACATAATAACTAAGCCTTCTCGAACTTTCAAACGATGTGTAACATAATAACTAAGCCTTCTCGAACTTTCAAACGATGTGTAACATAATAACTAAGCCTTCTCGAACTTTCAAACGATGTGTAACATAATAACTAAGCCTTCTCGAACTTTCAAACGATGTGTAACATAATAACTAAGCCTTCTCGAACTTTCTAACGATGTGTAACATAATAACTAAGCCTTCTCGAACTTTCAAACGATGTGTAACATAATAACTAAGCCTTCTCGAACTTTCAAACGATGTGTAACATAATAACTAAGCCTTCCCGAACTTTCAAACGATGTGTAACATAATAACTAAGTCTTCTCGAACTTTCAAACGATGTGTAACATAATAACTAAGCCTTCTCGAACTTTCAAACGATGTGTAACATAATAACTAAGCCTTCTCGAACTTTCAAACGATGTGTAACATAATAACTAAGTCTTCTCGAACTTTCAAACGATGTGTAACATAATAACTAAGCCTTCTCGAACTTTCAAACGATGTGTAACATAATAACTAAGTCTTCTCTAACTTTCGAACGATGTGTAACATAATATCTAAGCCTTCTCGAACTTTCAAACGATGTGTAACATAATAACTAAGCCTTCTCGAACTTTCAAACGATGTGTAACATAATAACTAAGTCTTCTCTAACTTTCGAACGATGTGTAACATAATAACTAAGTCTTCTCTAACTTTCGAACGATGTTTAACATAATAACTAAGTCTTCTCTAACTTTCGAACGATGTGTAACATAATAACTAAGCCTTCTCGAACTTTTAAACGATGTGTAACATAATAACTAAGTTTTCTCTAACTTTCAAACGATGTGTAACATAATAACTAAGTCTTCTCGAACTTTCGAACGATGTGTAACATAATAACTAAGCCTTCTCGAACTTTCAAACGATGTGTAACATAATAACTAAGTTTTCTCTAACTTTCAAACGATGTGTAACATAATAACTAAGTCTTCTCGAACTTTCAAACGATGTGTAACATAATAACTAAGTCTTCTCTAACTTTCAAACGATGTGTAACATAATAACTAAGTCTTCTCGAACTTTCAAACGATGTGTAACATAATAACTAAGTCTTCTCTAACTTTCAAACGATGTGTAACATAATAACTAAGCCTTCTCGAACTTTCAAACGATGTGTAACATAATAACTAAGCCTTCTCGAACTTTCAAACGATGTGTAACATAATAACTAAGCCTTCTCGAACTTTCAAACGATGTGTAACATAATAACTAAGTCTTCTCTAACTTTCGAACGATGTGTAACATAATAACTAAGTCTTCTCGAACTTTCGAACGATGTGTAACATAATAACTAAGTCTTCTCCAACTTTCAAACGATGTGTAACATAATAACTAAGCCTTCTCTAACTTTCAAACGATGTGTAACATAATAACTAAGTCTTCTCGAACTTTCAAACGATGTGTAACATAATAACTAAGCCTTCTCGAACTTTCAAACGATGTGTAACATAATAACTAAGCCTTCTCGAACTTTCAAACGATGTGTAACATAATAACTAAGTCTTCTCATACTTTCGAACGATGTGTAACATAATAACTAAGCCTTCTCGAACTTTCAAACGATGTGTAACATAATAACTAAGCCTTCTCGAACTTTCAAACGATGTGTAACACAATAACTAACCCTTTTCGAACTTTCAAACGATGTGTAACATAATAACTAAGCCTTCCCGAACTTTCAAACGATGTGTAACATAATAACTAAGCCTTCTCGAACTTTCAAACGATGTGTAACATAATTACTAAGCCTTCCCGAACTTTCAAACGATGTGTAACATAATAACTAAGTCTTCTCGAACTTTCAAACGATGTGTAACATAATAACTAAGCCTTCTTTAACTTTCAAACGATGTGTAACATAATAACTAAGCCTTCTCGAACTTTCAAACGATGTGTAACATAATAACTAAGCCTTCTCGAACTTTCAAACGATGTGTAACATAATAACTAAGTCTTCTCGAACTTTCGAACGATGTGTAACATAATAACTAAGCCTGCTCGAAATTTCTAAACGATGTGTAACATAATAACTAAGCCTTCTCGAACTTTCAAACGATGTGTAACATAATAACTAAGTCTTCTTTAACTTTCAAACGATGTGTAACATAATAACTAAGCCTTCTCGAACTTTCAAACGATGTGTAACATAATAACTAAGCCTTCTCGAACTTTCAAACGATGTGTAACATAATAACTAAGTCTTCTCGAACTTTCGAACGATGTGTAACATAATAACTAAGCCTTCTCGAACTTTCAAACGATGTGTAACATAATAACTAAGCCTTCTCGAACTTTCAAACGATGTGTAACATAATAACTAAGTCTTCTCGAACTTTCAAACGATGTGTAACATAATAACTAAGCCTTCTCGAACTTTCAAACGATGTGTAACATAATAACTAAGCCTTCTCGAACTTTCAAACGATGTGTAACATAATAACTAAGTCTTCTCTAACTTTCGAACGATGTGTAACATAATAACTAAGCCTTCTCGAACTTTCAAACGATGTGTAACATAATAACTAAGCCTTCTCGAACTTTCAAACGATGTGTAACATAATAACTAAGTCTTCTCGAACTTTCGAACGATGTGTAACATAATAACTAAGCCTTCTCGAACTTTCAAACGATGTGTAACATAATAACTAAGCCTTCTCGAACTTTCAAACGATGTGTAACATAATAACTAAGTCTTCTCGAACTTTCAAACGATGTGTAACATAATAACTAAGCCTTCTCGAACTTTCAAACGATGTGTAACATAATAACTAAGCCTTCTCGAACTTTCAAACGATGTGTAACATAATAACTAAGTCTTCTCGAACTTTCAAACGATGTGTAACATAATAACTAAGCCTTCTCGAACTTTCAAACGATGTGTAACATAATAACTAAGTCGTCTCGAACTTTCAAACGATGTGTAACATAATAACTAAGCCTACTCGAACTTTCAAACGATGTGTAACATAATAACTAAGCCTTCTCGAACTTTCAAACGATGTGTAACATAATAACTAAGCCTTCTCGAACTTTCAAACGATGTGTAACATAATAACTAAGTCTTCTCGAACTTTCAAACGATGTGTAACATAATAACTAAGCCTTCTCGAACTTTCAAACGATGTGTAACATAATAACTAAGCCTTCTCGAACTTTCAAACGATGTGTAACATAATAACTAAGTCGTCTGGAACGTTCAAACGATGTGTAACATAATAACTAAGCCTTCTCGAACTTTCAAACGATGTGTAACATAATAACTAAGCCTTCTCGAACTTTCAAACGATGTGTAACATAATAACTAAGTCTTCTCGAACTTTCAAACGATGTGTAACATAATAACTAAGCCTTCTCGAACTTTCAAACGATGTGTAACATAATAACTAAGCCTTCTCGAACTTTTAAACGATGTGTAACATAATAACTAAGCCTTCTCGAACTTTCTAACGATGTGTAACATAATAACTAAGTCTTCTCGAACTTTCAAACGATGTGTAACATAATAACTAAGCCTTCTCGAACTTTCAAACGATGTGTAACATAATAACTAAGTCTTCTCGAACTTTCAAACGATGTGTAACATAATAACTAAGCCTTCTCGAACTTTCAAACGATGTGTAACATAATAACTAAGCCTTCTCGAACTTTCAAACGATGTGTAACATAATAACTAAGCCTTCTCGAACTTGCAAACGATGTGTAACATAATAACTAAGCCTTCTCGAACTTTCAAACGATGTGTAACATAATAACTAAGCCTTCTCGAACTTTCTAACGATGTGTAACATAATAACTAAGCCTTCTCGAACTTTCAAACGATGTGTAACATAATAACTAAGCCTTCTCGAACTTTCAAACGATGTGTAACATAATAACTAAGCCTTCCCGAACTTTCAAACGATGTGTAACATAATAACTAAGTCTTCTCGAACTTTCAAACGATGTGTAACATAATAACTAAGCCTTCTCGAACTTTCAAACGATGTGTAACATAATAACTAAGCCTTCTCGAACTTTCAAACGATGTGTAACATAATAACTAAGTCTTCTCGAACTTTCAAACGATGTGTAACATAATAACTAAGCCTTCTCGAACTTTCAAACGATGTGTAACATAATAACTAAGCCTTCTCGAACTTTCAAACGATGTGTAACATAATAACTAAGCCTTCTCGAACTTTCAAACGATGTGTAACATAATAACTAAGCCTTCTCGAACTTTCAAACGATGTGTAACATAATAACTAAGTCTTCTCGAACTTTCAAACGATGTGTAACATAATAACTAAGCCTTCTCGAACTTTCAAACGATGTGTAACATAATAACTAAGCCTTCTCGAACTTTCAAACGATGTGTAACATAATAACTAAGCCTTCCCGAACTTTCAAACGATGTGTAACATAATAACTAAGCCTTCTCGAACTTTCAAACGATGTGTAACATAATAACTAAGTCGTCTCGAACTTTCAAACGATGTGTAACATAATAACTAAGCCTTCTCGAACTTTCAAACAATACCTTTTATTAAATACGAGCAGACTACAAAATCTTTGTGGTCATTTTATTTCTACAATATATCTTTTCAGTCACCTGGACAATACCTGCATTGTCCGGGTGACACATTACGGAAAATATATACTGGGTAAAAAAACGTAAACACAAACATTTTATCGCCTTATTTGTTTTGCGTAAGAGAAGCACACAACTTTCGTAGATAATTTTCTACTCTCATGAATATCCGTTTTATGGTCATGCCAACATACAATTTGTAAATAGATCTATGATTTCAACCGTGGTTTTTTAACTAATGGGTTGCGAGCCTTTTTATTGGGTCTTCTAGAGAAATTCAAATATTTAACGCTAACAAATATACAATAACCTACTAAAGTTTTCAGCCTGCTGATTTAGTTTTTTGTCAGCCCAAACCTGATGACGTCACTGAGTCCAATGTCCAATCGTTACTCTAATGTCATCCATTACTTTTTGTACACCTGCGAATGTTTTGTTGATTAGTTGTTGCCAATGATTGCATGTGAAGGGATTGTTAAGCGTTGGTATTTCCAAAATCAAATAACGAGAGATAAGCTTAAATTTAAATTACTTGAAAAATAATTTTATTATTTTTAATGTAAGTACTGTTTTCTGGGTTTGAACCTGTTATGTCATTTCTGTTTTGAACTACAGAATTGTTTCATCTGTTTGAATGTGTTGTTTTATTATTCAAGGTTACGGGGCCCAATTTTATTAACTAAACAGTGAAAAACGGTAAAGGAACACTGTTTGAAATAATAAAAGAAGGCACATTTTAAAAGTCGATTCAATGTTTCGAAATATGAAAGTAAATTAACATTTTAAAATGTGTCCCATTCTAATGGATTATAACCCGTCCACGAATTTCTGGTAGGGGTGGGTGGGGGGTGGGGGTAATTTATTCTGACGTAGATTTATTATCAACGTTTCTTGTTTTTTCTTTTTTATTTCTTGTCCTGATAGATAAAAAACGTCTTGTATTTGATACGCGCTGTATATTTATTTACTCCTCTGCAGGAGTTAGGCACAAGGCCAGTTTTATCTTACTCCCACAAGTAAGATGTGACCACAGCTTGGGTCGAGTAAGTGGGGTTTGAAAAGCCAGCGCCAGAGAAAGTGAGCACTCTGGCCATTAAAAATTGCCTGGGCAGTCCCGTCGGCATTCCCCGGTAGGGGCGCCTCAGGCAGTAAGCAATAAACTTACTCCTCCCCAAAGAGGGGAGGCGAAGCCTGGGAGGGTGGACCTCCTAGAACTGCACAGGACAAACCCACAGACAGGTGGAATCAAGCCCCGAAGGACAAGACGACACCCGTCTATAGGGTGCAGTATCCATCGGAACAGATACTACACTTACTTCCTAGCGTGATACGCGCTGTATAGCTTTCTTGGAGACGTGCGTGCACGTTTCTTCTATTAAACCAGAGACTCGTGTCAGGTTAACTGCTTTTAACGTGAGATTTTGGTAGTAATGAGTAATTTGCAAAGAAAAGGGAAGATTTGTCCTCGTATCTCTATGAAGGGTTTTGTCTGTCGGTTTGTCACGATTCACTCTGGAACAGCCATATCAGCCCTAAACGCGCATGTTAAATGAATGTATCTTATTTTAGGCGTGTCTAAGCAGCTCTGTAAGAGGCTATGACTGTCGGTCAGTCTGTCACGCTGAAGTTTGAAATGGCATTTACATTAGTGAAAGTGCCGCTTGAATCGATTCATCTTAAAAATAAGCATTCTTGGAATAATGAATTCTTATCCATTTAAAAAAAAAATATTTCCGATTAAAACATGATAACTTATTCAAATCAGCAAATCATGTTCTGAGTATAATACAATAATTATTTGCGCTTGTTCAGTATTTACCACCACCAGTTTTTCTTTCTGTTTTCACCTTTTTTACGGACCAACTTTTTTCTGTGTACAATTATCGATCTTTTCGCTAAAGAATTCCGTTTTATTTGGACATTTAAAAAAAAAAAATTCAATTTTTTTTTTGGGGGGGGGATCAGTTTCCTATATAAATTTAACGTAAACTGATCACCCACTTTATGACCATCATCAATTTGACTAATTTCTTTTTCCGCGCACACTTACCGAGTATGTCGCTAGAGATTTTATATTTTTTTAAGCTAATATTTTAGATTTTAGAGTGGGGGTTCACTTTCCTATATAAACTTAACGTAAAATGATCACCCATTTTTTAGACATCACTAATTTTCGGAAACTTAATGTAGAAACAAAAAGGGCAACTAATTTTTTTTATTTTGTCTTTTTTGACGCAAGTAACAATTTTTTTTGAGTAGGGCGGTCATATTTTACCGACCATTTTTATTATTTTTTGTTTCTACAATTCCGATACTTGTGCAGAACGGCATGTAAGTAATATACTTAGTTTTTGCTTTCGGCTCAAAAATGTCCGTAAAGTAATGAATTCACTACATTGTTGGGATTAAAATAATCCTGAAATAAAGTTCAATTCTCCCACGTGAGAACGGGGTAACCATGTGCAGATAAATTCATCAAAGATATGTATAGGACGGAAGTCTGAAGAAGGAACACAAACACAAGGGTGTAAATTCATATCATTTTAGGAAGAAAGAGAAAGTAGGATTGAGTATTTACAGTCTCAAACAGTTCATTAGGCATTGGTAAATCATAGAGAGGATGGAAAAGAGGATGGTAGAAAGATGGGTTTGAGGTTTGGTGTTTGGGGTTGGAAATGGTTGGTTGCGAAAACGTGGTTCGCTAGAACTTATCTGTTTTAGAGTTCTGGTAACGGCGGGGGGGTTTTCTCTGTGATGCCGTCGTGGGCTGTATCACTGATAAGGCCGCCCGATGTGTTGTTGACTGGAGTGGAGTCGTTGAAAAAGAGCCTGCATAGAGTTCGGGTATCGGCGGGAGGTCATTCTCTGTGATGCTGAGAAGACCAGCCGATGTGTTGCTAACTTCAGCAGAGTCGTGGAAAAAGAGGGCGAGAAGCCGTATACAAGGGTTTTTAAGGGCTGGCTCACATAACATCTATACTAAAAAGGGGTTGCAAGGCCTGACAGCCAATCCGTGAGGTCCTTAAGGGACATGGCAACAGCCAATCAGTGAGGGGGGCTTTAACAAATTTTAACAACATAGCATTAAAATAATCTTTTGTGTGTAATCTGGAAACACTCGTCTTCTGAATGTATGTGCTCTGGCCATACCTTTGACCCCATGTCCGAGCACCGCCAGAAACGATGCCCAAATGAATCCCGAACGAACTTGTTTTCAACAGAAACTGGCAGAACGAGCCAAGCTCGTTAACGCCTCCACCTGACTTGTATAGCCTCTACGGGCAATGCCATCACGTTTTAAAGAAAAAAATGTGAAATAACGTTCCAAATACCGATACCCGATTTTTCTTATGAGTGTTATTTTAAATGTCGACTTAACAGATGTCTGAATTGGGAAATTGGGGAAGTATCAGACTGAAAACATCGAGTGTAAGGTTTCGATTCTACCTCCACCTCCCACCCCGATTTAAATAAATAAAATTATATGAAATGAAAGAATATATTTTTATTTTTTTAATATAATAAAATGTAAGTTAAGAATTTTGATATATTTAGTACGTAACGCCTCTCCGTCTGTCTGTTTGTCTGCCCCTCTCTCTCTCGCTCCCTATATACGTAGGTCTATCTATCTATCTATCTATCTATCTATCTATCTATCTATCTATCTATCTATCTATCTATCTCTCTCTCTCTCTCTCTCTCTCTCTCTCTCTCTCTCTATATATATATATATATATATATATATATATATATATATATATATATATATATATATATATATATATATAATCCAGAATACCTCTCTGTCTGTGTGAATGTTTGTCTCTACAAACTAATACATACTAGGGAGTGTACCTTAAATATAAATGTATTCGCATGTACAATTTGCATGCAAATATAAAGGAAGTAGTTATGCGCCTCTTACTGCCCATCAAAGGAGCTAATTACAGTCCTTCTCTTTTCTGCTTATCCCGTCATCTTCCTTCTTTTCCCTTATTTGAAAGGTTGGTGATCTCTCAACCAGAAAGTCCGCAACTGCGAATTCACCTATCACCACCGGTTGCTCGTATCATTACAATGTGTCTCGCGGAATGGCGTGATTTTCTTTTTGTTATCTTATCGGCCGAGTCTGCAGTGTAAACGAATAAACAAGGTCATTTTAAAAGAAGTTTCTTCTCTCTCTCTCTTTCTCTTTCTCTTTCTCTTTCTCTCTTTCTCTTTCTCTTTCTTTCTCTCTCTCTCTCTTTCTCTCTTTCTCTCTCTCTTTCTCTCTCTCTCTTTCTCTTTCTCTCTCTCTTTCTCTTTCTCTCTCTTTCTTTCTCTCTCTCTCTCTTTCTCTCTCTCTCTTTCTCTCTCTTTTTCTTTCTCTCCCTCTTTCTCTTTCTCTTTCTTTTTCTCTCTCTCTCTCTCTTTCTCTCTCCCTCTCTCTCTTTCTCTCTCTCTTTCTCTCTCTCTCCCTCTCTATCTCTTTCTCTCTCTCTTTCTCTCTCTCTCCCTTTCTCTTTCTCTCTCTCTCTTTCTCTTTCTCTCTCTCTCTCTCTCTCGAAAATGAAGGCTTCCCAACGGGCATTCCACCATATTCAACCCGCTTTCCATGTATTATATAATCAGATCACACTAAGCTCTCTCTCTTTCTCTCTCCCTCTCTCTCTTTCTCTCTCTATCTCTCTTTCTCTTTCTCTCTCTCACTTTCTCTCTCTCTCCATCTCTCTCTCTCTCTCTCTCTCTCTCTCTCTCTCTCTCTCGAAAATGAAGGCTTCCCAACGGGCATTCCACCATATTCAACCCGCTTTCCATGTATTATATAATCAGGTCGCACTAAGCTTGCCTGTTATTACGTAAGGACGTAATAAACCTGTTTTTCTTTCTTCATGTTTTGGTGAAAATCTGTCTAAAATCTCTCCCCCGCCCCCCCCCCAAAAAAAAATGCGCAAATGATTCTAGAAACGCTATTTATTCTCGCGTACATCTGCATGCAATTCAGAGACGGTTGCACTTTTCTTGTTTGTGGCCTTTGCACGATTTTCTTTTAGCGCTACATTCGCGGCCATTTTCTTTTTTTCAAGCGTCTGTTGTTAAATAACCTTTTTTGGGGGGGAAATTTAATACGAAACACTTTATTCAATCTGCAGACCTTTACTCTCATCTCCCCTGTCTCTCGAGATATCTTGTATTTATGAACATGGGTGTCGGCTAGACAAGGAAGGTGGGAACAAACAGGTATGCGCCCCCTACTCCCTAGAAACAGGCCTTTTCTAATTGTGAGCGAGGGTGTTTGAAAAGTGGAATTTAAAGCAAAACAAAAAGAAAATGTGTTGATCTTTCTAAGTACGGAGGGAAGGCAATCTACACTAAACCTTGTATACATCTGCGGTTATAAATGACAGGAGAAAATATGCTTTGCCAGTGTTCGCATTAATATTCATATAAAATCATAGAAGCGCATCAGTCATTTAATTTTTCATATATAAATTATTATTATCATTTATGACGAAGACGATAGTGGTTTATGCACCAGCCCAGATTTGGCAACAATACTCCATGCAAGGGCGAATGATTTAGAGTTAGATTTAGGTACTCCCATGTCCTGGGAGATATGAGGCAGTCGAAGTGATCCATCGCATTCATAATAAGTTGGCATACATTTGACTGTTTTCGTAGCAAGAATATTTTACAAGGACAAATCGCTAACCTGAAGCCAAACTACTTACATTTATAAAGAAGACTGTAAGTGGAGAAGTCAACGGTGGATATTTTATTTCCTTGTTTTCAAAGTAGAGCGAAAATTCCAAACACGTCTTTACGCCGTTGTTATTATTTGTTTTTTGTTAAAAAAAACGTCAAGAAAACAACGACTTTTGGCTGCCCATAGCCACGAAAAGATCCACTTTCTTTAGAGAAGTAAAAATGCGAAAAATTACAAAACACGACTGCACACCGTTGTTGCTGTTGTTGATGATATTTGTTTTTGTTTTAACAAACACGTCATGAAAACAACGACTTTTGGCTGTCCAGAGCCTTTCTGTCTTTAGAGAAGTAAAATAAATAAACGAATCGTGACTTTATAAAGATTTGCCGGAATTCTTAGAATCTGTAGCAGCGAGCTACAAGCCGGCGTACAGCCGCCATATTGTTTGAATATCAATGACTTCTTAGCTGCCCACTGATTGGCTTGACCAATCAGTGACCTTCTCTTAGACGAATCTCGGATGGCTAGCAAAACTATATAAACACTTGAGCACGACGTCGCTCTCTCTCTCTCTCTCTCTCTTTCCTTGTTTGGCACTACCGAACACACGCCACCCTTCTCTGGGGACGCAACATACATCTTCCCGGGCCTTTGGCTCTGGGTTCAACTTCTACAAGAAGACAAGGATCCAAAATGATAACTGCCTCATACACGTGGAATTAATATAACACACACACACACGCGCACACGCGCACACACACGCACGCACACACACACATAACTGCTTACATGTGAACTGACTTTCATACCTGTGTACATACACACGCGAACGCGTCCTGACACCGTAGCCGGTGTACAAACATTCTAGATTATGAACTATTCTCTGTTCCCTACTCACTTTTGGCCTTTTGGTTTGGCCTTTTGGCTAAGATCAAAGTGTAGTATCTGTTCCGATGGATACTGCACCTCATAGACTGGTATTGTCTTGGCCTTCGGGGCTTGATTTACGCCGGTCTATGGGTCTGTCCTGTGCAGTTCTAGGAAGTCCACCCTCCCAGGCTTCGCCTCCCCTCTTTGGGGAGGAGTAAGTTTATTGCTTACTGCTTGAGGCGCCCCTACCGGATAATGCCAACGGGGCTGCCCAGACAATTTTTAAACCCCACTTTCCCGATCCGACCTTGGGTCACATCTTACTTGTGGGAGTAAGATAAAAACTGGCCTTGTGCCTAACTCCTGGAAAGGAGTAAATCAATACTCACTGGGGAATTATACTAATGGACTTCCGTTACTTTTGTCTTCGTCCATACTTATAGACATACTAACCTCTTTCCTTTTTGTTCACGTACTAACGAGGAAGATCCAATAAAGCTGTTATTAAATGTTAGAGTGAGAGTTTTTCACTTCCATCCTACAAATCCGATTAATTTGATGTGCTTTCACTATGGTTTCATACGGGGGTTTCATGCACTCTCGGGTGCTCTTTTACACGAAGGAATAACTTTTAGGCTAGTATGACCTTGCGCCAATCTGCAAAGGTCAATAACCATCCCTACTAGATTTCAAGTTCGTAGATTTAATAGCATAATGGCGGACGAACCAACAAACTGACACACACATATCTCTCATCCTCCACTTTATAATAAAGACCAATGTGTTTTTATCTGTAGTTAAATAAATATAAATCCGTCCCGTTATACAAGTTTAACGAGTAATTTATTTAAAACCATTCTAAATATAAAAATATTTAAATATTTTAATTGTTTTAAATAAATTATTTTTATAAAACTCACTGAAAGAATTTACTTCTTTTCGTCTGACATATTCTCCGTTCTGTTCCAATTTTTATATCGACTACTTTTAGAGACGTCCATCTTGAATTTATCCTAGTATGTCAGCTAATTGGCTAAATTAAAAAAAGGGTATTTAACATTTGTTTATATGCAATACTAAATTGATTTTAACGCCAATACGTTCAGCATGTCATAATCTTTAAAAAATACAATTTTGAGCTACTGCCTATCGTCTTGTCTGTAGACGGGAATGTGTAATAGTATGCATTTGAGGTAATTATATAGTTTCCCGATTCATTTACATGGGACGTGAAACTAAATGATTATCTCACATGCATTCCAAAATGGCTCTTCGTCGGCGCCTTTTATAACATCACAGATGCCGGAGAGCATTCTACTCAAATAGCTTCTTTCCTCGTGCTGTTGGCCTCTGGAACTCCCTCCCTACCCCCTGTTTCCCCGACAGTACTGACATGCAGAAATTTAAAACTAATGTAAACAGACATCTCGCTGCTCAGATCCAAATTTAAGCTGAACCACCAATCCTTCTCCCCTTTTCCTTTTTCTCAGTAGCCCCTTACGTTTACAGTGGCGGCCTGCCTTGTTTGGGGTGAATCATGTTAAAAAAAACAAAAAACAAAAAAAAACATACAGAAGTCTCTTGAGAAAAAATATCAGATTTGTAGAGTGTTCAATGCAATTTTAGTACAATTTATTCATGTAAACAAAATATAGTAATTCTGAGATTTCGTTTTTCACTCCGGCCTGCGATCTCCTTCTAAAAGTCTCATCTGCCCCTCATTCTGAAAAGGTTACCCGCCCCCTGTCTTAGAGGATATTTCTGCTGAATGCAGCTCATCCGAAGTTCTGTTGATCCACCACGGCCTCTAGGCGGGACGTTAGCCTGGATGACGCCGTCTTTACACTGTCCTTAAAGAGACGCCTGAAACCAGACTGACCAGACGGTGTTACAGGCTGTATAGTTGGCGTCTTTTTCAACTACACCCACCACATAATAGTACACGGGGTTGCAATCAGGCGTTCCCAGAGATGTGACACGGGGCTGAGTCCGTTCTATTTATCTTCCTCCCACAAGGTAAGATGTGACACAAGGTCGGGAAAGTGGGAAAGAACCAGCGCTTGAGAATTTGAGCACTCTGGCTGTTTAAAAATTGCCTGGGCAGCCCCGTCGGCATTCCCCGGTAGGGGCGCCTCAGACAGTAAGCAATAAACTTACTCCTCCCCAAAGAGGGGAGGCAAAGCCTGGGAGGATGGACCTCCTAGAACTGCACAGGACAAACCCACAGACCGGCGGAATCAAGCCCCGTAGGACACGACGACACCGGTCTATAGGGTGCAGTATCCATCAGAACAGATAATACACTTTCTTCCTAGAATTTACAATAAGGGGTAGAAAAACGCGCGTGTTTTAATCGCTAACTTTTGTATGACAGGACGGATTCATTTTTATTTACATACAAAAAAAAAACACGTTGGACTTTATTATAGAATGAAGGATATGTGCGTGCGTGTGTGTAGTGTGTATGTATGTATGTATGTATGTATGTATGTATGTATGTATGTATGTATGTATGTATGTATGAAAGTTGCACTGGATATGCTAATGTGCTATTTGCTTCTTCTGCTTATCTGATATTTTTGTTCTTTTTAGGGAAGCCCATTCGTTGATTGCTGGAGCAGCTGAAAAAGGGATGGCCGAGGCGCACGATACACTTCACCACGTATGTTCCCGTGGCGGATGCGACAACTGACAGAGATCTCCCACCCAGCTCTATGGACTCGTGACTGTGTATGGTGGTTGGGCGTGAGTGTTTCACCACGTTTAGGTCACGTACGCCCTAAATATATATACACGCCCAAGCATCCAGAACGCGCCCACGTTTTAATGTCGACGCACAAAAAGCTGCTCTTTATTGTATTTCGTTTATTGTATTTCGTTTATTCATTTCGTTTATTCATTTCGTTTATTGCATTGGTGCTTATGCTGATTAGCGGACCATTAAAAAATTTTAACAAATTATTTTTTAATAAAAACAATATTATATACTTATTCAGTGTTATCTTCTTACTCACTGTGCAAAAAAGTAGAAAAAATTATCCACTAGAACTTTAATTACAAGTATTTTTCCATTCTGTGTATCATAACAGCGATTCGTTAACAGAGACGCCATGTTGTTTTTTATTATGATTTCGCAAGTTGATTATCTCCCCTGCGAAATCTTCTTTCTTTAGAAACAAACTGAAGTCTCTGTGAACGAATCGCTGTTACGATACGCAGAATGGAAAAATATTTTTAATTAAAGTTCTAGTGGATAATTTTTTCTACTTTTTTTGTACAGTGAGTAAGATTATAATGCTTAATAAGTATATATATTTTTTTTTTATTAAAAAATAATTTGTTAAAATTTTTTAATGGTCCGCTCATCTGCATAAGCACCATTGCATTTCGTTTATTTATTTCGTTTATTGCATTTCGTTTATTTTATTTCGTTTATTTATTTCGTTTATTGTATTTCATTTGTTGCATTTCGTTTATTTATTTCGTTTATTGCATTTCGTTTATTTTATTTCGTTTATTTATTTCGTTTATTGCATTTCGTTTATTTTATTTCGTTTATTTATTTCGTTTATTGCATTTCGTTTATTTTATTTCGTTTATTTATTTCGTTTATTGTATTTCATTTGTTGCATTTCGTTTATTTATTTCGTTTATTGTATTTCATTTGTTGCATTTCGTTTATTTATTTCGTTTATTGCATTTCGTTTATTTATTGGTTCGGAACTGCACAACCCTCGAAACGTTTTACAGTAAAAAGCACACACACTTTAGCGTAGAAATGCACGTATACTTTCAGACTATGTGATCAGTACATGATCAGGTCTATGTATGATTTTAACTGAATAAAAACACGCGCACTACATCTTATTAATTGTTTTATTTTCGTTGAACGTTAAAAAGATCTCCTGTTGTTAGTGATGTGTCACCATTTATCAAGGCCATGGGACCATTCGAGGATAAGGGTTACAGAGATCGTCATTTGGACGATGATTGCCGTCAGAAGAGTTCCTGAAACAATAGGTGGATATGGCAGAAGATTACCAAAAGGAATTGATTATCCAAGAAGATGGCTCAACAAGTATTTGTTTACGTTAGACTTGAAGACAACCATGCTGTAGTCGGTTGGGAAGCAGAATCGTGGTATCGTGTTCCATAGATGAGATATTCTGGGAAATAAATTTTGTGAATAGATGTTCTGATTGTTTTTGGTAAAGAGAGAGAGAGAGAGAGAGAAGGAGAGAGAGAGACAGACATACAGAGAGAGAGAGAGAGAAAGAGAGAGACACAGAGAGACAGAGAGAGAGAGAGAGAAAGGCGGAGAGAGAGAGAGATAAAGAGAGAGAGAGACAGAGAGAGAGAGAGAGAGAGAGAGAGAGAAAGGCGGAGAGAAAGAGAAAGAGAGATACACAGAGAGAGAGAGGGGAAATGAAATTCTTTTACTGTGGTTGTAGCTAGACGAGTTCTTGCTGTGAATGCTGTACATAAGGAACGAAGGATCGGAGCTCAGTCGAGCACCTACCATAAAAAATGGTGATACAGTAGAGAGACTAGCAACATCTATTCAGTGTGATTAGACTCTGTGAATATGTTTACAATTCCTCCCATGTATGTCCAAGCAACTAGAACGCACAGACGTATAACTTTTGTTTATTTATTGGTACGGAACATTCAAGGTTTACATTGAAAAGCACATGAATCTTACCGAAGAAATACACGAACTCGAATTTAAACATGTTTTTCTTTGTATGTTTCAGACTATGTGATCATTATTTAGGTGATTATGTCTATGCTTGATTTTTATTGAATAAAACCGCGGGAACTCCTTCAAACTAATTGTTTTATTGAATTAAGCCTTTTTCACATGAGAAGATTTTGAAGTCGTTATATATATATATATATATATATATATATATATATATATAACAATAATAATCCAGTGGCAAGGTCAACATCCACAGGATAGTAATCCAAAGAATTTCAACCGGGCTTATAAAAAGTGCTCAATATCAAATAGAGCTTTTATATATGATTATTTTTATTTACGCAGACATGTATAAAATCTGCGACACTGGCATGTCGATGTTATCGATCAACAGCTGTTATAAACTGAGATCTCATCAGGAAGAGTTGAAATCCAATCTTAACCTTAGATCATATTTGTAAAGAAACGGATTTTAACTCTACCTGATGAGATCTCGGTTTATAACAGCTGTTGATCGATAACATCGACATGCAAGTGTCGCAGATTTTGTACATGTCTGTGTAAATAAAAATAATCATATATATATATATATATATATATATATATATATATATATATATATTGATAATATAAAGATAAATATTTTATATTACATCATATCGTGATAAGATGCTCGATATTGTAGATAGAGCATTAATATAGGGAATATTGAAATGATGCAAACAATTTAATTGGATGGTTAATAACTTTATTCAATCATCATATGTTGAAGAAAGGAATATAATAAGCCTACCTTTTATCCATGGATTTTCAAAGAACTATTCTCTCTATAAAGAAAAAAAACAATAAAATTACTAATTGGTAAGCATTAATTTGAAAATTTGCAACACAATTTTAATTTTTTTAGTATGCTTAAAGCAAAATAGTTTAAGAACAGTTTAAAAACAGAAGACGCTTTAGGATTGACAATTACAGATAATGGAAACGGCTATGCGTTCATAAAGAGAATTAACGAGAACAGCACAATGCACAATGTGCCACGAGTAAGCGTTGGTGATCACCTGGAAAAATTAAACATATGGACAGAAAGTCATTGTAAT
>OY744518.1:6171491-6183991 GCA_963556195.1 Sepiola atlantica | reverse complement strand
TATCTAGATATTACCCTAGACTTAAAAGAGGAGATATTCAAACCCTTCAACAAAGATAATCACACACCATCTTATATTAATACTAGATCCAACCACCGAAGTGCATAATTAAACAAATACCTAAAACGATTAACACTAGAATTAATAAACTATCGGCTAACAAGAACATTTTTTAGGCAAATAAACATTTATAAAATAGAGCGCTAGATAACAGTGGATACAGTGAAAAACTCGAATATACCGGGAAGGAAAATAAAAACAAATCCAGGAATAGAGGCCGGAAAATAATATGGTTTTATCCTCCTTACTGCCAACTATCTAACATAAACATCGGTAAAGTATTCTTGAACCTGGTAGACAAGCATTTTAACATGAACAATCCACTTAGGAAGATATTTAACAGAAAAACCATTAAAATTAGTTACTCTTGTACCAAGAACATGGATAGAATAATCAGCACCCACAATCGTAAATTACTAAACAATTCTAATAACAATAAGGCTACAGTAGATAAATGTAATTGTCAAGTGAAAAATAATTGCCCACTGGACGGTAACTGTAAAGTTGAGTGCGTGGTTTATAAGGCCACTATATATCCGGAAGATAACAACAGGGATAAGAAAGTTTATATCGGCATTTCCGCGTGAAACTGGAAACAGCGTTCTCTGACCACAAACACTATTTTAATAACCCAGAACTTAAGAACAAAACGGAGTAAGCGAAACAATGGTGGCTATTAAAAAATGATAACCGGTCCCCAGGGGCTTTTTGGTCAATCCTATGTTATTCTGATGTTCCAAATAGATTTAGGCAAAGATGCAATTTGTGTTTGGAGGAAAAAATAAGAATCCTGAAATACGAACCCAGTAATCTTCTAAATAAACGAGTTGAACTAATGGCCAAATGCAGACATAAATGTAAATTTAAAATAACCAATAACTCGAAATACGATGGACCTCTAGATATGTAACGGTGGAGGTACCAAATTGAATACGACTAGATTGTTATTTCCCTTCAGTCCCCCTCATAAGTATTTATATAAGTATCTGTTATGGACAGTTGATTATCGACTTGTTGATATATATTATTGGTGTATTAGTGTGTTTGCGTATATATATGGGTATGTATGTGTTTAGTTTGTGGGATGTGTTTGTTATGGTCATGTAATCTGATAATTTACTTAAAATAAGATAGCGTTAAGAGTTTTTTCTGCAGATAACACACTCGTAAAACGAGAATTAAATCGTATTATTTGTAGATATATATATATATATATATTTATATATATATATATATATATATATATATATATATATAATCATCCACATACAGTCTGTTTCGCTGTTTCACAGCTCATCAGTGCGGCTAGACCAGTTAGTGTCTCAAGCCGGGATGGAAACGCAACCGTCGAGCTGACAGTCGGCGATGCTATATATATATATATATATATATATATATATATATATATATATATATATATATATATATATATATGTTTGTGCGTATATATGAGTGTACGGGTATATTTATATGAATAATTATGTATATATGTATATACGCATGTGTGTGTTTATATGTATGGTATGTGTATGTGTGTTTAGGTATGTATACATTTAGGTATGGTTGTATATTGTATGTATGTATATGCGTATATGAGTATGTATATGTATGTAGGTGTTTTAATGAATCGTTTAAAATATCTTTGGAGAAATAACAAAGCCAAAATTTTGCAAAAGTGCTCAATATATAGTAGATATTTGTGTTCGGATAAGCACAATTTTGGGCACCCGATGATTGAGTGTTTTTCCGCTTTTACAGCGGTCGTGATAATTTGATATGATAATAATTGTAATGAAATTGGATAAAAGTATCGATTAGATGATATTTAAAATAAAATAATAAGTTTCATTTAACCCAAATTAACAAATTAAAATAAGTGCCAATGATAAACGTTATCACTAGATATTATTAGACGTAAATTAAGTGATATTTAAAGATTTTAATATATATAAAATTAATCGAAAATAGGGGAGAAAATATAAAATAATATAAGAATAATATATAAACACGGCTTAATTCAATAAATTATAAAAGTAATTAATCTACGTAAATATTCATAATTCTCCTCATAAAATATATTTTTATAATGTTATATTTTATTAATACTTGACACTAAATACATAGAGTGATTATGTGTATTCTGGTAGGCATATATGTGTGTGTAAGTGGGTTTATATATATATATATATATATATATATATATATATATATATATATATATATATATATATATGTGTGTGTGTGTGTGTGTGTATGTGGGTGTATATATGATTACATGTGTATAATAGATTGTGTGTGTACGTATGTTTAGATAATAGTTGATCATAATTTAAATAGATTCCCTTCTCGCATTTAGACTAAATTAAAATTTTTAGACACGCGTATAGCCGTTAGATTGTTCTCTTTTTTTATATCTTTCCTTTTTCTCTCTTTCTTTTTTGATTCTTCGGTCTTCTTTTCACTTTTCCAATCTGGCTTGATAATTCAGTATTTCTTTGAGGTGATTTGACCGAGTTTGAAAGGGTGGCCGGTCGTTCAAACTAAGTGTGTGTTTGACATATATATATATGTATATGTGTATGCTTGTATATGATGTGTGTATGTATGTACATAGGATGTGTACGTATTTATGCTTGCCTATGCATGCGTGTGAGTGAGATTGTGTCAGAATTTACTTCAGGTTTCTTTCCTTCCACTCGCAATATACATTTATCGCTAGTCAGTAGGTGTTATGAAACAGTGATGAGAATTAATTTATATTTGAATTGTCGAGTATGAATTTAACTCTTTTCTTTCAGTTTCAAAAATGTAATCGTCTGGATCGGATGCTTGAAAAAACACAAGGTTGAAATAAATTATTGCATCGATGATTATGTAATTTCGTGTTATTATACTTCATTATATATATATATATATATATATATATATATATATATATATATATATATATATATATATATTTAAATATTTTCTTTGTCGTACAAAACTTTAAAATAGCATTGAAGAGACAATATTTATTATTCATAATGAATTTAAGAAATTAAAAAGATGAAAGGGCAGCTGACCGGTTTCGTACCTCGCTCAACAGAGCCAAATATCGAGGTAATGTATAAAAAATATGATCGGTTCCCATGGTTTAGACTTCTGTATTCCTCCTACAAATACTAAACGTGAAGAAATATATTCTGAATTTGAAGTCCTTTTTGCTCAACTAGCAAGACTTCAATCTACATCCGACTCTAAGGTTAGTGATCTTAAGGCAAAGTTGAATGACTTCGCACATTCGTATGCAGGTACACCTATTTCGTTTTGTGAATCAAAATGGCGAAGTGAACATTTCCGTACCATCAAAGCACTTCGCAATAATAAATCTTTGGTCATCACAAAACCTGATAAAGGTTCAGGGGTCGTTATACTTAATCATTCTGATTATGTCAATAAAATGACGACTATTCTTGAGGACACCTCTAAATTTATTCAGTTAGGTCCGGTAGATACACATGACTTCACTGTATCTATCGAGACTAAATTAAAAAAACGTTTAGTTAAGTGGGTAAAGAGTGGAGCTCTTCCCACTAATATTTCTAAAATAATTAGACCCACGGGTTCTATTCGACCCCGTTTGTATGGTTTACCAAAAACCCACTATAGTTCATTTTGCATTAAAGATTCTTATTCATTTTCCAACTTTATGCAAAATTATTCAGATACTGATAAATTTATGTGTTCTTTTGACATATCTAGCCTGTTTACCTGTGTTCCCCTTCTTGAAACGATTAATATATGTGCTGATGCCTTATATCGTGGTCAACTGCCCATTCCTCCTATTCCTGAAAATGTTTTCGTGGAGTTGATGAAATTTGCTACGATGTCGGTTGAATTCAGTTTTGACGACATTATGTACAGACAAATTGATGGTGTATCTATGGGCTCTCCCTTAGGACCAGCATTGGCCAATATTTTTGTTGGTTTCCATGAAGGTCTCCTATCTGGTCCAAATAGACCAGATATCTACTTTCGTTATGTTGACGACACCTTTTGTCTGTTCAACAATGAAACGGAAGCGGACGTTTTTGTACGTCCCTTAACAATATTCATCCAGCTCTTAAATTCACTATTGATAAGGAAACTAATTCTTCACTGCCATTCCTTGATGTATTAGTTAATAAAGCTTCCTGTGGTTTCTTAACATCAGTATATCGGAAACCTACCTTTACTGGTCTTTATACTCGTTGGGACTCATTTTGTCCCACAAAACAAAAATTTAATCTTATTAAGACCCTTACCCATAGGGCCTTAAAGATTTGTTCGAAGACCGAGCTGGATGAAGAAATTAAATTTATTACTAAGACCCTCTGTAACAATGGCTATCCTTTAGACATTGTACAATCTACGATTAAAACAAAAATATTACATTTTTACAAAAGCAAACCAGCTTCTGTAGACAGATGCCCTATTTACCTTCGCCTACCTTGGCTTGGTAATATTAGTGATAGATTCGCCAAACAAATCTCTTTGTCTGTACAACAATGTTATTTTGCTGCGAATACGCGTGTTGTTTTTTCCTCTCGTCCAATCTTAACTTCTATTCGAAAAGATGTCCTTCCCCCACATCATAATAATTCCATTATTTATTTATTTAAATGTAGTTGCAGTGTGCACTACGTCGGGATGACGTCACAGAGATTGGACATCCGGGTCAAACAACACGTGCCCACAAAAATTCGCAATGGAAATTATTTACCAACTGACGATTTGAATAATACTTATGGCTCGTCGATAGGTCAACATCTCATAAATAATCGCACCTGTGCCTCTAAATTCAGTGTCGACTTATTCTCCATTCTTAGTAAGTCGCACTCCCCTTATCATCTCAAGATCTTAGAAACAATTTATATTAAGTCCTTGAGACCTTCTCTTTGCAAACAAAGAGAAAATCTCCTCGGGCTTAATGTTGTTTCTATTTGACTGAACTTTTTTTCTTTTTTTTTTTTTCTAATTTTTTTTTTTACCCCTTTCCCTCGCTATAATTCTCATAGCATCTTTTTATATTTTTTATACATTACCTCGATATTTGGCTCTGTTGAGCGAGGTACGAAACCGGTCAGCTGCCCTTTCATCTTTTTAATTTCTTAAATTCATTATGAATAATAAATATTGTCTCGTCAATGCTATATATATATATATATATATATATATATATATATATATATATATATATTACTATTTCATGTATCCACATACAATTTTATAAGGAGATATCATTTTTTATGTATCAATTTTCAGTATTTACTTCAACAGTGCTCGATACGTAAGTAGCGCTAGGTAGTAAAACGCCTGAAGATTCACCCCCCCCCCCGGGGATGAAACGCGGGAGCCTCTGTGTAGCTTAATTGCCATAAATATATTTTCATAGCTTACTATATATATATATATATATATATATATATATATATATATATATATATATGTATATATATATATATATATATATATATATATATATATATATAATTAAAGCTAATATAAATTTTAACAAGGGTCAACCCAAGTGCAAGTTTAAGTGACACGAAGTTTGAGAAATAAATCAGTTCCCACGAAATAATCATTAGATAGGATGACCCGAAGATTTTAAAACAAAGTATGAAGGTTAGACGATAAGGGATATGAGTGGAGATGACGAGCGACGTCACTTTTTATCGCTGGAAGGAAACGAAGGGTTTTCAGACAGATCCGTGTGGAAGCTAAGCTAGGCGGACGTAAAATAATATGGTGTGCGTTCTGAAGGTGTATGTTTGACGTTATGTTCCTCCATTTATCATCTAATAAGATAAGAGTTAAGAGAAATCAATAAAGCGAAAGGCAGGGAGCGTTCAGTTGTCGAATGACGAAGTTGGAAAAATACTGAAAGAAAGTTTACAGAAGTCATACAAGACAGATATTGAGGATAATACGTGTATTAATAATTACATTCAAAATAATACTGGAAAAAGTCCTTGAAAAACTATTTGTTTTTTTGCGGCCATAAGAAGTCCAATAAAAAGTTCTTTAACGTCTAAAATTTCTTAGACGGCTCCCTGAAAATGTTCAATTCAAATTCGTGGCAATTCAAATTTAAATAGAGATTTTCCTTACTTGTTTAACGGCCAGCGATAATGTTCAAAAGAGGAAGAATAAGGTTTTCTTGAATTCAGCCCGTCAAATTAAGTGTCTGTTGATTGGTCAAGGAGAATCGTCCTGGCCAATCAAATAGGACTTTCAGAAAAGGAGTGGGGTCATATGGACAAGAGAATTATTTAGGGGAACAAAGGGATGTAACTACTTTTTTTATATCTAGTCTCTCTCTCTCATATAAGTTATATCTCTCTCGAATAAAACGTGAAAGAAACCCGGGTCGTCTTTTGTCTGCCTTTTTGTGTGAGGGAAAGTTTCTTTCAGCTAGCCGAAGAAGAAAGTACGAGACAACGGCCAAAAGACGAAGGGATTAATGCCATGACCATTAGACGAAGAAGTGACAAGAGATTACGCACACAGTCGGCGATAAAAGGAAAGAGGAAAGAAGCGACAGAAGAGAACATGTAATTCACGCACTAATATTAAAATGAACATTTGAAGTGGTCGCTTGTCAATTAAAAAAAAGACGTAGAAAACTAAGAAATGAATGTACACCCCACACTCAAACACGTAAAAGAATGATGTGAACGCAGACACAAAAAAGAACTAATGAATACGCGAAAGTCGCGTATAATGAACTAATGAACATGTAGCAGTTACCTCCTCCTTTCAAAACATAACTACACCGGTTTGCCGGTAGGTGTCGCTTTTTCACCGACAGGTGGCACTGTAAAGCGACACCAGAGTTATCTGCCCTTATGACTATAAAAACCGTTGCAAACGGAAAATCCATCTCTTCTTCACCAGCCTCGACAGAAGTACGCTGACACTAGCGTTCCGTTTCACTTTTCTCTTCTGGTCGATTGGCCTCGCTAGAACGACGCTAATACACTAGCGTTTCGCATCACGCTTTTCTCTTTTTCTTTTTCAACTAGCATCGGCATAACAACTACCAACACACGTGGTCAGAGAACGGTAAGAGTTCTCAACTCATTTTCTTTGTATACGGCTTTCAAAGACTTTTCCTACGCCGGATTCATTTCTTCTTATACCTTTTCAAGAACTGTTTTTCCATCGACACACATGCATACATCACACACTTCACCATTCCACGTACACACACGTTCAATAAACGTTATTTGAACTACTTCATTTTGTTTATTAATTATTACTCTGTCTTTGCATGCAACATTGCTTGATTTACTGAACACGTTTATAATCGGGGGAACACGACCCTCTCGAACCTAACAATTGGTGACCCGACGTGCAAGCTTTGTTGTATGGGGCAGAGTAATTAATTTCGTACTAGAAAAAAAAAAAAATCATTTCTCGTTTTTTCTTTCGTGGTGAAACGAATTACGTACCCATCTTTTTCCTTTTTTTTCTACCCACGTGGTAGAAATATACTAACAAACAAAAGAAAAGAGGCCGCGATTTTTTCCTGGCCACGGGAAAACCCCAAACAAAGAAAAACAAAAACATTTCTCGGCTCTCTGGGAGTATAAAACAAATTACAATTTCATTTTTTTCCTCTTCTCTTTCTCCACCCACGTGTCGGAACATTATATACAAAGAAAAAGACAAACTTTTGCCAATCCTTTTTTTTCTTTTTCGACGAACAAAAGGACCATACAAGACGCCACTTCCTTTGTTTTGAACACGCGGAGATAAAAAGAAAACAAAAGAAACCAAACGCTCACGCTGCCCATCTTTTTCGTGACCACGTGTTGATAAAAAAATTCAAAATAATGCCGCCATCTTTTTCACGTGGAAATGAAAATTCAAACAAAAAAAAGAAAATACGAATTTATTTTCTCTGTTTCAACAACAAGCAAAAAAGGGAAGCAGCCATCTTTTTCCCTAACCACGTGGAAATGAAAATTCAAAAAAAAAAAAAGAAAATACGAATTTTTTTTCTTTCTTTTCAACAACAAAGGAAAAGAGAAGCCGCCATTCTTTCTCTACGTGGAAACTAACATTCAAACAAACTAAAACGAAAACAAAAAACGTCATTTCTCGTGTGAAACAAATTACGACTCCATTTTTTTCTTCCTTTTCCCTTCTACCCACGTTGTTGGAAATATATATATAAAAGAAAAGAAAACTACAAAACAGACAACACACGATGTCGAACATCACCAAGCCTCAAGACTTAATACTGGTTGTAAAAAGTCAGGCTCAGCAAGCACCAACATCACCCTTCAAGGGCTACCAACCCTCTTCAACAACTGGACGTTCGTTGATAAACAGGAGGACACATCAACTCGAACAACCAACTCTTCCCGGACATTCATCAAACATTTCCGGACATCACTGACGACACTATGGAAGAAATCACACCAGTTCAAAATGAGTACAACTGCACAAGCACGACTAAATACTCAACAACTGGACGTTCGTTGATCAACTGGGGGACACATCAACTCGAACGACGCGCATCAACACCAGTACAGACCCACTTGTACCTGGACCTGCTAACTCACTTGCAGACATTTGTGCATCTGACTTTGACCATAGTGTACCACCGATCTCAACAACTAGATGTTTGTTCATCAGCTCCACAACACGGACTAATTAACATGAACAACATCAACAACTGCACAGACTCACTTGTGCTCATTCATCAACACCTGCACAGACTCACTTGTGCTCATTCATCAACACCGCACAGACTCACTTGTGCTCATTCATCAACAATTGCACAGACTCACTTGTGCTCATTCATCAACAATTGCACAGACTCACTTGTGCTCATTCATCAACAATTGCACAGACTCACTTGTGCTCATTCATCAACAATTGCACAGACTCACTTGTGCTCATTCATCAACAATTGCACAGACTCACTTGTGCTCATTCATCAACAACTGCACAGACTCACTTGTGCTAATTCATCAACAACTGCACAGACCCACTTGTGCTTATTCATCAACAACTGCACAGACTGACTTGTGCTCACTCATCAACACTGCACAGATTCACTTGTGCTCGCTCATCAACACAGCACAGACCCACTTGTGCTCACTCATCAACAACCGCGCAGACCCAAGCACCAAACATTCCCGGACAACACTGACAATTCAACGTTTGTTCATCAGCTCTGCATCACGCAGACTAATCAACATGAACAACGCCACCAACAAGTGCAAATTCGCTTGCACTCAGCATTTTTCGACCGCAAACTCACTTGCGCTCAAACTTAATGCAGACCCAAGTGCATGCAAACACGCAGATCCACATGTGTTACAAACACTCAATTCCGCAGACGCACTTGCGATCAATCATTCAATACAGATACAGAAATAAATAGCGTGCACACTACTTTTTCTAATCTTCAACAGCAAAACAGACATACCCACAAAGAATGCTTCTCATCTACAACTGTACATATTGAATAATATTTTCAATATTTTTCAATCTGGGGGGGGGGGAGTCCTTGTAGCAGTTACCTCCTCCTTTCAAAACATAACTACACCGGTTTGCCGGTAGGTGTCGCTTTTTCACCGACAGGTGGCACTGTAAAGCGACACCAGAGTTATCTGCCCTTATGACTATAAAAACCGTTGCAAACGGAAAATCCATCTCTTCTTCACCAGCCTCGACAGAAGTACGCTGACACTAGCGTTCCGTTTCACTTTTCTCTTCTGGTCGATTGGCCTCGGTAGAACGACGCTAATACACTAGCGTTTCGCATCACGCTTTTCTCTTTTTCTTTTTCAACTAGCATCGGCATAACAACTACCAACACACGTGGTCAGAGAACGGTAAGAGTTCTCAACTCATTTTCTTTGTATACGGCTTTCAAAGACTTTTCCTACGCCGGATTCATTTCTTCTTATACCTTTTCAAGAACTGTTTTTCCATCGACACACATGCATACATCACACACTTCACCATTCCACGTACACACACGTTCAATAAACGTTATTTGAACTACTTCATTTTGTTTATTAATTATTACTCTGTCTTTGCATGCAACATTGCTTGATTTACTGAACACGTTTATAATCGGGGGAACACGACCCTCGATCTGAACAAACACACCCACACACGTTAAAAGAATTAAAGGTACGCGTTAAACGCGCAAGTAAGGAACCGAAGTAAAATGAACTTTTAAGTAAGTTTAAGAACATTTAAAACGTGAGAACGTAACATGAGCTCAAGAGACATTGTGCGTATGCGGTCCGGCAGCACTTTTCCTGGTTTTGGAGCTATTTTTCTCATGCAAATCCATTAAAATCAATGAAAATGAAAAGACCAAAATTCACGCCACATTAAAAAAAAAAGCAAACAGAATTTTTGAAGGCCAAACTGCATTTAAAAAGGTAAAATTCGCGAAATTTAGCCTTAAAACCACCAATCTGGCAACCCTGATTGGAATCAGGGTTGCCAATTGACTGCGATTGATTGGTTGATGTGAGTCACGTGAGTCGGTGGCGGCGGGTGGAAAAGTAGAAAAATAAAAATAAACAGAAAAAAATTTATTCGGGGAGGGGAAGACAATTATATGCTTATTTTTAATATTGAAGACTATTCTTTATTTTTAAACGACTGCGATTGAGTCACTTGAGCCATATGGCGGTGGCGGCCGGGAAAAGTGCTACCCCATCTATGACCAAGGACAAAACAAATACTACACTTTGATCCTAACTCCAAGGCTAAGGATAAGAGTCAATACTATTTTTATTTACTAAGGGGGGGGGGGGACAACAACAAAAACATATTATATATTTAGAAAAAAAGCAATAGCACGCCAGCTTTTGGTAAGAAAAAAAAGAAAGAACTCAGACTATAAAAAGATACGCCAAAAAATGACATTCTAAATAATCGGCAGCAACGTTAGTTCAAATAGACGCTCTAAAAGTGTGAGAAACATTGCCAGTTTAAAAAAAAACAAAAAACTTTATGTAACACAAAAAACAGCCAATAGAAACGCTCGGCTGTTTACGCACGTCTTAAATATCAGTCGTGGCAGTTGTCGTGGTAGGAATGGGTTCGAGAGGTGGGGGTGGGTGGAGATTATTCACTGTTACGTAACGAAAAATTATGTGAGCTGAACACAAAAAAAGAAGCAAATTAATTGTTTTCAACTGAAATAATTCGTTGATATTTTTTCACTTTTATATACGTTCACTTATCTCAAGAACATCTCTCGGTCCATCTGTCACGCTTAAGTTTAAAATCACATTTTCAGATGCATCCCCGCATATCTATAAGACAATCTGTCTGTCCGCCCGCTTCAGTTTTTAATATCATTTCTATCGCTAAACGCGCAATTTGAATGGACGCATCTTAAGAATATCCGTTCTTGTGCATTCATTAAGAATTTTTTTGTTACAGAGATATTTTTTTATGTACAAATGGGAAAACCAGAAGCATTTAAAGTCAGCAGCAAACGGTGTTTCGTCAGATTTAGTTCCTGATATTAAACTTCATCCTTAAAATAAAACTTCTGGGGAGAGCTTCAGTTTCCCAAATTTATTAATTTATTTATTAAATTGTTAAGTGAAAGTACAGAATAGTTAACAAAGCCCCCTCCCCATGTTAAGAATGGCTTTCTAATTACTTATTTTTGTAAAATAAATTTAAAAAAATTAAAAAAACAGACATTTTATTCTATTTTCTTTTATTGTTTAGAAAGCTATCCTTAAAATGAGGAGGGGGGGCTTTGTTAACTATTCTGTACTTTCATCTAACAATTTAATAACTAAATTAATAAATAAAAATTAGTACAAAACTTGGTAAACCAGAAAAGTAAGCGACTTCAAAACAGGAAGTCTTTAATATCAGGAACTAAATCTGACAGAAAACCGTTTGCTGCTGACTTAGAGTCGGGTACTTTTCTGGTTTGTTATATAATGGCGGATGCCAAGGTCGCCACATGACTCACGTTTTCAGGGAACTCGCGTTAATAAAAAAATATTTTTCCATTGTTTGATTTAGAAGCGAACTTTGACCACCATTTTTTTCTTTTTTAAACATAATTCACCCCAAACAAGGCAGGCCGTTACTGTAGACGTAAGGGGCTACTGAGAAAAAATGGTGTAGGTTTCTTTTGGGGTCAACCTAAATTACCTATCTCATAGATCCCACAAAATACACCTTGGAAATTAATTCTATCGTCTCTTGGTCGACAATAATCATAGTTTGAAAGGAAAGATAAATAGATAGACAGAAATCTTTGTATGTGTTTATACCAGTCGATGATACGTCCTTGACAATCAGGCCATTTGAAAGCAAGGTGGCCTTTGCTTCTGTTGGGCTGAAATATGGTTCTGTGCCGTTCTAGGAGTTCCATCCTCCCAGGCTTTACCTTCTCGCGGTTT
>OY744518.1:6023991-6166491 GCA_963556195.1 Sepiola atlantica | reverse complement strand
TAAATAATAATAAACTAATTACTATCCAATACAATGACATTTATTTTGTCTGAAATTATTTCGAGCCTCCTTAAATGTTATTTGAACTGTGAACAGAATGCCTTCAGACAAAATAACTGGCTTTTATTGAGTATTGATTTACTCCTCTCCAGGAGTTAGGCACAAGGCCAGTTTTTATCTTACTCCCACAAGTAAGATGTGACCCAAGGTCGGGTCGGGAAAGTTGGGTTTAAAAATTGCCTGGGCAGCCCCGTCGGCATTCCCCGGTAGGGGCGCCTCAGGCAGTAAGCAATAAACTTACTCCTCGCCAAAGAGGGGAGGCAAAGCCTGGGAGGGTGGACCTCCTAGAACTGCACAGGACAGACCCATAGACCGGCGTAAATCAAGCACCGAAGGCCAAGACAATACCAGTCTATGGGGTGCAGTATCCATCGGAACAGATACTACACTTTGATCTTGACCAAAAGGCCAAGAACGTCTTTTATTAAGTAGTTCTGTCTACAGGGAAACCACTATATTTTTTAAATTGGATAGTAACATTTGGGGAACATGGGCCTTTTGGCTGATATGAAAGTGTAGTATCTGTTCCGATGGATGCTATACCACTTAGACCGGTACCGTCTTGGCCTTCGGGCCTTGATTCAGCTGGTCTTAGGGGTTGTCCTGTACAGTTCTACGAGGTCCACACTCCCAGGCTTTGCCTTCTCATCCTTTGAGAAGAGGTTAGTTTATTGCTAATAGCCTGAGCCCCACCACCCGGGGAATGCCGACGAGGCTGCCCAGGGATTTTTGTAGGCCAGAGTGCTCATCCTCCAGGGTGCTGGTTTTTCAATCCCACTTTCGAACTCTGTGTCACATCTTACCGCTGTGGGAGGGAGATAAAAAAAATAGTCGATGTAACAAGATTGTTCAGATGTTGAAATAATCACAAAAAAATTTGTTCAGATGTTGAAATAATCACAAAAAAATTTGTTCAGATGTTGAAATAATCACAAAAAAATTTGTTCAGATGTTGAAATAATCACAAAAAAATTTGTTCAGATGTTGAAATAATCACAAAAAAATTTGTTCAGATGTTGAAATAATCACAAAAACAAAACAAAAACAAAAACAAACAAATAGATAGAATGCAAAACAGCTTGATTTAGTTTTCAAATTTAATATTTTCTTATGTTTAATTGGAAGAACAGATGCTACATTTTGATCTTAACTAACCACTGCAGATGCTGCAGTAATATCGAAGCTAAAGGAATGCAGATTGTTTACAACTTTTTGTAGCGGATCTCAATTCGAACGTATGTACCAAATTTAACATTCTGCGCATACTTCAGAATGTATGACACAATCACACATGACGTCGTCTGTTTCTATTATCAGCAGCAGCCTTGCCTGACATTCAATATATTACATGAACACCATTTTTGCGGAACGAAACGATGCGGCACCATGAACTGTTCTATTTTATCAAGTTGTGCTTTGGTGATTGTTCCTCTATTGTTCATTTTTTGGTAGGAGCAACAAGACTTGTGGATCGCAGCGTAGAGTATTGATTTACTCCTCCCCAGGAGTTAGGCACAAGGCCAGTTTTATCTTACTCCCACAAGTAAGATGTAACCCAAAGTCGAGTTTGAAAAGCCAGCGCCCGAGAGGTGAGCACTCTGGCCATTAAAAATTGCCTGGGCAGCCCCGGCGGCATTCCCCGGTGGGGGCGCCTCAGGCAGTAAGCAATAAACTTGGAAGGTGGACCTCCTAGAACTGCACAGGACAGACCCATAGGACGGCATAACTCAAGCCCCGACAATACCAGTCTATGGGGTGCAGTATCCATCGGAACAGATACTACACTTTGATCTTAGCCAAAAAGTAGCCAAATTCCAATCATGTGTTTAGGGTTAGGGTTAAGACACTTGTAGAATTAGTTAATACTTTATCTCCATCTCCCTACCAGCAATAACGACGACCTTTATAGAGCACAGCGATGACGACGATTTTAATACTCATATTTTGTTTAACGTCCGTTTTAATATCGTGGGGTCTGTGTTCGCATCGGATGTCTATAGAATGGAAGTATTTTATTTTAAACACAGTAGACGAAGGATGCAACCGTGGAATTTTCATGGGTCCCGCTAGTCTATATAATAATACGCTTCTATTCACATGACAGCACTAACACAAACACGACAACAACACAAATGAAGTTAGAAAGTTAAATGGAAAATCTGGTTAAAAAAAAAATAAATAAAAAATAAAAATAACAATAATCATCATCATCGGTTTAACGTCCATTTTACATGCTGGCATGTGTTGGACGGCTTTTGCAAATTTACTTTCAAACTAACCTATCTCTGGCCAGGTCATTATTTATCCATCTTTCTCTCAAGTCCACTCTTATCACATCCTCCTAGGTTTTCATTGGCCTACGCCTGCCAACTGATCCTGCTACCTCAACTGTTCTACATCTACTAATCCAAGAACTCTCATCTATTCTTTCAACAAAGTCGCCTGTTCTGTACACATCTTATACTGTCCAGATTAAATCTCCCTCTCAGATTATCAGATCTAAGCTCGTCTTTAAGACTCATTACAAATCCATCATTTCTTTCCATGCAACGCATATCCTCAACCTTCACTGGCTAGGTTTCACTTCCAAACATCATCACACTGCGTACACGTGCCTGGTAGACTCTTCCCTTGGTCGAAAGTGGTAACGCTCTGTTATGGCAGAAGTTCCATGAACTTTCTCCATCTATTCTTAAGTTTTGCAATCACACAAGCACCAGCTCATCTCCATACCGCTATACCAATAAAAGTCGCGGATCTTTCGTCAGAAATCATGTTTCGGAATTTTTGAGATGATGGTTGATAATCTCTAGAATTTGGTATATTCGGACTACTCTTCTCATTTTGGGTGCTTTTATCACATTTCGGACGATGAAACCCCTGCAAGGACCCGTGGCACAGTGGATATAGTACTAAGTAAAATTCAGTTCTAAGTGACTGGTTCAATCCCCAGTGTGGGCGATACGAAGAATTGTGAATTACTGAAGACTTCTTCCCAGTCATGGCAGATGGAACGAGAGCATGTTACCTCCGTGGATTTAATAAAGAGTTCCATTCGAAATTCCATCCAGATTCCTGAGTTCGACAAGGTACACCTAAAGAAGGTCGCAGATTACATCGGCAGAAACGTTGTGATAAAAACACCCAAGATGTGAACAGTAGTCCGAATATACCAAATTCTACAAGTCAGAAATGTATGAATCTTAATTGCGAATGAAACTATACAAAGTCTGGAATCAGAATTATGGATTAGAATGGCATCTTTATTAGAATTTAGGTTGATGAAAACGAAGGATGTGAGTTGGTGTTTACACAGGACATTATTTTCTATTTCTGATCCACTCTGCTAAATAATGACTATTGCATGTGTGAATCATATAAACACAGTATGGCTTTAAAAAAATAAAAAAAGAAACATTTTATATAAAATAAGTTTATTTTTCTTCAATGTTTGTGTTTTTTCTTCAATACATGTTTTCATATAAATAAAAAAAAATTCTGGCAATATCTACAAATAATTTGTACAAATAGAAACTGACATTTTTTATACATATATAGCATGTCTATAGCATGTCTATTTTGTTGTCTATTTAGTTGACCAACTTGAAATTGAAAGGAGGTCAAAAAAAAAAAAAATTGGAGAAGGGATCCCAACCCCTTTTTAATCAGAAGTTCTCGAGTTAAAGAGATTTATTTTTGTTTTCTGTTAAGTGGTGGGTAGATTTCAAGAGTTATGGGGAGACCAAAGCAAAAACCTAGGTATATCACAGAATACCAATACAATTATTTATTTAAACTTTGAAATTAAGATTTATTCTAGAGTGCAATGCTATGATGGTGATAAAAAAAGAGAGACTCCTCGTCATGCCAGAGTGCATCACAGCCAATCACAGTTTAGAAATGTGACAATAGAAAGAATAGGTGCAAAAAAATCTAAGATTAATCTATTACTCATTCCTTTAGCTTGATAATTATTGGCTTGATAATTATTTGCGTACAAAAATGCATATTATAAAAAAAATCTTCTGAATTTCACAGGAGAATATATTTCGAAGCTAAAAATTTTTTTTTCTAAAATTATATTTTGTTGAAGGGAAAAGATTTAGTTATTCAAAGACATGGACTGATTAATTTTGGAAATATTTAAACAGAAATACAAGTCCATATTGAATATCAATCCAATGCAGGCCTGCCTGTATTGGAGTAATTTCAAATGTTTGTATCACAATAATTTGGCTTCGAAAAGATATTCCAGTATTGAAAGAACTTCACTAAAAGACTATTTTCAGCGGTATAAATAAATAATAAATATTTCTTTATACTTGAAATGGCCGAGTGCTACTTTTGTTTCAACATTTAGCAAGGTAGCTTTTATTAAAAAATTTTTTGGCATCCCCTTTTTTTTAAAAAAGCCATTTAAAATTTTATGTCAAACTTTTTTATACTCAAGCATTACTTGGTCCAAAATGGCAAATTTTGAAGAACAATTTTCATAAATTTGGTACCCAGGTTTGTTGATAATTTTCCCCAAACATTAGTCCAGATAAAAAAAAAAAAAATTATTCAGCAGTTGTCAGTTCAGGGTTTCTTTCTTTCTTTCTTTCAACACTGCAAAAATATTGCAGTATGTTTTTATTTATTTTTAATTCCTCTTCAGTTCAAAAGTGGCATTTTATTAAAAAAAAAAAAAAAAAAAAAAAAAAAAATGAATATGCACTCCTCCTGCCACCTTTTTTTTCGGTCTCTGCCGATTTGGAGAGAAAAAGTTCAGTTTTCAGTGTCCTCTTCGATTTTCTACAATCACCTTCACAGCAATTCTACGTAAGAGAAACACGAACTTGGGATAACAGACATGCAAAGTGTGTCCATAGCAGGATTTCTATCCCTCTCTGCCAAAGAAAGATTAAATTTACAAAATGTCCACGCGTATCTACCAAGAACGGATTCTAATGAAGCCAAATTTTCGTATTGGCAGCTGTGATTGAAGTGCTACATAGCCAGGCCGCGAACAGACCAAACCGATTTCTTTTTTTTTTTTCAATATTCTTTACTCATTACTGCAACTTAGAAACTACATTTAATATTATTAATAATAATATTAATAATGATCATTATAATAATAATAATATTAATAATGATCATTATAATAATAATATTAATAATGGTAAAAATGCTGATATTACTTTTCGCATTGTTCTTGTTGTAGTAGCGGTAGTAGTAGTAGTAGTAGTCAATTTGTTTGGCGGCGTTCTTCCATCTTCGATGGGATTTCAATTCCAGGCAACACCACAAGGTTAATCCGTGCTAGACGCAGACCACAAAGGGTTTACGTATTTTATTTTTAAATGAGGTTCACAGCCCAAAAGTTGTCATCGTGTTTTTTTTTAAAAATCCGAAAAACCTAAAAGACAAAGACAGTCGACAGCTGTTAGAGTTGAAGCTCCATTTAATTGTCTACGGTTGTGTTTCCTAATCTCAGCACAGCCCGTCCAGTAATTCTCGACAGTGAGAGGTCTTCGAACACCTTGTTGGCATCTTCAATAGGAAAAACTGCATAGGCAGGAGGAGACACCTGAAACAGAAGAGAGAGAGAGAGAGATAAGAATAAAGGATTAAGCTTGTGCAACTTCGTAGAGCAAAAGTTTGTACAGATTTAGGGAATAGCTAACACTAATAGATTAATAATTTTTACCTTTTGCCCAATTGCTTATTTCCGGTTCTAAATTAATAACAGTATAGCATTACTAGTTTTTCTTTTTGCCACGTACTTCCTTTACGCTTCTTACGTCACTTCTTTTCACACGTTAGCTTAATTTCTTAAACTTAATTTCCCAAATATAAATTTCCATGTACACTCTTGCTACAACAGTTATGCAAAGAAATGAAAATAACAGACAATTTTGGGCCAGATAAAGAGGGAGCCTTCCAGCTTACTTATCGACAGTCATTACAAATCCCACACACAATCTTTCAATGAATCATTCATCTCCATACAATTTACGACTTATTATTCATCTACAGTTATCTGCCTTCATTCATCTAGTCATATTTCGACTTATTATTTATCTACAGTCATTGCCACATGTACACATTTCACGTGCAATTTTCATCTACGTACATATATTGGAAAACTTTAAAATTAGGAGTCGGAGTCAGGTATTCAGGAATTCTGAGTCGGACCTTAGACTTTATACCTAAAAAAATATATTTATAAATTATATATATATATATATATATATAGTGTGTGTTAGAGTGAAATAAATTCCAGAAAGAAATTCGAGTATGAGAGCTCAATGTAATAAACAGAGCAAGAATAAAATAAAGTAACACAGAATCACCGGTGCAATAATTTATTTCGACCCTACAGCCTTCAAGCATCAAAGTGAGGGGATTACATTTTTTTTGATGCTTGAATAAGACCGTAGGTTCGAAATAAATTATTGCACCGGTGATTATGTGATTCCGTGTTACTTTACTTTATTTTATATATAATATATATATAATAAATATTTGTTTTGTTTATTATCTATGTATGTATACGTTTCGTCCTTTATAATCGGGACTCATCAGCATAGAGATATGACTATTCACTACTGGTCATGCGATTCGAAACCCCGGATTCAGAGTATTTTGCAACTCAAATCCCGACATCTAGAACCACTTGCCCAACGCTGAATAGCGAATAAACAGTGTTAATGTTAACACTTTATCCGGTGGCTTGACGTCATAAGAGCGTTCAACTTAATGAAAGGAACGATGCATTTATAGCTAGCGGCGTCATGCTGTGTTAATACTACACATACAGTGGCCATCTAGACGGGTTTTCTAGGAGCTACAAAAATAATATATATATATATATGAGAGAGAGATTTATATCGGTAAACATAGCTAAACTTACGTTTCCAGCTGCCACACACTCGACTAGTTCCACTAATTGTTCTGGAGATCCTTTTGGAATACTTGTGATACTTTGTTGTTTCGCAGACAACACATTCAAATTAATGCTGATTTCTTTCACCGAATTTCCACCGATAATGATGAGACCCTCCTGAAAAAGAAGTTAAAGACGCCATTAAATATTTTCTTAAAAAAAAAAAAAAAAATATATATATATATATTAAAGATATATATTAACAAATTTAATTTCAAAATGTAAGAATTCCTTACTTTGTTAAGAACTTGCAGAGATCGGTTCATCGTTCTTCGGGAGCTGATGTAGTCGATGACAACATCAACACCACCACGACAAGTTTCTAGCGTTCTCTCAACAATGTATTCTTCGTGATCTGAAAGAATAAGAATAAAACAGATTTGTTATTCCGAGATCATAAAAGACAGATGTCGGAATGAAATAAAACATTAGGTAAAACGAACAAAAGAGAACATAACATGTGCAATTCTAAGAAAGTATTCTTAATTGTACACATGTATAATCTCAGAATGTAGAAAAGTAATCCGTTTCACATTATTGACTAGCAATCTTATATATATATATATATATATGTCTCGGAAGTTTTTCAACCATTAAAACTATATGGAAAGAAAAAAAACCCCACTTGTCCCAAGTCCTTTGGTGGAAAATTATTTTTCTTGTAAGTCAATTTACTTTTTACAGTTACTATATTAGTTTGCTTCCAAGAATTTACGCTAGTCTTGACATAATATATATAGTCGCCCACAAACAGTGATTTCATTGTTTATAACTCATCAGTGTGGCTAAACGTAGCCGGTGTATCCATGCTAACATTCGTACATACACTGTAGTAGTTGATTACTAAAAAGGAATATATTGGCATTATCTAAAAAATAGAATTACGAAAAAATTGACTTTTTAATATTTACGTCTAAGTTTGTAGAATATACAAAATGGCCAAATCCTGAGACTCTCTTGACCTTCTCTTGACCCTCTCCAAAAAATGTGGATAAAAACTGACAGTGAATCGATAGGTAAATAAATATTTATTCTTTTGAAGACGTGAATGCTTACCTTCCTCATTCCAGTGGATGCAGTCATAACAGCCATGATCTTGAGCAGTTAATAATCGGTCAATCTGCCAAAAACAAAAGTTCAAAGACTTGATGAGTAAAAAGTCGTCGGATCTTTTAGTTAAATTATTGAATCAACCATTTATATTAGAAAAACGTAAAAATGTTTAGTCATCACTAGTTTAAAACATTTTTTTTCTATCCTGCTCATTTGAAGTGAAGTGCTGTTTAAAAGATGAGTTGCGAAACTAAGATTAACGTATAACAAGCATTTTATTTCGAAAGGTTATAAGTTTAGCCAAGCCGTGTCCTCGCGATCCCTTGCCAAGCATACATGATCCAAGGAAGATAACTCTCATGGACTTAACATGTTACAACAAATTGGGCCGATATTTCCCTTTAAAAACAGCAAACAAATAAGAATTTTGCAAACAACATTTGGAAATTGCGTTATTGATTTTTATGCCGAATGTATTCCTGTGCATCCAAAACTGAAAACTGGTTTAAGATACTGTGATAATTTGCCCTGGTGACGATATCTGTCAATTGAGTTATCTCCCCTTTGCAGATTGGCTGTTTGGAATCTCTCGACATAGGTGGCGCTGACTGGTAGGCAATTTGCATAGGTGGTGGGTTTATTACTATGGAAACTAATCTTTTCATATTGAAGAGCTCTCTTGCTTTCGATTGTTCCGGAAAACAGTGAGCAGTTCATACCTTAGATAGGATGGAAGGATCTTACTAACGTACCATAATTAGCATTTTATTTTGTTCTTTATTTTCACATCCCTTTTATTTTTATTTATTTTGGGGGGATTTTTAAAGGTTTCTTTGTTCTCCGACTCCCATCATCAAACACTGTACATATTTCTTGTGTAAATAAAAATCATGAAACCATCTAGGGACATTTTAAGTAGATTAGTCCATAGAGTGAATGTGGTATTGTGGTGAGTGGAAATCTCCTCCCACCCCCCACCCGTTTTGGCCTTGTGCCCCATCTTACAATTTTCTACTTTTTGGAATTATTGTTAACATAAATAAAGAGAGTGAACAGTGAGCAATGGCGATCGAAGGAAAGTGAATCTAATTCCATTATCGGATTACAAAAACTATAAGGAGATACTTACACTGCTATCGGCTGTGTATATTCTTACATTGTTGTTTTGTTCTCCGATTAAGTACTCTGCCAATCGCAAAGTCCACAGACCTAAACCGCCAGCACCGACCAATAAGACGTTAATAAGGGCTGCAAGAGTGAAGAGAAAACAAATTGTTAAAAGAAATACCAAAAAGAAATAACTCATGCAATGAAAGGACATTAAAACGAATAACATTTTTTCTTTGTCTTTTTGAATGATACACATCTTTTGGAATGATACACATCGATACTAAGAAGTAAGAAAATGAATTTAAGTGTTTAATGATTTTAAGAAGATTATTTGAATAATCCTGACTACAATAGCGAAACGGGAACCAAAATATGGAGAGCGAAGTAATGATAAACTTTTACTAATATGAAATCTGTCAGTTTTCTTTAATCATCTTTTTATCACTACAAGGCTTTTTGGGGTGGGGGTGTGGGGGGTTGGGGTTAGTGTTGGGATTGGGTTAGTAAGTCTATCACACTCAAGGTTTTTCAATAAATATTAATATTTTTAAAACGAAACGACCAAACTTCATGGAGAGTAGTTACTTGTCTCCCCACGAGGGCAAGTTAGACACAAGGTCAGTTTTTAATGTGGAGGAAATCCAGCTCCCCAAAAGGGGCACTCTGGATTAAGACAAAAATTAAAATTGCATTAGTCTAGAAGGATTTCTCTTAAACTGACCGAGGACAGAAAAAATAAAGTGCAGTATCAGAACAGATAATATACATTATTATTTTTTTTTTTTAACAAAGTTCACCCCAAACAAGGCAGGCCGCCACTATAGACGTAAGGGGCTACTGAGAATTAGGGTGAAAGTTTCTTTTGGGGGGGTCATCCTAAGTTAGGAGCTGTTCAGCGTGATGCTTGTTCACATTAGTTTTAAATTTCTGCATATCGGTACAGTCGGGGAAACAGGGAGGGAGTTCCATAAGCCGGCAGCACAAGGAAAGAAGCTATTGGAGTACAAGGCTCTCCGGCATCTGGAGACCTCCACAGTGAATGGATGGGATTAACCTAAAATTTAAGGAGAATCGCTCTGAAGAAATGCTCAACATGTGGGTTGGACGGACCCGAGAGATTTTAAGTTATTTACAAAATGCTTGATTTTGTTTTGAAGTTTGAAATAGAATTTTCATCACTAAACCGACAAATTGAATCGATGCATTTTAAGAAAAGTATTCTTTTGTTTGAGATGAAACATACAATATTTACATTTCGTTAAACACAGCAGATTAGGATAGCAGTCTGCGATATGCAAATCATTTTAATTCAAGTACAGCTTTCGAAGCAGAGGTGGGAAATGTAAAGTGGGTCACTTACGTTTAGTTTCAGCAAGTTTCTCTATGTGGGGTTTGGCTTTAAGGACCGCACTGTAACCAGTGAGACCCCCACCAGGAAGCATTGAGGCCACAGCCAGAGACATATTCGATGGCAGTTGGTAGATCTGGTTGACATCTTTGATAGGTAAAAATTCGGTATAACTGTAGATGGAAAATAATGTTTCACATTACAAAGAGATTACACACTTATGCACCAAAAAGGAAAAATCAATCAACAAAGCAATCAATAAATCAATCAATCAATCAATAAATCAATCAATCAATCAATCAATAAATAAATCAATCAATAAATACTGTTGTCAATAAATACATCATTCGGTAAACCGCGACTAACGAGTAAAAATACGAAACTAAAATATACTAAAATTGTGGGGTGTCTGTGTCTGGGAATCAAATTAAAACAAAGACCTACACTAAGCTCAAATATCTTTTCCTCACGTCAATCTGACTTGAGACGGCTTCAGCGTAATGACCGCGCCATGATCAGGGGCAAATATGCGGCAGCAAACTAGAGGAGAGAATCCCCCTCTGCCATGCTCTATCTGGGCAAAGTCTTTTCGACCTGTGCTCAGTCTGCCATCTTGCATGGCAGTGAGACATCGGCCTCAAACACTTCCGACTTACAATGGCTTCAGCGTAGCGATCATGCGATGTGGATGTGCGCCAACAAACTAGAAGAGAGAATCCCCTCTGCCATGCTCTATCTGAAGTTTATGGTATTGGCGGGATTTTGGATGCTTTACGTGCTCGGCATCTCGGGTGGTTTGGTTATGTACAGCATGTCACCTCAATAACACACACGGATACCCCAGGATCACGGACGATTAAGGAAAACCTTGCTTGACCGCATGGAGAGCATGCGTGAGACATTGCCTGGTGTTGCCCATCCCAGGGACTAGGACACTTGCAGCATCTTAAATACCAAAAATGGATGATGATCATCATCAGCATCATCTTTACTATGCAGTATTCATTTTATATTAATTATTCTTGTACAATAATATTTTGGGGTCTGCGTTTGTGCCCGACATCTATAAACAGCAAAGATAATATTTTTCTTAGTTTTTAAAATTATATAAAAAAAAAAAAAAAAAAAAAAAAAAATCGAATATGGGTTCAGGGCTGGGAGCAGGAGTACAACAGTATTCTCATTTATTCTCTGGCAATACCGGGGATGCCTGCTAGTGTTTTATAAATGCTACAATTTAAAAAATCTGTCGGGATTCGACACTCACGACTTAGACTTGACTTCAATGTAAAACTATATAAACAAAAAAGTTGTTTAAGTCCTGGGCATGAGTCTCAAAATAATTATTTAGAAAGAATAGTTATATAACCAGACCATTACATTATCTACCTACCTACGTGATGTTTTCACGGGTATAGCTGTTGTAACTAGAATCGTTTCTCTGATCTTTATTATGGAAGAAGTTTAATGTGTATTTATTTGTATAGAAATAAATATAAATCCATTCCACCACACAAAAGTTAGCGAGTAAAAAACGTGTCTTTCTCTATCCCCCAGTGGTGAGGGGAAGCTAGAAAGCAAATAGCAAGTCAGACAACTCCGCCGTCTGAAATGATTTTGTAAAATAATCATTCACTCTAAATAAAAAGTCAACGATTGGTGTTTTCTTTTCATTTAGGTCATCAGAAATGATATTTATATATGAAAAATTAAATTACTGAGTTAATTCTATGATTTTATATGAATACTACTGCGAACACTGGCGATGCATAATTGTTTCCTGTCATTTTTGACAGAGGGTGTTCTTAACCCAATTTGATATCGTACTGCCACAAAGTTTTTGTTAAAGTGTCCTCGCGATATTTGATATGTTAGACTTAAAAATCAAATGAAATTGACCGACTGTAGTTGAAAGTTAACTGATGGATTTTTTCCCTAAACTTTTACATGTAGTCAAAAAAAGGGATAACTTTTGTCTCACGTGTAAAAAAAATTTGACCCCAGTAAGTAGACTGGTACTAATTATAGACCAGTAAAGAGTAAACCGCTTGGTGGGATTGAACTCACATTCCAGTTTTCTACTCTAAGCGCGTGGCCATGCTAATTAGCAGTAAACTTAATCCGAAAAACTTAAACATGGAACGAAACACGGACTGAAAATCCACAATATGTTCAGTTTTTGAACAACTTAAACATGGAACGCTATGTTATTAAGTGAAACTCCACAATATGTTCAGTTTTTGAACAACTTAAACATGGAACGCTATGTTATTAAGTGAAACTCCACAATATGTTCAGTTTTTAAACAACTTACCCAGAATCCGCAATTTCTTCGTCGGGGAAGACGATTACCCGGTCGCCTGGATTAAGATTTCGGTTTGGTAACGAATCACAGACTTCATAAATAATACCAGCAATTTCATAGCCAGGCAGCCTGGGGCGATATCCCTTTCGCCGGACATGACCCTCGGAATAACATGCACCAGCGAAGCACACCTACAATTATAAAAATAAAGACAAACAAATATAGAATTGAAGAAATAAAACTAAACGAACTTAAATGAATAAAAACAGAATGCATAATTGCAGTTTATAATTTGATATTTTAATACATTTGAGAACGCCAACGGGATAATGTCGTTTATTACTAAAGAGTTTGAGTACATTTCAGAACACCAAAGGGATAATGTCGTTTATTACCAAAGAGTTTGTGTACATTTCAGAACACCAAAGGGATAATGTCGTTTATTGCTAAAGAGTTTGTGTAGATTTCAGAACACCAACAGGATAATGTCGTTTATTACTAAAGAGTTTGTGTACATTTCAGAACACCAACGGGATAATGTCGTTTATTACTGAAGAGTTTGAGTACATTTCAGAACACCAACGGGATAATGTCGTTTATTACTAAAGAGTTTGAGTACATTTCAGAACACCAACGGGATAATGTCGTTTATTACCAAAGAGTTTGTGTACATTTCAGAACACCAACGGGATAATGTCGTTTATTACCAAAGAGTTTGAGTACATTTCAGAACACCAACGGGATAATGTCGTTTATTACTAAAGAGTTTGAGTACATTTCAGAACACCAACGGGATAATGTCGTTTATTACTAAAGAGTTTGTGTACATTTCAGAACACCAACGGGATAATGTCGTTTATTACCAAAGAGTTTGAGTACATTTCATAACGCCAACGGGATAATGTCGTTTATTACTAAAGAGTTTGTGTACATTTCAGAACACCAACGGGATAATGTCGTTTATTACCAAAGAGTTTGAGTACATTTCAGAACGCCAACGGGATAATGTCGTTTATTACTAAAGAGTTTGTGTACATTTCAGAACACCAACGGGATAATGTCGTTTATTACCAAAGAGTTTGAGTGCATTTCAGAACACCAACGGGATAATCTCGTTTATTACTAAAGAGTTTGAGTACATTTCAGAACACCAACGGGATAATGTCGTTTATTACTAAAGAGTTTGTGTACATTTCAGAACACCAACGGGATAATGTCGTTTATTACTAAAGAGTTTGTGTACATTTCACAACGCCAACGGGATAATGTCGTTTATTAATAAAGAGTTTGAATACATTTCAGAACACCAACGGGATAATGTCGTTTATTATTAAAGAGTTGTATCATCTAATGGTAGTATTTACATGTGACCCGCCTCTCGGCCATGGTCACAAAAAGTCCAGTTTAATGTGTTCTGTGGACAATTCTAAACATTTTCAGTCTTAACCGAGTTTGTGGCAGTTCTTGCCTGTTGCATAGGAGCAAAGTGTAGTACCGGTTCTTATACTACACTTCATCTTTTCTGTCCTCGACATGAGAGACAGACAGACAGACAGAGACAGACAGACAGACCCGCTAGACTAAGGCAATTATTATTTTTGTTCCAATCCAGAGTGCCCCTTTTTTTTGGAGCCTTATATTTCTCACATTAAAAACCGACCTTGTGTCTAACTTTGCCTTCGTGTGGAGGTAAGTAAATAATGACTTTGTGTCACCCCCCCCCGCTTTTTATTATTTGTACACCACTTATCAAAGCCAAGAGCCACCCGAGCATAACGGTCAGGGTTAGTGAGAGGGAAATAATTACCTGCCGAAAGCGGACGAACACTATGGGAGTCTGCATGTGATTACTTATAATCGGTTTATGATAAAGATTTGTTGACAGTGGATTTAAAGATGACCAAATTGTAATCAGCACGGAAGCAGTCTTGCGGTAATGCTTTATTTTGATAAACTTTAGTTACATTTATAATATTTCTTTTTAAACGGATACGTCCAGTGATAAAAACAAACAAAAACAATTAAAAAAAAAGAGAGAACTATCTTTTATGCTACTGGTTGTATCATATACCATATTATAACGGCCCCCTTTTAATCTGGACACACAATGGATACTTTGTAAAGGCGTCTGTACAGGGAGTCCATATAGTAAAGAAATGGTTGCGCAATCTCTAACCGCATCTCTCCTGAACTGACATTGCTGGAGTTCAATAGCAAAAAGAAATTCAGGGCGACTGAAAACAATGCCGAGATAACCAGAGAAATACTAATTTTATTTAGGAGAAATACTAATTTTATTTAGGAGAAATACTAATTTTATTTAGGAGTCGTGCTTTTAGACTAGTTGCCCAACCAAGGCTTGAGAGTCTAGTCTAGACTACTATTTATTGCATAGCTGGAGAAGGTATATATGGATTCATACTGTGGCCAAAAGTATTAGTGAAAGTGCATTCTTCAGTATTTTACATAAGACACTTGATTAAACTTTCGAAATCGCTTCAGCACTTCCCAAAATAGTTTCATGAATAAAAGCTGCGACTCCGAAGCGCCACCACGCACATCCTCAACCTGCCTGCATTATAGCATATCAGATGACGTAAACAACATTAGTGGAAAAGGGCGGCGAGAAGGGAAGAGGGGGAGGAGGGAAGAGGAGGGGGAGGGGGGCACCTGCTTGTAATTTTGGAAGCTGCTGCTGCTGATTTCTACCAGTTGTTCACGATAGAAACACGTGAAACCCACGAGACAAAAACAACGATACCATTTGGCAGTCCAAGGTTTTTTGGGTTTTTTTTCTCTCCGAATATACAATTTTTTTTTTTACACAATTTAAAAATGCATTTATAAAAGAGAACATTTAAATCAAAAACATACGTTTTACGAAAGCTGTAAAAACAATTTCAATTTGTAGAGAAAAAAGCTTTTTGGAATATAAATTTAGATTTCTTTCGGATTTGTGTATTTTGTGTGGGCCAACCTCACATCCAAGATAATTCAAATATTTATGTTTTTGCATACAGTTAGCCTCATCGCAGTTATTCACAACGTGTCGGCCACGGCACTCTCCGGCCTTCGTCGTCAGTGCTTTTTTTTGGAAAAAGGTGTGCATTTTTTTTGGAAAAAGGTGTGTGTGTATTTTTTGGAAAAAGGTGTGTGTGTATTTTTTGGAAAGGAAGGGGTATATTTTTTTGGAAAGGAAGGGGTATATTTTTTTGGAAAGGAAGGGGTATATTTTTTTGGAAAGGAAGGGGTATATTTTTTTGGAAAGGAAGGGGTATATTTTTTTGGAAAGGAAGGGGTATATTTTTTGGAAAAAGGTGTGTGTATTTTTTTGGAAAGGAGATGTATTTTTTTGGAAAAAGGGGTGTGTGTATTTTTTGGAAAGGAGGTGTATTTTTTGGAAAGGAAGGGGTATATTTTTTGGAAAGGAAGGGGTATATTTTTTGGAAAGGAAGGTGTATATTTTTTGGAAAGGAAGGGGTATATTTTTTGGAAAGGAAGGGGTATATTTTTTGGAAAGGAAGGGGTATATTTTTTGGAAAGGAAGGGGTATATTTTTTGGAAAGGAAGGGGTATATTTTTTGGAAAGGAAGGGGTATATTTTTTGGAAAGGAAGGGGTATATTTTTTTGGAAAGGAAGGGGTATATTTTTTGGAAAGGAAGGGGTATATTTTTTGGAAAGGAAGGGGTATATTTTTTGGAAAGGAAGGGGTATATTTTTTGGAAAGGAAGGGGTATATTTTTTGGAAAGGAAGGGGTATATTTTTTGGAAAGGAAGGGGTATATTTTTTGGAAAGGAAGGGGTATATTTTTTGGAAAGGAAGGGGTATATTTATTATTCTAGTAATAACTTTGGGGCATTTCAAACGGTGCCCTTTGTATTTTCCGGGATTTTCTCTTTCCGCAATCCCGTTTTCCATACATTCGGATATGTCGTATGTATCGGTTAATTATTGTTGCTTTTTTTCTTCAGATTCTTCATGAGGGATTTACCCCTCTCCCCCCCTCCCAACCATAATTCAATGGACTATACGTATTTGCAATGCAATCCTGTTTTAAAAATGAATGAGCCAACCTAGAGACTCGACAAATTTCGGGAGGAGGGGCGTAGGTGGGACGAGGGGATTGGTAAATCCTATCCTTTTTTAAAACTAATGAGTCACCAGTACTCAAGGCCAAAAGCAACTCAAGGATAATGACTCATGGACCATTGTCTATAATAGTTAACAAAAAAAAGGGGGTTAGAAAAAAACAAATTTCACCATTTTTTTTGGTTAACTATTCTAGACAATCACCGGCTAACGATAATCAACAATTGCCTGTGTTTCTCAGGTAGAGGGAGCACAGACCTTACTTATCAGACAGTTCGACCGACACAAGGCCAGAGGGAGCACCTGCGTGGAAGAAACAAACAAAGAAGAGGGGACTTGCTAACAACCAGTTTGAGAAGTAATTAAAGTTGATAAGCCTAAGGTCTTATTAGGAGGTGTGGGTAAAAAATAAATTAGAAAAAAAAAAGAAAGATGTAATTTGGCTTACCTTAATAAGTGCCCCTCCTTTGGGGACTTCGGGTTGTTGCAGGCTGGATGAGACAGAGGCCTGGGCAAAAGCTAGATTCCTGTTGAGGTTCATTTCGTCGTGGATAATTTCCAACTGAGGCATGACGATTAGCTGATGAAAACCAAATAAAGATAAATCTTTTGAAATCTCTTCGTCACTCAGTCCGATCGAAAAAATAATCAGCATATAAAACAGAGCAGCGAACCACAAAAAAATTGAAAAAAGATTCAAAATCTTTTACAAAAATTTCGCAAAGTTCAGAAAAAAAAATTATTCAAAATATTATTGCATGACAATGATTAATATATATATGTATGTATGTATATTTTTTTTTTACTTTCGTATCGATGAAACTTTAGTCGTTTTTTTTCTTAAAGAAATATTTGTGTACGTGTTCATTGCAAGTTTTATATTGCAAGTCCGACAAGATTGGTGTCCTGTGTTCGACTGAAGCAACTTTTAGCTGCGCGTTGAAACGGATAGACAATAAAAAAAAGGAAGAAAAAGAGAGAGAAAGAACTGGGTTCACCTAAAAACGTTGTTTACGTGATACAAAATGAAATCACTCGTCGAACTCGTGGCTCGGCGAAGACAACAAACAAAGATCGTATGAAACGGAGAGATGGGATCGACAAGGGATAGCACGACAGAGAGAGAGAGAGAGAGAGAGAGAGAGAGAATAATATAGGGCGTGGCTAATGTTTCAAGTCTGATTGAGAGAGGGGGAAGGAGGTGTGGCTTACAGTGTATGAAATATGTAGAGTAATGTATGTAATATATGCAGATACTGTAATAGACCAAATACACGGAGAGAGAGAGAGAGAGAGAGAGAGAGAGAGAGAGAGAGAGAGAGAGAGAGAGGGGGAGAGAGAGAGGGGGAGAGAGAGTTGGTTACACAGTGTCAAGGGCACCTGCCGACTGCGTGATCAGCGAGTGTACAGCCTTATGATTTTAACATGACACAGGAGAGCACAAAGCAGGCCCTGGCTGATATGATGACTTTCTCCGGCATGTTAAAACCTATGCTAATACTACCATTACCAAACTACTACTACTACTACTACTACTACTACCACAGAGTGAATAAATGAGAAATTATTATTACATTATAAAAGTTGCATTAAATACGAAAAAAAATGTCATCATGTCTTAATTTCTTTCAAAATGCCGTTTCTTTTTGCTTTTTAAAATTGTGTTCTGTATTTTCAACAAAAAGATCCAGTCTTTAAGATTTTCATTGTTTTCGTAAATGACGTGAATTCACGCCGAGAAAAGTAATTAATGTACAATAAACATTATCGTCGCTTCGATGCGACCGGATGTGCGTGAGGACATTAATGCGCCTCTTTTGTTTAGGAAGTATTTTGCCCTTAAACGTTAATTAAATGCGTATATTTTCAGGGTATTTATAACGCCAGCTAACAGAACGAAAAAAGGGTTAAAAATAATAGGCACCAAATAAATGTTACCAAAGGCAAGACAAGTTACTCTTCTACTAACCTGTATACATTTATTTGTGTTTTAACTTATTTTAATACGTTTTTTTGGTTTAAAACAAACCTGATGTCAACCTGTTCAGTTAGAACGAAAAAAAAATATGGTTGTTAATGAATCCAGCACGGGGATCCTTGATAATTGGTGAAAAATCGAAAAATAAACAAAATAGTGTTAGAAACACATCAAATAAATATCACCAATCTTCGGAAAATATAATGTTCTACCAGTATTTTGCTTAATTTTCATTTTTTTAGCGATTATCGAAACTGTCATTTCAGCCATTTTCTTTCCTCGTTCTAACTGGACAGGTGGACACCAGGTTTGTTTTGAACAAAAAAACTATTTAAAATAAGTTAAAAACACAAAGGAAATTATCGAGGTAGGTAGAAGAGTAAATTATTTTGCTTTTGGTACCAATTATTTGTTGCCTATTTGTTTTTTTAACTCCTTTTTCGTTCTGTTAGCTGTCGTTATAAATGCCTTAAAACTAAAATAAGCTTAATATAATATGTCGAAATTATTTTCCTTCCTTCAAAAATCACTTTCTAAATTTCGAAGTGTCACGTTAGTAATCACAAGACAGCCAGCCATAATGGTGGACATAAACTTGACCCTTTCATCTTTTTAACTTTAATTGCACAAGTGAAATATCGCAGTTCCAAATGAATTAACAGGAAAACTCTTTGATATACTTACGTATCAGGCGAAAGTGGGTATCTACACGCAAAATTAGGGGAAATTATCGAGTAGAATTTTAATTAAAACTATAAATAAGTTTTATCGTATTTTTCCGACCCGACATTGATAAGGGCGCAAATACACGTAAAACAGAAGAGATAAGTCATTTCGCCAATTCATAATCAATAGCGAATGGGAAAAATACGATAAAACTGATTTATATTTTTAATTAAAATTCTACTCGATAATTTTCCCTAATTTTTGGTGTAGATAGCTACTTTTGCCTGCAACATTAGTATATCAAAGAGTTTTCATGTTAATTTATTTGGAACTGCCATATTTCACTTGTGCAGCTGTATGGACAAGCATTCTTTAAACCTATAGATTACTTCCTATTCGGCTGCTTAAAGGCTTCAAAATCACTTCTAAATTTCAAGTTAGCAGTCAATAGCCATAATGGTTGAAGCCGTTAGGCTATCGGATATAAAGTAATTAAGAAAATGATGTGTTATCGTCCATTTGTTTTCTTAACAAATTTATTATTTTTGTTTTTTAATAAAAGTAGAAATAAAATATTTTTCAATTAAATAATTATTATCACTACAATAAAACAGTTTTTATGTTGACCATCCATTTAAAAAAAAATATCTTAGTATTAATAAAAAAAAATATACCAGACAAGATCTTATGTTTTGTAATTTTGATGAATAGACATGGTTATTTTATTTTAATTTAGTCGAATATTAATTGAAATCAAAAATAACATAACAGAAACCAAAAATGATTAAAAAAATTTTATTAAAAAAAAAAAACGTAAACATTTATTTCTATTTTTTTTTCTTCTCTGAACCCCTTCACCTGGCTCTATGATTCCATTTTCTTTATTATCATAATCATTATTACCGATTAAGCAGTTTACTAAATGGCTCAGAAGGTGAAACTAAAAGTTCAGATTTCGATGCGATGAACGCCGTTGTTGTTCAACGAAAAATAGAGCGACGAAAAGATACAGAAACGGACGAATAAGTTTCTGTTACTGGGAGAATGGCGACGAAGAGAAAGGAAAACGTTGGCGCACATTTAGCGATCACGCCGTTTTCTCGCGAATGACACGCCTTCAGCACGTGAAAGCCAGCGCGGAGTGTCAGCTGATGAGCATAACAACAACAATCGACTACTAAAAAAAAAAAAAAAAGATGAAAACAATTGAACACAAAACATCATCATCACCAGCAGCATCAGCATGGCTTCCAGATCTTTAAATACCTGCTTGACGCAGTGAATTACTATGAATGGTAAAGAAATGTAGATATAAAAAAAAGAAAGTTAAATTGTTCTTTTAGAGATTAGTGGCTCTTCCGAGAAAAGTTGTTTATCTCTGGCTTCGGTACACAAATGAACCGTAATACTTGACTTTGGTACTTCCATTCTAGCCAGAAATGACTTTAGAATTGGCATTTAAATGGCTACCCCATCACATTGTTTGGCTAAGATCAAAGTGTAGTATCTGTTCCGATGGATACTGCACGCCTGTCCTGTGCAGTTCTAGGAGGTGCACCCTCCCAGGCTTTGCCTCCCCTCTTTGGGGAGGAGTAAGTTTATTGCTTACTGTCTGAGGCGCCCCTACCGGGGAATGCCGACGGGGCTGCCCAGGCAATTTTTAAATGGCCAGAGTGCTCACTTTTAAAACCCCACTTTCCCGACCCGATCTTGGGTCACATCTTACTTGTGGGAGTAAGATAAAACTGGCCTTGTGCCTAACTCCTGGGGAGGAGTAAATAAATACCCCATCACATTCGAATTTCCAACAAACACAGTAAATATTATATCGAACATGTTTGTTTTCATCTTTGCTAATCCATGGATTAAGGATATGAGACTCCTAGCTTTCTGATGTTTTAATAAATATTTGCAATTTTTTAATTCTCATCTCTAGTAATATATATATATATATATATATATATATATATATATATATATTATCACTCTATAGCCTTAATGGCATCAAGGCTGACTGTTGTATATTATGCTGGCATTGTATATTGGTATCTATACCCTGTGCTGATGAAGTAACTTATATTAATAAAGTTATATCGTCTCAGAAACGATCGTACACAAACTGTTATGTTGAATGTTTGGAGCACAAATAAATGATCATGTAATAAAGTTTACCCATAATCTATGTTTTAATAGCTCTGGTTAATCTAATACGTCTACAATTGAGCTGATCCTACGACTGCAGTATTTCTGGACACTTATATTATATATAATGAGAAAGTAAGGATGAGAGTAATCCGACGTAATGGGAAATGAAAAAGGAAAAACCTATATTTTTTATATATTCATCAACGTTTCGTCTTTATTGTAAGACTTCATCAGGATGATAATTTTAAGAAAAATGTCATGCAAGTTCATCGAATAGTACATATATATATATATATATATATATATATATATATATGAACAGATTCTTTGTAGTACAGAATTTTATTAAGCTTTTAAACAGAATAAACGGAGTCATAGCTAGTCGAGGGCAATATCACATGAAGAAAAAAAAAAGAGAGGAAAATTATTCTTATATATTTAATAGTCAGAAGACATTCGACTAAAAACCTTTAAAATAAAAAATAAAAAATCCGACTAAAACTAAAGCCCAAGGTACCTTACGACCGACACATTTTCAAGGGAAACGTCGGCAGATAAAACGGGGAAAATGTAACGTGGAGAGAAAAAAAGATTGAATATCGCCATAATTTGTAAATAACGGGGAAAACCGAATTCCGCAAAGATCAACAGAAAAGGCAATATATATATATATATATATATATATATATATATATATATATATATCCGAATACATTCGTTGATCACTCTAAACTGCTTGGATTAATTTAGCCGCCGATTCGCTATTTACCAAGTTAAATTCCTCCCTAATTAATAACTAGTTCACTATGGCCGAGGGGTTAAGAGTCTTGACTACAAATCAGTGGCGATTTGTGTTCGGGGTTCGCGCCCGCCGACCGTTGGGAATTAGCTTCCTGCACTGAAGATTGCGTTAGCATGAAATATCGATGTCTGTAAGTAATAAATAATTAATATTTATTTATGTATATGCGCATTCAAGTTCTATTATATATATATATATATATATATATATATATATGTATATATATATATATATTTTTTCCTCTATTTTATCATCCTGATGAAGTCTTATAAATAAAGACGAAACGTTGATGTACACATAAAAAACATCCATTTTTTGGTTTTCCTTTTTCATTTTCCCATCACGTCGGATTACTTTCATCCTTCTCTTCCCATATATATATATGTATATATGCATATATGCATATATATATATATAAAGCAGAATAGATGTTTGAATCATGAAATGAAAAGATGGTTATTGTTTTTTTTTGTGCGTGTAATCAATACTTTTAGGAAGAAAAGTTCGGATAAATCATCTATTTTTCGTTAGCTCCACCAACTAAATTATTTACCTAAAAACAATGGCGGGCAATTTCACAAGATGAAAAACAGTTACCAATTTTTAACAAGATTCCAGTGACATATTTACAAATTTCGCACAAATGTTAAAAAATTTCTAATAAAACTGATATATTTAGTCAAAAGGGGAAAAACCCCCAATAAAAACTAGTTTTTAGTAATAGACAACATTGATTCCATTAAAAAATAGACGCCATTGATTCCATTAAAAAATAGACGCCATTGATTCCATTAAAAAATAGACGCCATTGATTCCATTAAAAATAGACGGCATTGATTCCATTAAAAATAGACGCCATTGGTTCCATTAAAAATAGACGCCATTGGTTCCATTAAAAATAGACGGCATTGATTCCATTAAAAATAGACGCCATTGATTCCATTAAGAAATAGACGCCATTGATTCCATTAAGAAATAGACGCCATTGGTTCCATTAGCATTTGAAGCCAATCCTACTTCTAAGTTTATCAGCTGAGCTTTCTCAGAAACTGAAGAGATTTTTTAATCAGTTTTTTAAGTAGTATATGCAGTTATAGTTAGTATTACCTCCCTCCCAACACGGGGTGTGGGAAGAGAGATCTGATACAAAGTCCGAAGTAAGGGAATGAAAAGCCAGCGCACAAGAAGCGTGTGATCTCTGTCCCTACAAAAATGCCTAAGCAGCCCCGTCGGTTTTCCCCGATAGTGGCGCCCCAGGCGATTAGCAATAAACTAATCCCTTTTCAGAGAAAGGAAAAAAGTAAAGCCTTGAAGGGTTGACCTCCTAGAACTGCAGAGAACCATACCCCCAGCCCGACAAAAGCAAGGTCACCTATTAAAAAGTGACACAGACTCCATTGGATTGCTATGAACATCGCACATTTATTTTGTAAGTTTATGAAAAGGTTTCAATACGAACATTCACAAAGCTAAGAAACAAATGAAAAAAAACTAGGAATATTCGCACTGAAAACCTAGTTACTCATTGGCCTTTTGGCTAAGATCAAAGTGTAGTATCTGTTCCGATGGATACTACACCCCATAGACTGGTATTGTCTTGGCCTTCGGGGCTTGATTTACGCCGGTCTATGGGTCTGTCCTGTGCAGTTCTAGGAGGTCCACCCTCCCAGGCTTTGCCTCCCCTCTTTGGGGAGGAGTAAGTTTATTGCTTACTGCCTGAGGCGTCCCTATCGGGTAATGCCGACGGGGCTGCCCAGGCAATTTTTAAACCCCACTTTCCCGACCCGACCTTGGGTCACATCTTACTTGTGGGAGTAAGATAAAAACTGGCCTTGTACCTAACTCCTGGAGAGGAGTAAATCAATACTCATTTCAAATAAGATATTCAATTAAAAACAAAATGAACATTAAAATTACTTGAAATAGTGATTTTGTCTAAATGTCCCCAGTCAAATGGAGGCTTGAGCATGTAAGGTGTGAAGTAAAAAGATCCCCACCACATGCACACTTACACCACCTTGGAATACGATGTGGTTGCCAAGGGCGACGGAAATAACATCAATTATTGAAACACAACAAAAAAAACATTTCAATAAGAAAATAAAGTTCCGAAACATTTCTACAAAAAACATTTAATCGTATTGTAAAAATGAATGGTTCACTAATTGCGTACGAAAAGTCACAAAACACGCAGAGTTAGGGTTAGGGTTAAGGTCAGAGTTAGGGTTAGGGTTAAGGTCAGAGTTAGGGTTAGGGTTAAGGTCAGAGTTAGGGTTAGGGTTAAGGTCAGAGTAAGGGTTAGGGTTAAGGTCAGAGTTAGGGTTAGGGTTAAGGTCAGAGTGGAATTTAGGAAGGAAACAACCGATGAGTGTGACGCATAGGTCACTGTTAATCAACGTTCATTTGAAATATCCTTTTTATGTCTAACTTCGCCAATATGGCCCGACTTTTGGTCAGGATCAAAGCGTAGTATCTGGACCTTGTCTCTTATTTGTTTAAATTTACAAGTACTTCAATGGATTGCGCGCCGATGAACTTGCTGTTCTAGTGCCCCCTCGACGTAAATACACTAGACCAACACGACAATCAGCTAAATCCCATCCATTCACTGTGGAGGTCCCCAGATGCCGGAGAGCCTTCTGCTCCAATAGCTTCTTTCCTCGTGCTGCCGGCCTCTGAAACCCCCCTCCCTGCTCCCCCGATTGTACCGACGTGCAGAAATTTAAAACTAATGTAAACAGACATCTCGCTGCACAGCTCACAACTTAGGATGACCCCCTAAACTAACACCCTAATTCTCAGTAGCCCCTTACGTCTACAGTGGCGGCCTGCCTTGTTTTGGGTGAACCAAGTTAAAAAAAAAATGTATATAATATTTTCGCAAATAAATAATTCAAATGTTAGCATCTGTTCCGTTCTTAGCGGAGAAATATTTTTCGACAGATGGGAAATTATATTTTTGTCCCATCAAAAGTTTCATTTTTTTGGAGCAGAATTTCATATCCCCTATATTAAAATAACCATGGACCACATCCAGTTATCGTAAGGAGGTGGGAAATAGAGGCAGTCAGTGCTTTAGTTTCCCTTGTAAACATATTTTGCAGATAGTTATTGCCTACCATTCCGAGGTTATCAAAATGTCAAAGAGTCACACGAAATTCTCGTGTTGCCCACCAAATAGTTTTGCTCCTGTCTCTGTTGTATAAAATTAATACCGTGGTTCTTGGGGTTTGCGTCACAATCAACATTCATAGAAGAAATAAACTAATATTATGACGATGATGTTGTTGATATGGATGCTAAACACCTATGGATTTCACTTCGTCTATTTCACGGCATATCAACCCTTTGGGTTACTGATGTCGAAACATATTGTAGAAAAATCATACCTTTCTCAACTGTTTTAGTGCACCCCTCCAACGGGATATCAATCCGTAGGTTTTCGAATTCCATAGTCTGAATATCGGAATAATATGTTTGGCCATTTGCGACACCTTTTTTAGAAGACGGACTTGCCAAAATTAAACGTAATAGCAACAAGGAAAAAGAAAATGTTTTTGCGTTTTTCTTTTTTAGTAAGAGCGAAGACAGACTTCCAACCAAATGGTTCTCGAGGAATTAGCCATCGAACATGCTTCTTTGATAAGACATTGGCGAATTCAAAAATGGTTTCCTCTGGTTTCGGAGCAGAAACAGACCATGATACTTTAATTTTGCATTTGACCTTTCATTCAAGCGAGAAATTGTTTTCTAATTGATAATGTAAAAGGACTACAGAATCTCTTTAAATTTAGAACAATCACTATGCCAAAAACTTGTATTTGTTCTATAGAAAGACACAGTAAATATATTTATAGAATGAATGAGGTAAATAGAATGAAAAAAGAATCCATTATTCAGGATTAATAATCAACCGCTTGTATCAATTCAATTAGTTGTTCAAAATAAAAATATTTTACTTACTATTATGATATACAACTAATTTCAAAATATAAATAATTTAACTGTATTAATGAATTAAAATGCCCGAAATCTTTTTACTTCCTGACCGTGCGAAAGTATAAAGTGATTTTGAAGCCTTTAAACCTATTGACCAGAAAGTAATTTTTGGCTTTAATTATAGTCAAGTATTATGGTGTATTTGCGCTCTTAAACCAAAGGAATATCTGAAATGCACTCGCTTACATCAAATAAGCAAAGATGATACGTTTCATCCTCCTCCTCCTAAAGTTTAATCCTTCCCCACCGGGGTAAGGTGGTTGCAACGCGGTAGTGACAGAGCAATCTGGCTAACAAGGTTCTTGTTACAATACAGGAGGAGTCACCATCAGGATCCGTCGTCCGCTGGTCGTCTTTGCTTCTGCATCTGTAGCAAGCAAGGACACAAATCAACGGAGGGGGAATGACAACGTTGCTTCTGCGCATGTGCAACCGCTATTCGTTTCTGTATTGTGGGTCAAACATTCTGGCCCTTGTTGCTATGGGTGATCGGGGATGAACCTGAAATCTTACAGGTCTAACGAATAGTTACGAATAATAAGGAGGACTTCGTGCAGACCAGACAATCCTGGGGCACGATCTTTGTGGATTCTGCGCAAAAGTTCGTTTCGATCAAAAAAGAAGAAGAAAAAGAACAGCAGCATCACTGAATGACAAAATGTGCTAAGAATGACCCCCTACCCTTGACCGCAATTCTTAAAGATCACATCCGTACAAATTCGGAAATTTTGTGAATTTCGCAAGTGAAATTAATAATTAAACAATCCAGTTGATGACTATGAACATATGTAATTCTACCATTCGATATAATAATGACGGGTCCTTGTTCAGAACAAAAGATGTCCTAATATGCATTCCGAAAAATGCATCTAGAGGTATCTTCCGTTCACCATCGAGCGGCGTTACTATTTTCCTTCGCATGTTCATAGGGACCGGGGCGGGGGCGGAAGGGGGGGGGTCTCAATCGTATTGATGTGCGAACAATTGCATCGTTCTGTGGGTTCAACTTCACCTGATTTTTCCTCTACATTCAAAACTTCTAAATTTAAGGGTGCCATGTTAAGAACCTCCAAATCCGTGCTCCTATCACCAGACAATCGATGGACGCCATGAAGGAACAGAGATAAGAAAACGTCAAACTAAACTAACATCGTCTTTTCTTTCCCCAACGAACAAGATTTTAGGTTTAATCGTAAAAATCAATTCAGGACTTGATGGAAGATTGGTGTCATTTCAAACGGAAGCCATCACCAATAAATAATAAGAATGAAAGAATGAAAGAATGACGGTTTATAATTCGTTATTCTCAATTCTCAACTCGCAGAATCAAAGACTAAAGAAGAGATGCTTTTATTCATCGCCAAATAATTTTTTCGTTGTGTTTCCGCAATCGATGGAAGAGGAGGGGGGGGGGGGGGTAAAAGTAGACGAAAAAACCCACAGACTTTTTTTTTTTGCTAAGACGACGTTCCAAGAATCGATCCAGATAAGAAAGTGAATTCGTATGTCATGCTTGATTCTGTGGTTGGCACTGGTGTAACACTGGTTTCCCCGAAATCGGGTACTTGGAAGAGAAACCGCTTAAAGGTTACCAACATCCATAAATGAAAGTGGGGCTATGGAATCGACTGGATTCGAACCTGGCAACTCCAGGTCTTCAGCCTGTGTCCCTATTTACTTGTTTCTCCACGAGAAGAGAGTTAGACAATGTGGAGAAAATTCAACTCCTCAAAAAAAAAAAAAAAAAAAGAGGGAACGCTGGATGGGGACAAAAATAAAAATTGCTTCAATCTAGGATTTCTTCTTCGCTGATCGAAGACGGAAATGTAATATGAGAGCATATATTGCACTTTGCTACTTAGCAAAATGCAAGACAACATATCATTTCTTGGAAAAATCCAAACAAGATGTGAGAACTTAGAAACAAAAATTGATTCATCCCAAAACAAGTGAATTTATTGAACGGAAACGTTTGTATATAAAAATAGTTGTGGCCAATTTGATAAACAAATAAAGTGTTCATTTGTGTTTAAAGGATATTCATTTACTTAATTTGTTCGGTATCTTTTACAATAATTAACGCAACAAGAACGGGGGTCCCCAAAAAACAAATATACAACAAATAAATGTGACCGTAGCCCATAAAACTTATTTTCCAACTTACCTATGACATTTGTTTGTATTTTAAGTAATTTTAATGGATTTTTATTAGATTGCAAAATTTCTCTCCATTTTACGTTCACGGAAAGTTGGGAAGTTGGCAAGACAAGATGGCTGCCGACATTTTTTTTTCTCAACTTAGTACTTTTAATTAAGTCATCGAAACTAAAATATATTGCTTTTATTTTAAAAGTCCCTCGCAAAAAACAAAAACAAACAAAACTAACGTATCAAAGTTTTGGAAAAAGTGTGCTTTGATTATGAGTCCCAGTAAAAAAACAAAAAAACAAAAAACAAAGCGAGGTTGAGGGGGGGGGGGGAATGTCGGAAAATTTCCAACTTTCCGTGAACGTAAAATGGAGAGAAATTTTGATATCTTATAAAAATCCATTGAAACTACTTAAAAATACAAACAAATGTCATAGGTAAGTTGGAAAATAATAAGTTTTCTGAGCTACGGTCACATTTATCTGTTGTATATTTGTTTTTGGACCCCCGTTCTCGTTGTGTCGGTTATTGTAAAAGATACCCAATCAGTTTATTTTTGAATGATTTCAGCTTGAATTTCACTATCGAATTTGCTGGTTTGTTTATATCATGTTTTTTGTTTTGTTTGCACCACAGAAAGTTGGTCAAACCTCATGTACACACCCACAACTGTACGCGTTGAAAAAGGGAGAGAAAAAAGGAACAACGAAAGGAACGCTAGAAAGTCGGTCAGTCGCGACCTTTTTTTTCAGCGCATATTTTTTTCTCGTTACAAAACAAACGTGATTTGGCTTGAACTCAGTTTTGATGCACTTGTAATTTTGATACGTTTACTCTAGGATCTGAATGTTTGTTTATCGTGTAGGAATACAAGTGCGAGTGTTCTTACTTCAACGGAAAGCCGAAGCGGGTCCGTACAATCAATTAAGATTGTAGAAGGAATCGAGGCAGTGTTCTTTAATACAAAAGGAGTCGAAAATACAAGTTTCCTTTGGTTTACAAACACATCAGAAACAAAACTTGACATGTCCTCTTTTTAGATTTAAGCTGAATATGACTGAATATTCGTCAGTTCAAAATGTCGAAATCACTTTCACATTTCAGAAACTTTCTGGAATTTACAGCAGTGTGCAGAACTTATTCCCTATCTACTTGTCCACCCCCTCTCTCACCTCTCACGAAGACACGAGATAGTTTTTTTATGTGTGTGTGGGGGGGGGGGGGTGTATCCGCCCCCTCCACCCAAAAAGGTCACTCTAAACGGGACATACATTAAACATTTCGACAGTTAAGGACTTTTTATTCACCGACCGAGGACAGACCAGATACTACAGTGCCGATGTCAAGGGGAGTAGAAAGTGACTAACTTCGGTTTACTTTCGGCAGCCTCGTAACTCTCGCTTCCCTTATTTTGTCCTCTAGTCCTCACATTCCATGAGCGATGTTTCTGACAAAGGGGGAAGAATTACTGTGTTCTGGGTCGGAATCTATCTAACACTTATCGTTGGCTAGTTTTTGACATTGAAGTAGTATTTTTTTTAGCTCCTTACATCAAGTGGCTTCATGCCTTGTCTGGAGTGACTTCCATTTATAAAAAACAAGAAATGTGAATCCATTAATAATACATGTTTTTTTAAAACCCCGTTTTCGTTAAGTTAGCTGTCGTTATAAATGCCACAGCTTTTGATTAATAAATGCTCGGTTGGAGTTTCTGGATAGAGTTTTCAATCGAACTTTTGATAGTCAACCTCCAAACGAGCTGATCGATAATAATATGCAGTTTTTTTTTCAATCGCAAAAACACACAAAAAAAAAACCAATGCGGCCTCTATTACAAAAGCTGTATCAATGGGTTTTATAACTTACGTTATTTCTTTGTATAACGTGAAAACTCATACATTTACAATTTAATTTAAAAAAAAAACTTAATTTAATTTTTTGCTACTGTTAAAAAATAAATTAAACAACAACAACAAAAAAGCAGCAAATGATCATTAATTAAAAAATATATCTTCAGAAAAATTAAAAAGAAAAACTCGAATTAAAAACGATATAAAAAAAAGCCCAACGAAAGAAACAATAACAAACAATTTACATTTTCTGCTGATGATTGTTGGCCAGAGGAGGTACACCAATGATTCACTGAACAGCGTGATTTCCTTGATTATTTTTAGTTTTGCTGATTGTGAACAATTTCAAACAGAAAAACAAATAGGCAACAAAAAACTGTTACCACAAGCAAGAAAAATTACTTTATTTTATCTACCTGCTGATTTTTTTTGTCTTACAAAGTATTTAAAGGGTTTTTATTTACATGTTTTATCGACGTATTCAAAATGATGCCGAATGTTACTCGAAGTGAAACCTCAAGGGCGTAGAACAACTAAAACAACTGAAAATTTAACAAAAAAAACACAGCTAATAACTGTCACTAATCAGCCCAAAAATAATTTTCAACCGACCTGTATAGTTTTATTAGCTGTATTTTTGGTTGATTTTCGATTTTTGAGTTTAAAAGATTGAGAAGTCATCGATAAAACATGCAAATAAAAGCCCTTGAAAATACTTTAAAATACAAAAATAATAGGCATAAAAATTACTTTTCTTGCGTGTGGTAACAGTTATTTGTTTACTATTTGTTTTTTCACTCCTTTTTTTTCTCTGTTAGAAAATTGTAATATATGCCTTATCAATTATTATTAATTATTATTATTATTATTATCTAAATTTAAATATATACACAAAGAAAAATAAAATTCTTACCAGAATAACAATGTTTTGGTCTTTTGGTTCGTTTTAAAATAAAATGAATTGTGTTTTATTTTTTTTTTGGTCCAGTGTAAAATAAATTTGATAGTCACTAAAAGAATCAAGATGGGGGTTTAGGATGTCGCGTTTTTACAACGCAAAGAAGATAATAAATAATTTTAAGGATATCAAATTTCTTTTTTCTTTTTTTCTTATGTATTATATTTATATAGATGTTTGTTTTTGTTGTTATCAGTAGCGATAGTAGTCGTGTACAAGTCCAACACGTCGATATTCTTACTTCACAAATATATGATTATTTGGCGCCACAACTCTGCACTTATATACGAAAATATCAGGTCGAGCGAGGAAAGGGCGGGGCGAACGAGAGCGTCAAGAGGCGGAGTAGAAAGAGGAGGAGGAGGAGGAGGAGGAGGAGGGAAAAAAGAGAGAGCTAGAAGCCCCTCCCCCTTCCGCGCCTTTGGCTCGTATCAGCTAGTGTTCACGTGCTCACAGCGTGGCTATAGTAAACACAGAGCATGCAGCAGCGAGTGCCTGATTACGCCGAGAACATGACGAACTTTTCTCTTCCTTCCCTTTCTCTGCTTTCTTTCTTCTTCATCTCATTTATAGTCGCACTTTTTTTCTCCTTTTCTTTCTTCTTGTTTTGTGGTCCGACGGCTTTTCGAAATTCCTGCGACTATTACCGGATTAACAGAAAAGCAACACATTCTTATATAACTTCATCATAAGAATTAAGCTATTTTTGCTTTCTCTTCTCCTCTGACTAACTACACAAGCCACACACGAATAATACAAAGTACACGCAATAAAGAATATAAAAATAAAATCTATTGTAAAAAATTTTTTTTCCTAAAAATGAACGGAATAACTCGAAGAATACACGGGTGCTGGGTATGACCTTAAAAGACATACAGTGGTGAGGCCTCTATTTGGTGAGGCTTCCATTAGTTGCCATTGCTCCCAGGCCCACTCTGGCCCGGAGTGATAGTACCTGTAAGGGCCCCATTTATGGGGCAAATAGAACCTACTGGCGCTACCAAATCAGGCTGTTTGAAGTTATTGACTTCCTGACTCAAAATGCACCAAACATTGATGTTTTATTGTTTTTTTCCTTTGCAAAACTCAATCATGTTCTGCAAAATCCAAAACAAAAAACATCAATTTCCCTCCCTCCCCTATTCTTCCCTCTCCCCTCTTTCCCCCCGCCTCCTTTCACTCAACCAAACATCATGAATAAATAATTAAACATATAAAGAATTTGAAGCATAAAAACCTACACCAAAATGACCGGATTCGGCATTAAATAACCCAAAAAGGGTTGATATGCCGTAAAAAAAAACTACCAAACCAAAAACTATAATTAAACATTTAGAGATATAAAGAACTTGAAGCATAAACAAACCTTCACCAAAATGACCAGATTCAGCATTAAATAACCCGACAAGGGTTGATATGTCGTAAAACAAAACAACCAAACCAAAAACCATGATTACACATTTGAAGATATAAAGAACTTGAAGCATAAAAACCTTCACCAAAATGACCAGATTCGGCATTAAATAACCTGAAAAAGGTTGATATGTCGTAAAACAAAACAACCAAACCAAAAACCATGATTAAACATTTGAAGATATAAAGAACTTGAAGCATAAAAACCTTCACCAAAATGACCAGATTCGGCATTAAATAACCTGAAAAAGGTTGATATGTCGTAAAACAAAACAACCAAACCAAAAACCATGATTAAACATTTGAAGATATAAAGAACTTGAAGCATAAAAAACTTTCACCAAAATGACCAGATTTGGCATTAAATAACCTGAAAAAGGTTGATATGTCGTAAAACAAAACAACCAAACCAAAAACCATGATTAAACATTTGAAGATATAAAGAACTTGAACCTTCACCAAAATGACCAGATTCAACATTAAATAACCTGAAAAAGGTTGATATGTCGTAAAACAAAACAACCAAACCAAAAACCATGATTACACATTTGAAGATATAAAGAACTTTAAGCATAAAAACCTTCACCAAAATGACCAGATTCGGCATTAAATAACCTGAAAAAGGTTGATATGCCGTAAAACAAAACTACATGAATGACTTTTATGACTAACTAGCAGGGCCACCGGCGTTACCCGGGGAAAAAGTGTAACATAAACCTATTAAAACTACTATTGCTCTACCTCTCTCTATCTATCTTTCTATCCGTCTTTTTTCCCCCTCCCCCGTTTTCCCCTCTCTCTCTCCAACCCCATCTTTTTCCTCCACGCAGCCCATTCCTCTTTAGCCATACACACGTACATGCACAAAGACACCTCTTCTTTATATAATAGATTCCTCGAGGAATGCGTCGGCATTTTCTTTCCAAATTAGTACATAAAATGGCTGAAAAAAAAAACGACCTCCCTGACGAAACCTGGCATAGTTGATCTCCGAAAGAATTACTATGTTTCGTCAATTTTAGATATTATTCGTCCAGGGCAACGCCGATCAAGAATATGCAAACTTTGTGGGTGTTTGTTTTGTGTTTTTTTTAATTTTCTGCTGACCCCCCCCCCCCCCCACACACACATACACAGAAACTGCCCTTTATAGAATAGAAGAAGAAGATAAGAAATGCAGTTCTTTCATTTTCTTTGAAAGTTGGACATTTCGTAAGCATTTATTTATAACAAGATTATGTTCAAGTATCCATTGTTTATGAAATTCTCTGGTTTTTGCTTTTCGCTGAAAATATTAGTACTTCCATAGTGGCCCTCATCTTTTGGTTGATAATCGTTCCATCTCATCCTGGAGTAGCTCCTGGCCTTGATAAGTGGTAACAGAAAACACTGAGAGACAGCAAAGTTCTATTGTCGACATGACACGACAAAACAGCGAAACCAGGTCTGACACTTAATATGTTTAGAGTGCTTCTACCAATGTATTTTTGGCTCCTGGACGCGACATCGTCGAGGTCTAAAATCCGCATTTTCTGTTGGTTTAGAAGCACAACTAAACCATAATACTTAACTCGTGCCAATAAACTTAAATTCAAGAACAACATTAGGTAAACGTTATCATTAGCAACGTAACATGTTTTAAAGGAAATTCAGTTAGGAAATTGGTATTAGTTTATTATATTACAAGTTATATTCAAGTTTTATACTTTTGTGTCTAAAACAAATTCGATTTTTACGACTAAATCTGTATTTAAAGATAACGTTAAACATAAATCTATGTTTAGTGGTTGAGAGTGCTTTGATTTACTTTAAACATTTAAGTTGAAAATTAATTTTATTGATGAAGTTTTATTCAATCACAAATAAAAAATTACTAAACAAATATATTACACTGATCCATTCGATGAAAAAGTAAGCTATAAGATTAATAATTCAATAAATAATTAATAAACCCCTTATTCGTCACTTTGACGCTGTTTAGTTCAATATCGAGAAATCCTGATTCTTTATATATAATTGTATCACAGTCCATAGTTTTATTTGAATGTCCGGCTGGCTTGGCAGGCCGAGAGCAGACTCATGGCGTTTCCACGAATAATGGCGATAAAGAAATTAGGAAATTAGTCCCAAACAATTTATTTGGTTTAACTACTCCCGTGTGACGTGTATGCGTTAATAAGAATTTAATATTTAATATAAAGTATAAGTATTTGAAGTTACGTTAATATTGGCCCTGAGTAAGTAATCATCTGTCGGCCATGTTATTTCTTCCGGAAGTAAGGTTATGATTAGACAGGAAGGGTTTAATTTTCCGATAAATAAGGGTCTGTTACTTGACTTCTGAATTTTAAACTTTAAGCAAAGCAATTAACAATGATAATAACAACAGAAATCAAAAGTTGGTTCTTTGATATGACAGTCTTGCGAGTCATTGGGGTTCTGAACGAGTCTTCTCTGAATTGTGTACGGTTTCTACGCAAAACTTGCTCAGCTCGGGTCTGTATTAAGTATGGTCGTAATTCAGTGCAAGTGTGTGTCACACCAGGGATCTGTTTTTCTGCGTTTTTGTTGAATATTCTAACCTGCTGTTCTATTCGAAACTTTGCGAGATTTTGTGTGTGAAGATCATGATACTCTTTGTGTTCAGATTGTTTCTGTTACAGTCGAGCTGATACCAGTTCTTTCTGTTAATTATGGTTGGCACATTTTACAGGCAGGTTACTAGAAAGTCTCCTGCTGTATAGAATTGATGACATTGCGCAGTTGATTGAGGTTAATCGGAGTCGTTTATGTCACATTTACTCGTTGTAGCCTTCTTGATGACAGGTTTCTTTGACTGTACAATGTTCCGTAAGATCATTTGATTATGGAAAACCTGGAGATAACGTACGATGATCGAATCTTCATTCCTTTGGGAATTGTTTGGATATCAATGAGATGAAATGAGAGCCATTGCCACCAATCACTCTCCATAGAATTCACTGTTCTTTCAAAATACGTGTTATGATACTTATCACATCGTGACTAAAGAATTCCTGTAATCTTCTCACAAGCGAATATTTCAAATAAGTAATCTAGGATCAGCTCATAGTTAGTTTTTATTGTAGGTTAATGGTCTCGTTAGCATCTCGTGTGGCATGAGATACTCAGTACACTTCTTGGCTTTCTGTTGTTCCTGACAAATATCACATATCTGAATTGTTTTCTCAATATCTTTTTGACGGTGTTCTACAACGCACAACTTTTGGTTCTAAGTGTACACTTACTGATTCCTTGATGACCATAATGTATATTGTGCAGCACCTCTTATTGCATGCATTTCGGGATAAGGATCCGATTATCTTTAATGAAGGGTGCCATGAAAATAATGAACCCCAGTACTTTTTGTAGTTCTGTGACAAGGATCGGGGCGTATGTCATTTGCACATTTCTTACTATTAAACTTCAACATCTTTGTTCCACTTCCATCTAGTTGCGTAAGTTGCAACCATTTTCATCGTTAGACACGACATGCACAATGACATCATCCACTAAATCTAATGTATGCGGGTATTTTTCTAATATCACGTCCATTCTTTGATGAAAAACATCTTGGAACATTACTTACCAAAAAAGCATCCCCTGGAAGCAAAATATTCTAAGCGGAGAGTTAAATGTGATCAGCCGTTGTGATTTTGGGTCTAGCCTAATTGACCAATGTCCGATGTTTGCATCTACTGTTCAGAAAGCTTGTGTGTCAGTTTTTCCAATATGGCAGTCGTGTGGTGGCATCGCATGCTTTCATTATTAAAGGTCCTTAGGATCTCTGCATACCAGAAGTTTTCCCTGACCTTTCCGGACGTATATCAGGTGGATGTTCTTATTTTGCGAATAATATCCTAACCCCCCATCAGATCCGTTTGAGAAGTGGCTTTATCTAACACGTCAAAAGAAAAGAAGGATCAATTAAAACTGACCTAGCGAGCTCAAATTAGTAACTCACAATTTTTGAGCCGTCATTCATACAGTCAACTTTTGAGCCGTCATTCATACAGTCAACTTTTGAGCCGTCATTCACACAGTCAACTTTTGAGCCGTCATTCATACAGTCAACTTTTGAGCCGCCATTCATACAGTCAATATTTAACAGATCAAAATAACCTGAAATTATTATGAATCGTTCAAAAATCAATCCCTAAAAAATTGCAAATGCTCCCCAGGAATCCAACGGTACGAAAATAATAAAATTAAAAACATTTTACAAATTACATACAATTGTATTAAAAAATAAAGTTTTATTTAATTAAAAAAAAATCTATTATGTTTAAAAACAAATTAAGTTAGGGATTTATTTCAGATATGCAATCAATTTTCTTTTTTTTTCTTTGGATCAACATGTTGAACGCTGATATTAAAAAAAAAGTTTTTTTTATGGAAATCGCTCCAGACAAGGCATAAAGCTACTTGATGTAAGGAGCTAACAAGAACAAATATGATTATCGCAAAGACAGGAGATGCCTATTGAACTTAGTCTTGAAAAGACCAAGGCAATAAGTAGAAAGAAAACAGTCAGCAGGAAGAGAGTTCCACAAGCGTGCGGTTCTTGAAAAGAAGCTACTGGAATAGGAAGCTGTGTTATAATGAGGTATGAAAACTGCGAATTGATGGAGAACACTAGACCAACGAGTCAAATGAGCTGGAACAAAAGAAGCGGGGAATAGATCACATAATTCTGAAAGAACACATGCAATAATAATATTTATAGAAAAGGCTGAGACTAGCAACATCACGTCTGTGTGTGTGTGTGAGAGAGAGGGTGTAGAGAAGAAGAAAGGGTATATGTTTGCGATAACGTAATACAGTTATCGACGCCGAAATGTGACGTCTGTTAAATGTTTAAACATGAACAGATAAGAACTTTTCAGTAGAAAACACCCTAACCCTAACCCTAACCGTAAACCTTAAACCTAACTCTAACCCTAACCCTAACCCTAACCTAACCCTAACCCTAATCCTAACCCTAAACCTAACCCTAACCCTAACCCTAAACCTAACCCTAACCCTAACTCTAACCCTAACCCTAACCCTAACCCTAAACCTTAAACCTAACCCTAACCCTAACCCTAACCCTTACCCTAAACCTAACCCTAACCCTAACCCTAACCCTAAACCTAACCCTAACCCTAACCCTAACCCTAACCCTAACCTAACCATAACCCTAACCCTAACCCTAACCCTAAACCTTACCCTAACCCTCACACCCAATTTGTAAACCAGAAAAATAAAAAAATAAATAAGAAAGAATATTCTTAAGATGCGGCCATTCAACCTGCGCGTTTAGTGATGAAAATGCTATTTCAAACTTAAGCGTGACAAACCAGAAAAATGTACTTGAGCAGGACAAACCTACCCCCCCCTCAAACTAAAGGGTGACAGACGATCCGACTGATACTCGACAGACATAACCTCTTATAAAGACGCTTGGACGCATCTCCAAAGTAAAGCTAAATGTTAACATTATCATTGATTGATTTTCTTGGTGGATTCTGGTGTGGAATTTAAATTCTGTTTTTACTCTTTTAGCAATGGAGGAAAAATGATGAGAAGGAACGTTGAAACATTTTTTTTGTTTACGGAAATCGCTCCAGACAAGGCATGAAGCCACTTGATGTAAGGAGCTAAAAAAATACTACTTCAAGGTCAAAAACTAGCCAACGGTAAGTGTTAGATAGACAGATTACGACCCAGAAAGCAGTAATTCTCCCCCCTTTGTCAGAAACATCGCTCATGAAATGTGAGGACTAAAGGACAAAATAAGAGAAGCGAAAGTTACGAGGCTGTCGAAAGTAAACCGAAGTTAGTCACTTTCTACTCTCCATTTGTTGAAACGAAACAAAAAAAGACAAAAAAACAACCCCTGTTTTTTAATGCATTTTGAAACAAGTAACAGTTCAACCCAATCAGTTTCATTTAGAAGGTAAATCAGAGATTGTTATAAAAAAAACACGCGCGGCAATGGCTGAATCCGAGGCAATCGCTGAATCCTTAGAAAGTGACTTCCACTCTGTAGTGGAATGTGTCATAAATGGATGGTAACATTTTATGCTGCTAAGACAACACTCCTTTTCTTCAACAACTACAAAAAACCTCTTCAACCACAGATTGCCATGACAAATAACACCCTACCTGAAAGTCCAAAGTTCAAACTCTATGGCCTAACATTCACATTTAACATGAATTGGAAAAAATACATAGAAGACATTGCCAAGGCTGCTGCAAAGAAGGTGGGCTCCCTCTATCGTGCCAGTAAACTTCTCACACCTGGCATTATCCTATATCTCTACAAAACCACCATCCTCCCATGCATGGAGTATTGTTGTCACATCTGAGCTGGGGCATTATCCACTAGTCTCTCCCTCTAGACAAGGTAAAAAAGAGTCTCTAATCTGATATGTCCATCACTATCCACGAAGCTCCAGCCCCTGTCCCATCGCCGCAATGTTGCATCCTTGTGCTTGTTTTATAAGTATTTAAATGGAATATGCTCCGATGAACTTGCTGCTCTAGTGCCCTCCCCCATCGACGTAAATACACTCGAGCAACCCGACAATCAGCTAAATCCCATCCATTCACTGTGGAAGTCCCCATATGTCGGAGAGCTTTCTACTCCAATAGCTTCTTTCCTCGTGCTGTTGGCCTTTGGAACTCCCTCCCTGCTCCATTTTTCTCGACTGTATCGACATGCATAAATTTAAAACTAATGTGAACAAACATCCAGCCGCAAAGCTCCTAATTTAAGATGACTCTCTAAAATGTCACCCTAATTTTTAGAAGCCCCTTACGTCTACAGTGGCAACTTGCCTTGTTTGGGGTGAACCCAGTCAAAAAGAAAAGCAAAAAAAAAAAAACCGAAATCACAATGTAACAATAATTTCCAGAGATTCACAATGAAAATTGGGTACTTCTATCGATCCTGACCCAATTTCCGTGAACTTCGCGTCGGCAGCGTTCGGGCATGTTACGTAAACACCCGAGAGATGACGAGCCGAATGGTGGCAGCCGATAAGTTCGTCGTATTTTTTTCAGTTTTATTTTCAAGAAAAATTGCAAAAGAAACACTTATTTAGATTTAACTGTAGTACACAGCTTTTCGTAATTCATTGTTTTTTTCTTTTTGAATTTAACAGGAAATAAATAACATGCACTGGTTTTGAACAACTGCATGTGTCTTTAATCAATTTAGATACTGATGAGAACAATTGTCGTCTGGTTACTGACAACTGATTGGCTCAGCGCTCGGCATCTCTCTGCAACCATTCGGCTCGTCATCTCTCGTCATCTCTCGGGTGGTTACGTAGCATGCCCAAACGTTGCCGACGCGAAGTTTACGGAAATTGGGTCAAGATCTATAGAAGTACCGGAAATTGGATGAATAACCTGCTACAACCTGTGGGGATGGCTTTGGTTCCCTGTTTGGGGTCTGGTATTTTAGATGACGGTCGCGTCTTTAGGGATTACCAAGCCACCACACTAAACAATTAATTTTGTGTAGCTAAATTGAGACCGATTCGATTACAAGGATCACCAGTTAGCGAGTGCTAACTTTTAACAATATAATATTGCTAATAAAAAGAAGAAACTGTAATGTAAAAGAATAAAACTTTTATATGTAAACAATTTTACAAAAATGTAAAATTTAACAATAAAGTTTGAAGGATAAAAAAGTTTGAAACGACACGATGTGTTAACTTTGTCCTTAAAGTTTAGTATGCGTGTGTGCGTGTGTGTTTGTGTGCGTTCTTGGTTAAGCTTGTTATTGTGGGAAGACAGCAGGCGTGCTTACAAGTGGATGCTGGCGTTCGCACTTACAAGTCGGGTGTTCTTTTGTTGTTGTTGCTGTCTTCATTGGTAGCGAGGCGCGTTGTCTGGTGTCGCCAAGAGAACTGATTTCTTTCCGATAATTCCCTGATTTTATTAAAGTTTATTTAGTACCCACTTGATAAACACATGTGAACACTTTTCTAAGTTCACACTTCGGCCACATCTGTTATCACTTATTTTTAAGATCCTGACCGGTACTGTGACCCCTCTTCAAGAAGAAAGAAAGAAATAAAAGGAAGAGGGAGAAAAGGAAAGAAGAGGAGAGAGTAAGCCGAACGAAGCTAGAAAGAAAAGGGGTAGCTAAACAGGCTAGCACTTTCCTTCAATGCCCGTTCGTCTCATCGATCTATTGATCTGCCACAAATCTTTGTTATCGCCATTGTTTCTCAGGTTCGGTTGTTGCCAGCTTCGAGCTAAGTTGACCTCTCTTATCTGTCCATGTACATTGTAATTAGGGCTTAACACATTTCACGATTATTGATAACGAGGCTCTCGAACTTTCGTCTGGTTCAACAACTTTATTAACTTTGGTGCAGGTCAAATCTCCGACGAAAATGATACACAATCTCTTTTGTTTCGTTTTCGTTTCGTAATTTTACGGCCTATCAACCCTTTTCATATGATTTTGGTAAAAAAACAATTATACTTCAAGTTCTACTATCTTCAAGGGACATTGCCACTGAGAGATAAGGAGCTACTATGAATTAGGGGCTATATTTATAGGGGCATCCTTAGTGAGGAATTTTGCAGCGAGATGTTTGTTCACATTGCATTTAAATTCATGCATGTTTGTACAGACAGGGAAACAATGGCAAGGGAAAGAAAATCCAAATTCTAGCAGTTCTAAGAAAGAAGCTATTAGAGTAGAAAGCCAAACTATTATAGATTTTCCAGAGATTGTGAGTTCCTAATTTCTGCGACTCAATGCGTTTTCTGGTCATCTCGGTGTACCTTCTCTTAGCTGCAGTCTAACAAGGATTTATTGATGTAAATGTAAATTAACTTTCTTTACTTCTATATTTATTTCTAATGGAGATTTGGTATCTGTCAGTCTGAAGCCGGAACTATACTATTACTTCTATTATTAATGGAGATTTGGTATCTGTCTGTCTTAAGCCGGAACTATACTATTACTTCTATTATTAATGGAGATTTGGTATCTGTCTGTCTTAAGCCGGAACTATACTATTACTTCTATTACTAATAGAGATTTGGTATATGTCTGTCTGAAGCCGGAACTATACTATTACTTCTATTATTAATGGAGATTTGGTATCTGTCTGTCTTAAGCCGGAACTATACTATTACTTCTATTACTAATGGAGATTTGGTATCTGTCTGTCTGAAGCCGGAACTATACTATTACTTCTATTATTAATGGAGATTTGGTATCTGTCTGTCTTAAGCCGGAACTATACTATTACTTCTATTACTAATGGAGATTTGGTATCTGTCTGTCTGAAGCCGAAACTATACTATTACTTCTATTATTAATGAAACTATACTATTGCTTCTATTATTAATGAAACTATACTATTGCTTCTATTATTAATGAAACTATACTATTACTTCTATTATTAATGAAACTATACTATTGCTTCTATTACTAATGGATATTTAGTATCTTTCTGTCTGAAGCCGGAACTATGCTATTACTTCTAATAATGTACTATGTATTCATTATGTTCGTTTTATATATATATATATATATATATATATATATATGTATATATATATATATATATATATATATATATATATATATATATATATATGAGCTATGTAAAGTGATATGTTTCTATATTTTATCTACATGATTCACTCCTAAATTTATTAATCTTAATCGATCATTATGAATTTTAGAACACAGCTGCTAGACGGGTTAGGGGTTGTAATGTTGGCTAAATTTAGTTTAATTTAGTTTATGCAAAGGGGATTAAAAGGGTGTGTAAGCTATCCGTGAACATTCAGATACATTCGATTTTAAAAATAATTTTTCCAATAAGAATTACAAATCCAATTAATAAATATTCCTCTAATTTCAGTTTATTTGGAGTTTTTTAAAGGGTGGTTTAAGTGCATAATATATTTGCTTCGCCGCCCAGTTGAGGATTCAAATTGATCAAATTTGCATTGAATTTTATCCATAGTTATTAAACACCAATTAAGCTAGATTCCATGAATTTCGATTTCTTATTAAGACCGCCTTAAGCTTAAGCTGAAAATTCTAGACATTTTCTAGAATCAAAATCATGTAATTGTGATAAAAATTAGAATACAGAATTCAAGACATAAGGTTTAGTATGGTTATATCTTGATTTTAATCTTCGTAAAGAAATATACAAGTGGTGCAAAAATGTTTTGTTCGATGAATTCATTCTACCCGTATCTTACTCTCTCTCTCTTTCTATCTCTCTCTCTCTCTCTCTCTCTCTCTCTCTCTCTCTCTCTATATATATATATATATATATATATATATATATATATATATATATATATATATATATGAAAATAAGAATAGTAACCCTTAAAAGCTCGGCTCCAACAGGTCGTTCAATAATGAAAAGTGCTCAATGTGAGAATTATAGAACAGATTGATACTGAAGCTAATGTTTCATGCCGCATGAAATCGTCAGCGTGGATGATTTATTTGATGGAATGAAATACAAATGTTTCTGTGTAGCTCACTTTATATATATATATATATATATATATATATATATATATATATATATATATATATATATATATATTTACAACAATTCCTCACAAAACATTGTTGAAATAATACACAAATTTATCATAATATTGTTTATAGATCCTTTAATCCTCGGACGGCCCTATTTAAAAGAATTATAATTAGGCTGTCAAATTGAATGCGTAATGCGAAGTTTTGTCCGACCGAGTCGTTGAACACTGTTTATGAAAGCCTTCTAGGTATGTCCGCTTGTAAATGCATAAATACACCTGAATTTTTTACGTTTCAATGTGGTTGTTAGCTTGCCCCATGGTTTTAGAGGGTCAGACAGAAGTTGAATGTTTACTTAGCTCCAAGTTCCGAATCATGTGACCGGCGGAACAATCATCCTACATACTGATGATTCCCACAACAGGATGAAACACATGTGTATGTGGATAAAAATTAAAAAAATTATTAAACATAATAATGTATATATATATATATATATATATATATATATATATATATATATATATATATATATATATATATATATATATATATATATACAATGTTGTTATTTTATTATTTTTATTTTTATTTTTTCACATTTCCCAAAAAAACAACATTTTTTTAAAAATATATTTTTTACGGTCCGTTTCATTTGTCTTGTGCCAAACAACATTTTTATGTTAATATATGTATATATATATATATATATATATATATATATATATATATATATAAGCATTGTTATATAGTTATCATGTTCAGTTGGAGAATATAAATATAAAGGTCAAAATTAATTGCAATAGGTTTTTAAGTAAAAATGTAATTAAAACTAAATAACCAATGAATATTAAATTAATTAAAGCTAATTAAACCCATTAATTATTTTAATTGCGTGCCGAGGAATCGTGTCCCTAATGAAACTTAATTGGTTAATATCTACCACCAACCTGCTTACTGTCTTCCTAAACATTCAGCAGAAAATAGTGACATCCGACACGAATCAAACCGACATCACACACAGTCGTCGAAAATTAGGAACATTTCCACGAACTATACGAGCATTGTTCATAGATGCACATTCGAAAACAGAAGACATTCTGAATCAAATAAATAAAAACAAAGAAACCGTATTTCGTTCCAAAACGAAGCATGTTTGTTTACAAGTTAAGGTAGACATATAAATGGATATAGTTAAGATAAATTAATGTATAGAACACATTTAAAAATGACTTTAATGGAATGTGCTTGAACGAACTTGCTGCAGTTGTGCCCCCTCAACGTCGATACTTCATACAAACCCGATAATCAGCAAAATCCCACCCCTTCACCGTTTAGGTCTCTCAATACTGGAAAGCTTTCTACTTTAATAGATTCTTTCCTTGAACTGCTTCCATTTAGAACTCTCTGCCTGCTCCATGTTTCTCCGACTGTACCAACATGTAGACATTTAAATGTAATGTGAACAGGCATCTAACTGCTCAACTCATCACGTAGGATGTCCCCTATAAATCGGACCCCTAATTCACAGTATCCCTGTTTGGGGTGAATACAAGTAAAAGCTCAAAAATGAAAAAAAAACTAACTCATCAGTAATAGCTAAATAATACTCTGTCCGGTGTCTAAAGCTGTTGATGGCGTCAGCGATGACAGCACTGTATTAGTTACCATGGCTGTGGTGTCACCCTCGGTTGGCGGCTGACAAGAACAGGATATAACACGTGAAATCGCACGTTGTATTAAGAGAATGATTTGACAATACTCTGTCGAAGGTAAAAATGCCTCCTCTGAAAGACAAGGTAACTCTCTGGAAATATTGCGTAACATTCTGGAAAGACAGAAACCAATATTCCAACGTGGTACGTACGACAGCAGATAAATGCTCTCGGGGGGACCGTACCGAGGCGGGAGATACTATCACTCACTTTACAGACGTCACGATTAACAAGTTCGATTGTAGTAGACCTATCAACACCCTGCGCGCATTTATACGTCACGCTGGTGCGAGAACGTTACTCGAAGGAAGATACATAGACGAATGGAATGACGAATCCGGATTATACTCAGAGTATTCGGGATCCCATTGCTGAACATAAATGTTCGGGTAGAAATTCCGAATTCAGTTAAAAGTAAGCATAGAGCTATTTGGTCATATCTTGATCCGGAAGTCTCATTAATGCTTACAAACCATCTTAAAGGTGCCACTAGCCAGCAGATAAGTTCATACTGCAGTATTGTTAATGAGAAGCTTACCATCTGAAACTGTAGGTGGCGCCTAGTTGATGGTGCCACCATTGCCGCTGAAACTGTAGGTGACGCCTAGTTGATGGTGCCACCATTGTCGCTGAAACTGTAGGTGGCGCCTAGTTGATGGTGCCACCATTGTCGCTGAAACTGTAGTATCGACTAGCCAAAATCGGCCACCTCGCATAGCATGCATTATAAAAACGCCCCGCGTGTATATGCATACACGTCACTCGTTAGACAACAGCCAATGTTATCTTTGTTCGTTGTTTATCATGAAATTTGCATATGTTCAGAAAATAGACTTGTTGCTCCAATAAATATTTTAATTTATATCTGTAATTATATATATATATATATATATATATATATATATATATATATATATATAACAGACAACTTATGTCTGGATATCCTTTCGTAGATCCTTTCCATGGTCCAAATCAGAATCTAAGTTTCGGGGGGGGGGGGGGAAATTGGCCGATTAATTTGCTATAGTTTATAGTTTTGATTAGTGTCCCAAGTACTTTCAGACCCATCCGGGTCCATCTTCAGGGGAATGAGGATAATCAGGTGAAGATCATGTGTTCGTATAATAGATGGTTTTGGCGGGAATTATATAATAAGTACGTAACTGTTATCCTCATTCCCCTGAAGATGGACCCGGATTAGTCTGAAAGTACTTGGGACACAAATGACAACAATGGCAGATTCATCGGAACTAAGATTCTGATTCGGACAATGTAAAGGATCTACGAAAGGATATCCAGACATAAGTTGTCTGTTATATTTAACAATACTTACCTTCAAGAAAAGATGCCGCCTATATATATATATATATATATATATATATATATATATATATATAATATTATATATATTATATTATATATATTATATTATATATATTATATATTATATATTATATATTATATATTATATATATTATATATATTATATATATATATTATATATATATATAATATATATATTATATATACATTATATATATATTAGACCTCTTCAAAATTGACCTTTTTCTTCAAACATATGGAAACTGCTATTATTCCCATTCTCCAAGGTCTAAATTAGCTAAATATACCAGTTATTGTGATCTTGGACCTTGGCTATGCCTGCCGCAAGAGCCATGTAATTTTATTGTTGACGTTTTTCAAAAACGCTGCAAAATATGGGATATTATGTCCTTATTTTTATTGTAGCTTTCCAGAGGTTGATGCTATAGCATTGAAAGTGGTACCAAATGAAAGCTAATAAAATTCTCTTGCATATGGTAGTAAGCACAATAAAACACATGAACACCTGTGTAAATTTTAACTAATTTTAATGCACAAACAGCTGGGACACTACAAAAAATCAGTTTGGTAGTATGATAGCACTGCACTGACACATATATTGCATAAGAAACCGTCAGATAGGATGTTACTAATACATGTATTATCACTTGTTCAATGTGGCTTTTTTGAAACTGTCAAATTTTTTCCTGTGGTACTCCACAACTTGTAGTAAGCAGCTTCTTTGCTCTGGGTCACTTGTGATCTGAGTTGCAAAGTCACTCATGAGTTTCACACCTCTCTCAGCCACATCATTGGTCACTTTCACTGACCTCACAAACTTCTGTGCATTCCTGTAGCTGTCATTGTCTTCCCAGGTGTCAGCAGGAGTAGTGAGCCAGTCACATTTCACTCGAAGAGCATCAAACAGAAAGTGAGACTCTGGCCCTACCAGGTCTGTGAGAACTGTAGCATCATTGATGACAGGAAACACTGGCTTGCCTTTCCTGTAACTCTCAGGTTTCTCTGTTTCTGACAGCTTGACTGCGAGCTTCTCTTTTGCAGACTTGGTCATGCTGGCATGTGAACTGAACAAGGGTAATGGCACTAGTGCCTGGGTCAGATACCAGCGGTGGTTGTTCATTTTCTTGAGAACAGAGGTTGCCAGTTCATAGTCATACTGCTTGTATTGCAGCATGTTCTTCATAAGCTGGAGGTCATGGATAGGTGCATCAGCTGCAGATGTGGTGGTCACCCAGTGGCTGGTGTAGAATAAGGTCAGGAACTTGTTCATCCTCTCCAGCTTGAAGATAGTGTCCGTGTTGTATTTTAGTTCCTTGGAAAACATGAGCATCTTCATACAATAAATGTTCCTGGCCATCCAGCGGGCTTGGTGAATGGCACCTGGCTTGGCCCAGTGGATACCTCGAGGAGGTTCCTCACCAAGCAGGATCAGGCACAGCTCTGCCACCTCTCTGTAATCTGCCCTCGGACTTGCTTCCTCAAGGAAATTGCTTAAGACTGCAATTGTGCTTGTCTTCTTCTGTTTCAAGTCTTGTTCAACTAGGCCCAGAACTCTTGGGCAGTCCTTAACCAACTTGTCCCACTTCTCTTTCACATTGCTGAACATTGGGTTGTCAGGACTCTTGACCTTACTGAACACAGCCTCCCATACACTTCCAATTATTACCTCTGATATGTGATGGCGACAAGCGAAGTAGAATACCTTTTTGCCTAGTTTTTCTTCAATAAGCTTCGCTGCACCCTTGTTGATGCCACTGTTGCTTGCTGTGGTATCAAATACCAAGCCTACAATGTTGTCTGTGAGACCCCCTGCTTCTATCAGTTCCAATGTAGCATTACACTGTTGGATTCCTGTGGAACTTTCTATGAAGGGCACACCAAGCAGCTTCCCTTCTTCATACTGTGGAGTACCAGAGACGAGCACTGCAAGACTTTCCACTGGATATCTTTTACCAAGAACATCCCGTAGAAGTTTTCCATCCCAGTGTAGTGTGCAGTAATCTGGCGGACTTTCCTTGAAGTTATTCATGTAACTTTGGCACAAGTTATGACGAGTGTTTATCCTATTTCGTCTTGTAGTAGAGGCTGATATAACAAAGTCATTAAGATCTGCGCCTCCTGCCTTCAACACTGCAGACACCATGGCTGTAGTCTGGTTGTCAGAGAGTGACAACCGATCTGCAGTGCTACAAATCTCTTCACTGGTCATAACTGAGTGTGGAAAGTGTAAGGTTATCATACTTAGTTTTGATGAACAACTTGGTGTTGTCTCAGTGTATTCTGAACCCTCACTAGTACCAGAGCCTTGACTGTTCTCTGGGTCTTCATCACTTGAGATTTTCCCAACTTCTGCTGCTGCAGCAGTCACTGATGATAACATTCTCTCTTCTCTTTCTTCTCGGAAGCTTTTCTCTCTAGACTTCTTCTCAAACACCTTATCATAACCTGACATGTGTGCCAGGCGAGTTGTCTGTTGGTCCAAGTAGAAATTGACGTCCTCTTCCTTGGTCTCCTTTGTGAGCAGCCTGTTGCTTCTTATCTCCTCCACAACATCCTTTGCTCCAATATCAAATAACTTGTCTAAGTCCTTCAGAAAGTTAGCTCGTTTCTCTTCGTCTGGTTTGTTATTTCTTCCCTTGTTTTTAACAATTTTCCTGTACCTTTCATGGAGGATCATGAAACGGTTGACTGCATTTGGTCTAGTTAGTGTTTTAATCCTTGCCATATTCCAGAATGGCAAAACGACATCCACTGTATCATGGGCTAAAGACCTATTGTCACTGTTGGGATTATCATTCCTCAAATGCAGGAAATACTGGAACACCTGGCGATTAGTAGGAAGTTGAGAGCCCCTGATGCTGGAGCTGGGTTGCCCAATGAGATACACATCACTGAATGACCTTGTGGCAGGAGTTGCCACCTTTCTTCTCTTTTCAGTTGGTTCATCCCGTTCACTTGTATCGCTGACCACTTTCCCACAGCATAGTTGTCTTCCAGATGCCATGTTGTCAGCAGTTCACAAATCTTAACAAATCAGCTTTAACTTACAATCTGAAATGAAGAGATAAAACATACTTAGTGATAATAAATTATATACATGCATTAAGAGTAACATTTTTGAGATAAAGTTATGTATTATATGATGGCATCCTTTCCAAGCATAAAAAATATATATGTTTGTGCATTAAAATTAGTTAAAATTTACACAGGTGTTCATGTGTTTACTACCATATGCAAGAGAATTTTATTAGCTTTCATTTGGTACCACTTTCAATGCTATAGCATCAACCTCTGGAAAGCTACAATGAAAATAAGGACATAATATCCCAAATTTTGCAGCGTTTTTGAAAAACGTCAACAATAAAATTACATGGCTCTTGAGGCAGGCATAGCCAAGGTCCAGGATCACAATAACTGGTATATTTAGCTAATTTAGACCTTGGAGAATGGGAATAATATCAGTTTCCATATGTTTGAAGAAAAAGGTCAATTTTGAAGAGGTCTAATATATATATATATATATATATATATATATATATATACTAGAAAATAGGTGACTCGTTAGGTTGTTTAGTGGATTGCATATTTGCGGTACATGCGAATAACACACCTGTCTGCAGATGAGAGATGTTCGGTTGGAAGAGGGGGGCACTGAAGAATTGAAATTTTCTCTGATTTTATATTTGGCCACCCAGAATTTTATTTCTCTCTGAAGGAGGAGTGAGTGTTTCCTTGGACGGGGTTTCATTCTAAGAAATGAAGACTGAACGAGTAATGTTCATATATTGTCTGCAGTTTGGCTCTTTTTAGGGGACACTGGCTCGCCGTCATCTCGAGTGGATAATCTGGGTGGTTCTTTTGGATGCTCGAATGGGAATGACTGAGAAAAAGACCGGAATCTAAGATTTCCGGTAACAAATGTAAAAATATTCTAGGAGATAATCAGAAGAGAGAAGTAAGAGAACTGGTCATCTGGGCGCCACACAGTCAGTTTTTCTTTCTGGAGTCTAACATTCAGTTGGATCTTTGTGTCTCTCAAAGCAAGATGGGCCTTTGGACTTGTGTTTTGATTTGGTCTCATTTGGCAAATCTGTTGTTACGAAACGAGTACCAGTGTAACATAAAAAATAAACCTCTGTTTTTTGTTTTAAACTGGAGTTGTGGTTTTATTTCGATGGAGAATTCTTATGTTGCAGCACTGACTGAGATGACACGATTGACACTGCGACGAGTATCAGAATCGAACAACAATCTTGGACCGACACAACGAGCTAATGATCACGGCCTGTGCAGTAAACGCACACAGATCTCGTTCATAGGGTTGAGACACCGAATCAAAAAAACAGTGAGTTGCTAAGTTAAATATGAAAAAATAAAATAAAAAGACAAAATCCTGAATGAATTGCTTTCTGCTCGCCATATGTCCCCTCTCCCTTTTTCTTTCCATATCTGTTTTCTGTGTTTCTATTTCAGCTAGGGATTAAATATTTTTTTATGCCGGTGGTGTTATTCCCTTTTGCTTGTAATGGACTATTCCAATCGTTTAATACTGTGTTTTCATTCGACTGTTAATACACAGGGGGGGGAGCGAGAGAACGGGAGAGAGAGAGAGAGAGAGAGAGAGAGGGAGAGAGAGAGAAGGGGAGCAATAGAACAGTATGAAATAAGAGAGAGGTCACAGAATATACCATGTGAGAGGAAGAGGGTGATATAAACTTAATTTGGTTAGTTAATTACAAATTACGCCTAATTAGAACATTTTAAATGGATTTTCTTTTAAAAAATAACTCAATCCCAAAATCAAGAAATATTGTAGCAATTTGATTAACTCTTCTTTGGGGGTAATAATAGATATACAATTTGATTATGAATGAACGCTTGCAAAAGCAACGTTTGACTTATGTCTCAGGGACGGAGAATCTTAAAGATAATCTGATTGACAAATCCAATGTACAAGTTTCAGTTGTTTGTGACGTATATAAACACTTATGCACCCGCTGTAGTCATCGTGAACCCAGGTTCTTGATCGTTGGTTTGGTTGTTTTGTTTTACGGCATATCAACCCTTTTCGGGTTATTAAATGCCGAATGCAGTCATTTTGGTGAAAGTTTTTATGCTTCAAGTTGTTTATATCTTCAAATATTTATTCATGGTGTTTAGTTTGGTTGTTTTGTTTTACGGCATATCAACCCTTTTCAGGTTATTTAATGCCGAATGCAGTCATTTTGGTGAAAGTTTTTATGCTTCAAGTTGTTTATATCTTCAAGTATTTATTCATGGTGTTTAGTTTGGTTGTCTTGTTTTACGGCACATCAACCCTTTTCAGGTTATTTAATGCCGAATGCAGTCATTTTGGTGAAAGTTTTTATGCTTCAAGTTGTTTATATCTTCAAATATTTATTCATGGTGTTTAGTTTGGTTGTCTTGTTTTACGGCATATCAACCCTTTTCAGGTTATTTAATGCCGAATGCAGTCATTTTGGTGAAAGTTTTTATGCTTCAAGTTCTTTATATGTTCAAATATTTATTAATGGTGTTTGGTTTGGTTGTTAAATCTGTTTCTATTTAACCCATAGTTGGGACCCTAACAGGTACTACCACTCCGTGTCAGGGTGGACCTGGGAGCAATGGTAATTAAGAGGAGGCTCCACATTCCCCAAAGTCCGTAAGCCGGATCTCACCATCGGATGTAGTTTAAGGTCATATCCAGGACCGGGAGTAGGGTAGGAAAAATAAAATAAAAAAGGGGAGGGAGAAAGGGAGAGGGGCTGTTGTTTTTGTTTTTGGTTTTGTAGAACATAATTAAGTTTTACAAACAAAAAAAACAAAAAACGTCAATGTAGGTGAATTTCGTCTCAGGGAGCCACAGGGCAGCCTGATCTGGTATCACCAGCCCAGGTTCTTGATCGTTGGGCGCGGATGTTTAGTTTTTATAAGAGGTTCATTGATATACATAAATTGGAACATTCACAAACAAAGTTATGGATCTCTGGATTTTGAAAAGTGTGGGCCACCTTTCGGAGAAAGATAAAGAAACAGACAGTCAGGCAGACAGTCATGTGGATAGACAGATGGATAACTTATCTTGTTACAGATAGCCACATTGTGCACGAGCGCCCTCACCCTCACTGAAACTCTTTGGGAAACGGTCACGTTTCACATCTGCTTGCTTAAGTTGTCAGCCAAACATAGTATGGCTTACGTCTTCCGGAAGTTAGGTGGTTTCTACAACTTCCACTAACTAAAAGACCCCCTATCCGTCAATCATTCCTCTATTCAACCTAAGGTTTTAATTATGTAACGTCAATAACATATTTGTAATCAGGGACCTATATCTTTTTGGAATGGAGATTATAATGGAGTCTGGAACTAAAACTACGCAACTCCCTACGTCACAATTCCTCAAATTATTACATTATATTCTCGTTCTCAGGTCTTTGAAATCTTAAATGTTTTTTTTAATAGTCTTCGTTACATCACACCATTTATGTTTGTACCTAATAAACTCATGCAATTGTATTTATACATAAAACGAAAGAGGGGATTCGTATAAAGAGGTCATTAATTTGCATATTGAGTTTAAAAGTTGCTGTTAACGAATAAGAACCTATTATTTTAATTCGATTTTTATAAATATAGGCCAAAATTCTGTTGGTCCTGGGTATGCCCTTAAACTGGTTGTGCGGCCCCAATTGGGGAGATTTAGGGAGTTCCGAGTCATCCCTTAGTTACCATTATTCTAAGATCCACCCTGATCCGGAGTGGTAGTACCTGTCACGTGGTCATCTATGAGGTAAATAGAATTTATCCGTTACGGACAATTTATTTATTAATAAATACAAAATGATAGAAAGGTTGATATGCCGTAAAACAAAACAATCGGACCATAATCGTTTGGATAATCTGATAAGAAAACTAAAAATCTGTGCGTATTTGCGTGTGGTTTGATTAGTCTTGATTACGCCATATCAACCCTTTTATTCAATACTGAAGGATAATTATATTGTACAGGGTGATTCATAAGTCACTTAGCTATTTTTTTTGAAATTCTAAAGTTAAAAAATACGGTAATACAAAACAGAAAGTTTATTCAACAAATTAATTTATTGGAGTTTAACATTACAGCACATTTTCAAAGTTTTCACCTTCGTTCTGCATGCATAGCTCCATTTTTTTTTGCGGAAAGGAATTTACGACTCTTTGTAGCATATTTGATTGATTGAGTGTTGGGCGAAGGAGGCTTTCTGTTCACATCACGTTTCCATTGCCTTTCAACAAGTGTGGGAGATTCATCAAATTTGGCCATATGAATAACAATAAAAATTCGCTCTTCAATTGTAAATGACATACTGCCTGAAAAAAAAAGCACATATGATGATTTACACAAATTTAAATAAATAAAAATAAATATATATAGAAACAAATATATAAACGAACAAATTTAAAATAACAAATAGCAGTAATTATAGAGTAAGATGACAATTATCAAAAGTTCATAGTATGTTTGTGCTTCATATGGTAATCATTTTAAATAGCTAAGTGACTTATGAATCACCCTGTATAATATTAATTAACAACAAGCTGTTATTTTACCGATAACCGCGAGGAGGGCATATTTTTCACAACCGTGTCAAAGTGTTGGTAAATGCAAAAGTTCGCTATGAATTTGAACTCGACTTGCCGAATTTCGCAGTCCGCATCACACCACTCGTGCTCCTTGTGTATCGAAGTATTTAAAGTATGGATACTGTCCGCTTGTTTGGGCTTCCTCTGGCATTTGACATCCCCGATAGTGTGTGGGTGGGGTTAAAGGTTTCCTCTTTGAGATTCGTCATATTCGACACGTTTCGATTTGTGTGAGAGTCAAATTGAGTAAAAGTCAAAACTCAATGACGTTGTTCTGCCTTTCAAAAATGGAATGTTGTGTGAGGTCAGATTTATTTTCGTTTAAAATTGTTATAACTCACTTGACATTTTTACTACTGAATCGAACAACAAATAAACAAATAAAAACCAACCTCAAAGATGATCCACAATGAGCGGAACAGATTTACACATTTTTGTCCATGTATTTTTTAGATGCGTCCACGTCTTTTTATAATAAGCGTTGTTAGTCAGTTCGTCTGTCACGCTTCAATTTGAAATAGTATTTCGTTGGTCTGTCACGCTTTAGTATGAAATAGCATTTTTTGTCTGTCACGTTTCAGTTTAAAATAGCAGTTTCCTTGGTCTGTCACGCTTTAGTTTGAAAGTTCATGTTTATCGGTCTGTCACGCTTCAGTTTAAAGAGCATTTTTGTTGGTCTGTCACGCTTTAGTTCAAAATAGCATTTTTGTTGGTCTGTCACGCTTCAGTTCAAAAGAGCATTTTTGTTGGTCTGCCACGCTTCAGTTTAAAATAGCAGTTTCGTTGGTCTGTCACGCTTCAGTTCAAAAGAGCATTTTTGTTGGTCTGTCACGCTTCAGTTTAAAATAGCAGTTTCGTTGGTCTGTCACGCTTCAGTTTGAAAAAGCATCTTTTGCTAAGTTTTAATAGCATTTTCGTTAGTCTGTCACACTTCAGTCAGTTTCAATAAACATGTTAATTGGTCTGTCAACTTAAGTTTGAAATAGTATTTTTGATGAAGTTTGAAATAGCATTTTCATTGCTCCGTTTCACTTAAGTTCGAAATAGCATTTTCATTGCTCCGTTTCACTTAAGTTCGAAATAGCATTTTCATTGCTCCGTTTCACTTAAGTTCAAAATAGCATTTTCCTTGGTCCGTTTCACTTAAGTTTGAAATAGCATTTTCATTGCTCCGTTTCACTTAAGTTTGAAATAGCATTTTCATTGGTCCGTTTCACTTAAGTTCGAAATAGCATTTTCATTGGTCCGTTTCACTTAAGTTCGAAATAGCATTTTCATTGGTCCGTTTCACTTAAGTTCGAAATAGCATTTTCATTGGTCCGTTTCACTTAAGTTTGAAATAGCATTTTCATTGGTCCGTTTCACTTAAGTTTGAAATAGCATTTTCATTGCTCCGTTTCACTTAAGTTTGAAATAGCATTTTCATTGGTCCGTTTCACTTAAGTTCGAAATAGCATTTTCATTGGTCCGTTTCACTTAAGTTCGAAATAGCATTTTCATTGGTCCGTTTCACTTAAGTTCGAAATAGCATTTTCATTGGTCCGTTTCACTTAAGTTTGAAATAGCATTTTCATTGCTCCGTTTCACTTAAGTTTGAAATAGCATTTTCATTGGTCCGTTTCACTTAAGTTTGAAATAGCATTTTCATTGCTCCGTTTCACTTAAGTTTGAAATAGCATTTTCATTGGTCCGTTTCACTTAAGTTTGAAATAGCATTTTCATTGGTCCGTTTCACTTAAGTTTGAAATAGCATTTTCATTGCTCCGTTTCACTTAAGTTTGAAATAGCATTTTCATTGGTCCGTTTCACTTAAGTTCGAAATAGCATTTTCATTGCTCCGTTTCACTTAAGTTCAAAATAGCATTTTCCTTGGTCCGTTTCACTTAAGTTTGAAATAGCATTTTCATTGCTCCGTTTCACTTAAGTTTGAAATAGCATTTTCATTGGTCCGTTTCACTTAAGTTCGAAATAGCATTTTCATTGCTCCGTTTCACTTAAGTTCAAAATAGCATTTTCCTTGGTCCGTTTCACTTAAGTTTGAAATAGCATTTTCATTGCTCCGTTTCACTTAAGTTTGAAATAGCATTTTCATTGCTCCGTTTCACTTAAGTTTGAAATAGCATTTTCATTGGTCCGTTTCACTTAAGTTTGAAATAGCATTTTCATTGCTCCGTTTCACTTAAGTTTGAAATAGCATTTTCATTGGTCCGTTTCACTTAAGTTCGAAATAGCATTTTCATTGGTCCGTTTCACTTAAGTTCGAAATAGCATTTTCATTGCTCCGTTTCACTTAAGTTCGAAATAGCATTTTCATTGCTCCGTTTCACTTAAGTTCGAAATAGCATTTTCATTGCTCCGTTTCACTTAAGTTCGAAATAGCATTTTCATTGCTCCGTTTCACTTAAGTTCAAAATAGCATTTTCCTTGGTCCGTTTCACTTAAGTTTGAAATAGCATTTTCATTGCTCCGTTTCACTTAAGTTTGAAATAGCATTTTCATTGCTCCGTTTCACTTAAGTTTGAAATAGCATTTTCATTGCTCCGTTTCACTTAAGTTTGAAATAGCATTTTCATTGGTCCGTTTCACTTAAGTTCGAAATAGCATTTTCATTGGTCCGTTTCACTTAAGTTCGAAATAGCATTTTCATTGGTCCGTTTCACTTAAGTTCGAAATAGCATTTTCATTGGTCCGTTTCACTTAAGTTTGAAATAGCATTTTCATTGGTCCGTTTCACTTAAGTTTGAAATAGCATTTTCATTGCTCCGTTTCACTTAAGTTTGAAATAGCATTTTCATTGGTCCGTTTCACTTAAGTTCGAAATAGCATTTTCATTGGTCCGTTTCACTTAAGTTCGAAATAGCATTTTCATTGGTCCGTTTCACTTAAGTTCGAAATAGCATTTTCATTGGTCCATTTCACTTAAGTTTGAAATAGCATTTTCATTGCTCCGTTTCACTTAAGTTTGAAATAGCATTTTCATTGGTCCGTTTCACTTAAGTTTGAAATAGCATTTTCATTGGTCCGTTTCACTTAAGTTTGAAATAGCATTTTCATTGCTCCGTTTCACTTAAGTTTGAAATAGCATTTTCATTGGTCCGTTTCACTTAAGTTTGAAATAGCATTTTCATTGCTCCGTTTCACTTAAGTTTGAAATAGCATTTTCATTGGTCCGTTTCACTTAAGTTCGAAATAGCATTTTCATTGCTCCGTTTCACTTAAGTTCAAAATAGCATTTTCCTTGGTCCGTTTCACTTAAGTTTGAAATAGCATTTTCATTGCTCCGTTTCACTTAAGTTTGAAATAGCATTTTCATTGGTCCGTTTCACTTAAGTTCGAAATAGCATTTTCATTGCTCCGTTTCACTTAAGTTCAAAATAGCATTTTCCTTGGTCCGTTTCACTTAAGTTTGAAATAGCATTTTCATTGCTCCGTTTCACTTAAGTTTGAAATAGCATTTTCATTGCTCCGTTTCACTTAAGTTTGAAATAGCATTTTCATTGGTCCGTTTCACTTAAGTTTGAAATAGCATTTTCATTGCTCCGTTTCACTTAAGTTTGAAATAGCATTTTCATTGGTCCGTTTCACTTAAGTTCGAAATAGCATTTTCATTGGTCCGTTTCACTTAAGTTCGAAATAGCATTTTCATTGGTCCGTTTCACTTAAGTTCGAAATAGCATTTTCATTGCTCCGTTTCACTTAAGTTTGAAATAGCATTTTCATTGGTCCGTTTCACTTAAGTTCGAAATAGCATTTTCATTGGTCCGTTTCACTTAAGTTCAAAATAGCATTTTCATTGGTCCGTTTCACTTAAGTTTGAAATAGCATTTTCATTGCTCCGTTTCACTTAAGTTTGAAATAGCATTTTCATTGCTCCGTTTCACTTAAGTTCGAAATAGCATTTTCATTGGTCCGTTTCACTTAAGTTTGAAATAGCATTTTCATTGGTCCGTTTCACTTAAGTTTGAAATAGCATTTTCATTGCTCCGTTTCACTTAAGTTCGAAATAGCATTTTCATTGCTCCGTTTCACTTAAGTTCAAAATAGCATTTTCATTGGTCCGTTTCACTTAAGTTTGAAATAGCATTTTCATTGCTCCGTTTCACTTAAGTTTGAAATAGCATTTTCATTGCTCCGTTTCACTTAAGTTCGAAATAGCATTTTCATTGGTCCGTTTCACTTAAGTTTGAAATAGCATTTTCATTGGTCCGTTTCACTTAAGTTTGAAATAGCATTTTCATTGGTCCGTTTCACTTAAGTTTGAAATAGCATTTTCATTGGTCCGTTTCACTTAAGTTTGAAATAGCATTTTCATTGCTCCGTTTCACTTAAGTTTGAAATAGCATTTTCATTGGTCCGTTTCACTTAAGTTCGAAATAGCATTTTCATTGGTCCGTTTCACTTAAGTTCGAAATAGCATTTTCATTGGTCCGTTTCACTTAAGTTCGAAATAGCATTTTCATTGGTCCGTTTCACTTAAGTTTGAAATAGCATTTTCATTGCTCCGTTTCACTTAAGTTCGAAATAGCATTTTCATTGCTCCGTTTTACTTAAGTTCGAAATAGCATTTTCATTGGTCCGTTTCACTTAAGTTTGAAATAGCATTTTCATTGCTCCGTTTCACTTAAGTTTGAAATAGCATTTTCATTGGTCCGTTTCACTTAAGTTTGAAATAGCATTTTCATTGCTCCGTTTCACTTAAGTTTGAAATAGCATTTTCATTGCTCCGTTTCACTTAAGTTCGAAATAGCATTTTCATTGCTCCGTTTCACTTAAGTTCAAAATAGCATTTTCATTGGTCCGTTTCACTTAAGTTTGAAATAGCATTTTCATTGCTCCGTTTCACTTAAGTTTGAAATAGCATTTTCATTGCTCCGTTTCACTTAAGTTCGAAATAGCATTTTCATTGGTCCGTTTCACTTAAGTTTGAAATAGCATTTTCATTGGTCCGTTTCACTTAAGTTTGAAATAGCATTTTCATTGGTCCGTTTCACTTAAGTTTGAAATAGCATTTTCATTGGTCCGTTTCACTTAAGTTTGAAATAGCATTTTCATTGGTCCGTTTCACTTAAGTTTGAAATAGCATTTTCATTGGTCCGTTTCACTTAAGTTCGAAATAGCATTTTCATTGGTCCGTTTCACTTAAGTTCGAAATAGCATTTTCATTGGTCCGTTTCACTTAAGTTCGAAATAGCATTTTCATTGGTCCGTTTCACTTAAGTTTGAAATAGCATTTTCATTGCTCCGTTTCACTTAAGTTCGAAATAGCATTTTCATTGCTCCGTTTCACTTAAGTTCGAAATAGCATTTTCATTGGTCCGTTTCACTTAAGTTTGAAATAGCATTTTCATTGCTCCGTTTCACTTAAGTTTGAAATAGCATTTTCATTGGTCCGTTTCACTTAAGTTTGAAATAGCATTTTCATTGCTCCGTTTCACTTAAGTTTGAAATAGCATTTTCATTGCTCCGTTTCACTTAAGTTTGAAATAGCATTTTCATTGCTCCGTTTCACTTAAGTTTGAAATAGCATTTTCATTGGTCCGTTTCACTTAAGTTTGAAATAGCATTTTCATTGCTCCGTTTCACTTAAGTTTGAAATAGCATTTTCATTGGTCCGTTTCACTTAAGTTTGAAATAGCATTTTCATTGCTCCGTTTCACTTAAGTTTGAAATAGCATTTTCATTGCTCCGTTTCACTTAAGTTTGAAATAGCATTTTCATTGCTCCGTTTCACTTAAGTTTGAAATAGCATTTTCATTGCTCCGTTTCACTTAAGTTTGAAATAGCATTTTCATTGGTCCGTTTCACTTAAGTTTGAAATAGCATTTTCATTGCTCCGTTTCACTTAAGTTTGAAATAGCATTTTCATTGGTCCGTTTCACTTAAGTTTGAAATAGCATTTTCATTGCTCCGTTTCACTTAAGTTTGAAATAGCATTTTCATTGGTCCGTTTCACTTAAGTTCGAAATAGCATTTTCATTGCTCCGTTTCACTTAAGTTTGAAATAGCATTTTCATTGCTCCGTTTCACTTAAGTTCGAAATAGCATTTTCATCGCTCCGTTTCACTTAAGTTCGAAATAGCATTTTCATTGCTCCGTTTCACTTAAGTTTGAAATAGCATTTTCATTGGTCCGTTTCACTTAAGTTTGAAATAGCATTTTCATTGCTCCGTTTCACTTAAGTTTGAAATAGCATTTTCATTGGTCCGTTTCACTTAAGTTTGAAATAGCATTTTCATTGCTCCGTTTCACTTAAGTTTGAAATAGCATTTTCATTGCTCCGTTTCACTTAAGTTTGAAATAGCATTTTCATTGGTCCGTTTCACTTAAGTTTGAAATAGCATTTTCATTGCTCCGTTTCACTTAAGTTTGAAATAGCATTTTCATTGGTCCGTTTCACTTAAGTTTGAAATAGCATTTTCATTGCTCCGTTTCACTTAAGTTTGAAATAGCATTTTCATTGCTCCGTTTCACTTAAGTTTGAAATAGCATTTTCATTGGTCCGTTTCACTTAAGTTCGAAATAGCATTTTCATTGGTCCGTTTCACTTAAGTTCGAAATAGCATTTTCATTGGTCCGTTTCACTTAAGTTTGAAATAGCATTTTCATTGCTCCGTTTCACTTAAGTTCGAAATAGCATTTTCATTGCTCCGTTTCACTTAAGTTCGAAATAGCATTTTCATCGGTCCGTTTCACTTAAGTTTGAAATAGCATTTTCATTGCTCCGTTTCACTTAAGTTTGAAATAGCATTTTCATTGGTCCGTTTCACTTAAGTTTGAAATAGCATTTTCATTGCTCCGTTTCACTTAAGTTTGAAATAGCATTTTCATTGCTCCGTTTCACTTAAGTTTGAAATAGCATTTTCATTGCTCCGTTTCACTTAAGTTTGAAATAGCATTTTCATTGGTCCGTTTCACTTAAGTTTGAAATAGCATTTTCATTGCTCCGTTTCACTTAAGTTTGAAATAGCATTTTCATTGCTCCGTTTCACTTAAGTTTGAAATAGCATTTTCATTGCTCCGTTTCACTTAAGTTTGAAATAGCATTTTCATTGCTCCGTTTCACTTAAGTTTGAAATAGCATTTTCATTGCTCCGTTTCACTTAAGTTTGAAATAGCATTTTCATTGCTCCGTTTCACTTAAGTTTGAAATAGCATTTTCATTGGTCCGTTTCACTTAAGTTTGAAATAGCATTTTCATTGCTCCGTTTCACTTAAGTTTGAAATAGCATTTTCATTGCTCCGTTTCACTTAAGTTTGAAATAGCATTTTCATTGCTCCGTTTCACTTAAGTTTGAAATAGCATTTTCATTGGTCCGTTTCACTTAAGTTCGAAATAGCATTTTCATTGCTCCGTTTCACTTAAGTTTGAAATAGCATTTTCATTGCTCCGTTTCACTTAAGTTCGAAATAGCATTTTCATCGCTCCGTTTCACTTAAGTTCGAAATAGCATTTTCATTGCTCCGTTTCACTTAAGTTTGAAATAGCATTTTCATTGCTCCGTTTCACTTAAGTTTGAAATAGCATTTTCATTGCTCCGTTTCACTTAAGTTTGAAATAGCATTTTCATTGGTCCGTTTCACTTAAGTTTGAAATAGCATTTTCATTGCTCCGTTTCACTTAAGTTTGAAATAGCATTTTCATTGCTCCGTTTCACTTAAGTTTGAAATAGCATTTTCATTGGTCCGTTTCACTTAAGTTTGAAATAGCATTTTCATTGCTCCGTTTCACTTAAGTTTGAAATAGCATTTTCATTGCTCCGTTTCACTTAAGTTTGAAATAGCATTTTCATTGCTCCGTTTCACTTAAGTTTGAAATAGCATTTTCATTGCTCCGTTTCACTTAAGTTTGAAATAGCATTTTCATTGCTCCGTTTCACTTAAGTTTGAAATAGCATTTTCATTGGTCCGTTTCACTTAAGTTTGAAATAGCATTTTCATTGGTCCGTTTCACTTAAGTTTGAAATAGCATTTTCATTGCTCCGTTTCACTTAAGTTTGAAATAGCATTTTCATTGCTCCGTTTCACTTAAGTTTGAAATAGCATTTTCATTGGTCCGTTTCACTTAAGTTCGAAATAGCATTTTCATTGGTCCGTTTAACTTAAGTTTGAAATAGCATTTTCATTGGTCCGTTTCACTTAAGTTTGAAATAGCATTTTCATTGCTCCGTTTCACTTAAGTTTGAAATAGCATTTTCATTGCTCCGTTTCACTTAAGTTTGAAATAGCATTTTCATTGCTCCGTTTCACTTAAGTTTGAAATAGCATTTTCATTGCTCCGTTTCACTTAAGTTTGAAATAGCATTTTCATTGCTCCGTTTCACTTAAGTTTGAAATAGCATTTTCATTGGTCCGTTTCACTTAAGTTCGAAATAGCATTTTCATTGGTCCGTTTCACTTAAGTTTGAAATAGCATTTTCATTGGTCCGTTTCACTTAAGTTTGAAATAGCATTTTCATTGGTCCGTTTCACTTAAGTTTGAAATAGCATTTTCATTGCTCCGTTTCACTTAAGTTTGAAATAGCATTTTCATTGCTCCGTTTCACTTAAGTTTGAAATAGCATTTTCATTGGTCCGTTTCACTTAAGTTTGAAATAGCATTTTCATTGCTCCGTTTCACTTAAGTTTGAAATAGCATTTTCATTGGTCCGTTTCACTTAAGTTTGAAATAGCATTTTCATTGCTCCGTTTCACTTAAGTTTGAAATAGCATTTTCATTGCTCCGTTTCACTTAAGTTTGAAATAGCATTTTCATTGGTCCGTTTCACTTAAGTTCGAAATAGCATTTTCATTGGTCCGTTTCACTTAAGTTCGAAATAGCATTTTCATTGGTCCGTTTCACTTAAGTTTGAAATAGCATTTTCATTGCTCCGTTTCACTTAAGTTCGAAATAGCATTTTCATTGCTCCGTTTCACTTAAGTTCGAAATAGCATTTTCATTGGTCCGTTTCACTTAAGTTTGAAATAGCATTTTCATTGCTCCGTTTCACTTAAGTTTGAAATAGCATTTTCATTGGTCCGTTTCACTTAAGTTTGAAATAGCATTTTCATTGCTCCGTTTCACTTAAGTTTGAAATAGCATTTTCATTGCTCCGTTTCACTTAAGTTTGAAATAGCATTTTCATTGCTCCGTTTCACTTAAGTTTGAAATAGCATTTTCATTGGTCCGTTTCACTTAAGTTTGAAATAGCATTTTCATTGCTCCGTTTCACTTAAGTTTGAAATAGCATTTTCATTGCTCCGTTTCACTTAAGTTTGAAATAGCATTTTCATTGCTCCGTTTCACTTAAGTTTGAAATAGCATTTTCATTGCTCCGTTTCACTTAAGTTTGAAATAGCATTTTCATTGCTCCGTTTCACTTAAGTTTGAAATAGCATTTTCATTGCTCCGTTTCACTTAAGTTTGAAATAGCATTTTCATTGGTCCGTTTCACTTAAGTTTGAAATAGCATTTTCATTGCTCCGTTTCACTTAAGTTTGAAATAGCATTTTCATTGCTCCGTTTCACTTAAGTTTGAAATAGCATTTTCATTGCTCCGTTTCACTTAAGTTTGAAATAGCATTTTCATTGGTCCGTTTCACTTAAGTTCGAAATAGCATTTTCATTGGTCCGTTTCACTTAAGTTTGAAATAGCATTTTCATTGCTCCGTTTCACTTAAGTTCGAAATAGCATTTTCATCGCTCCGTTTCACTTAAGTTCGAAATAGCATTTTCATTGCTCCGTTTCACTTAAGTTTGAAATAGCATTTTCATTGCTCCGTTTCACTTAAGTTTGAAATAGCATTTTCATTGCTCCGTTTCACTTAAGTTTGAAATAGCATTTTCATTGGTCCGTTTCACTTAAGTTTGAAATAGCATTTTCATTGCTCCGTTTCACTTAAGTTTGAAATAGCATTTTCATTGCTCCGTTTCACTTAAGTTTGAAATAGCATTTTCATTGGTCCGTTTCACTTAAGTTTGAAATAGCATTTTCATTGCTCCGTTTCACTTAAGTTTGAAATAGCATTTTCATTGCTCCGTTTCACTTAAGTTTGAAATAGCATTTTCATTGCTCCGTTTCACTTAAGTTTGAAATAGCATTTTCATTGCTCCGTTTCACTTAAGTTTGAAATAGCATTTTCATTGCTCCGTTTCACTTAAGTTTGAAATAGCATTTTCATTGGTCCGTTTCACTTAAGTTTGAAATAGCATTTTCATTGGTCCGTTTCACTTAAGTTTGAAATAGCATTTTCATTGCTCCGTTTCACTTAAGTTTGAAATAGCATTTTCATTGCTCCGTTTCACTTAAGTTTGAAATAGCATTTTCATTGGTCCGTTTCACTTAAGTTCGAAATAGCATTTTCATTGGTCCGTTTCACTTAAGTTTGAAATAGCATTTTCATTGGTCCGTTTCACTTAAGTTTGAAATAGCATTTTCATTGCTCCGTTTCACTTAAGTTTGAAATAGCATTTTCATTGCTCCGTTTCACTTAAGTTTGAAATAGCATTTTCATTGCTCCGTTTCACTTAAGTTTGAAATAGCATTTTCATTGCTCCGTTTCACTTAAGTTTGAAATAGCATTTTCATTGCTCCGTTTCACTTAAGTTTGAAATAGCATTTTCATTGGTCCGTTTCACTTAAGTTCGAAATAGCATTTTCATTGGTCCGTTTCACTTAAGTTTGAAATAGCATTTTCATTGGTCCGTTTCACTTAAGTTTGAAATAGCATTTTCATTGCTCCGTTTCACTTAAGTTTGAAATAGCATTTTCATTGCTCCGTTTCACTTAAGTTTGAAATAGCATTTTCATTGCTCCGTTTCACTTAAGTTTGAAATAGCATTTTCATTGCTCCGTTTCACTTAAGTTTGAAATAGCATTTTCATTGCTCCGTTTCACTTAAGTTTGAAATAGCATTTTCATTGCTCCGTTTCACTTAAGTTTGAAATAGCATTTTCATTGGTCCGTTTCACTTAAGTTCGAAATAGCATTTTCATTGGTCCGTTTCACTTAAGTTTGAAATAGCATTTTCATTGGTCCGTTTCACTTAAGTTTGAAATAGCATTTTCATTGCTCCGTTTCACTTAAGTTTGAAATAGCATTTTCATTGCTCCGTTTCACTTAAGTTTGAAATAGCATTTTCATTGCTCCGTTTCACTTAAGTTTGAAATAGCATTTTCATTGCTCCGTTTCACTTAAGTTTGAAATAGCATTTTCATTGCTCCGTTTCACTTAAGTTTGAAATAGCATTTTCATTGCTCCGTTTCACTTAAGTTTGAAATAGCATTTTCATTGGTCCGTTTCACTTAAGTTTGAAATAGCATTTTCATTGCTCCGTTTCACTTAAGTTTGAAATAGCATTTTCATTGCTCCGTTTCACTTAAGTTTGAAATAGCATTTTCATTGCTCCGTTTCACTTAAGTTTGAAATAGCATTTTCATTGGTCCGTTTCACTTAAGTTCGAAATAGCATTTTCATTGGTCCGTTTCACTTAAGTTTGAAATAGCATTTTCATTGGTCCGTTTCACTTAAGTTCGAAATAGCATTTTCATTGCTCCGTTTCACTTAAGTTTGAAATAGCATTTTCATTGGTCCGTTTCACTTAAGTTCGAAATAGCATTTTCATTGGTCCGTTTCACTTAAGTTCGAAATAGCATTTTCATTGCTCCGTTTCACTTACGTTTGAAATAGCATTTTCATTTAAACAATGAAGAAATGACACAATTTTAATTGATTAATTAAGTTAAATTACTTTTGAAATACTTAAATAAATTTCTGTTTCATGAAAGATTGAGAAATATTCATTTCAACAAAATATTGTTTTCACGCTCGATTTGATTTAAATGGTCATATTCTTCATGTTATGGTGACAGTTAAACCCAGAGCGCCTGGTTTAATTATAAATAACTAGCGTAAAAGGTCATAACTAAATCATAAATTGAGAAATTATATTTTCGGGTCTACGATTAATTATGGTCATACTTGGAAAAGTAAAAAAGCATTACGAGACAAAATTATATTTGTTTTTGAAGAAAATTGTTAGGAGATAGTTCCTATAATAAATAGTTCCTATAATAAATTGTAGTTATAATTTGAAAGGTTATTTCAGGTTCAAAATGACAACAGGAGAAAAGTATTTGGTTGGACAATGTGATTATCAAGAAATAGTTTCCAGAAATTCATATTTAGGTTAGCAAATTGAAAAGGTCACGAAAGTGCACTTTCCATATCTGATAAATACAATTACTTGTCAAAAATAGTAACAGCTAATTTCGAAATAAGGCCCAGCTCATATTAGGGATTACACCTAAATACCCCTTTTAATTTTTTTCAACATAGTTAACCCCAAACAAGGCAGGCCCCCACTGTAGACGTAAATGGGCTACCGAAAAGAAAGAAAAGGAGAGAAGGTTGGGGGGGGGGGGGGTCAACCTAAACTGGGATCTGCGCAGCGAGATCTCTGTTTACATTAATTTTAAATTTCTGCATGTCAGTACTGTCGGGAAAACAGGGGACAGGGAGGGAGTTCCAGAGGCCAGCAGCAGGAGGAAAGAAGCTATTTGAGTAGAAACCTCTCCGGCATCTGGGGACCGCCACAGTGAATAGATGGGATTTAGTTGATTGTCGAGTTGGTCTAATGAATTTACATCGAAGGGGCACCAGAGTAGCCAATTCATCGGAGAATAATCCATTGAAGTATTTGTAAAACAAGCACAAGGATGCTACATTGCGGCGATGGGACAAGGATTGGAGCTTGGTTGACAGTGAGGAACCTATTAGGTTGGCGACTCTTTTTTTGGACCTTGTCAAGGAGGGAGAGAGTAGTAGATGATGAACCAGCCCAGATGTGGCAACAATACTCCATGCATGGGCGGATGGTGGCTTTGTAGAGATACAGGATAATGTCAGGTGTGAGGAGTTTACTAGCACGGTAGAGGGAGCCAACATTCTTTGCGGCAGCATTGACAAAGTCCTCAATGTATTTGTTCCAATTCATGTTACTTGTAAAGGTTAGGCTGAGGAGTTTGAAAAATGAACTGTCAGGTAGGGTGCTATCAGCCATGACAATCGATGGTTTGAGAGGTTTCTTGTAGTTATTAAAGGAAAGGAGCTTTGTCTTTGCGGCATTAAAATATCATCAGAGGAATTACATAGATAGATAAGATTTTAATCTTTGAAAAGCCTTGGCTTAAGGAAAGAAAAATAAACATGTTTTTACCGAGTACACCTTGCATTGAACAATCGAAGTTGAAATAGATTTGTCATTCGTACATCTTTATCTCTCTTCTCTCATTTATCTTTATAATTGCTCTATCTCGTATATTGAGCTTAAACTTTTTCACTATAGGTTATATCCTCTAAAAGTATATTTTAGTTTCATATTTTATATATATATATATATATATATATATATATATATATATATATATATGTGTGTGTGTGTGTGCTAAATAAAAAACAAATCTTATGAGAATGCGTTCAAATAACTAGCTGTGATTTATTATGTTTTACGGTTTATCAACCCTTTCATTCAATACTGAATCCGAATACCATTGCATAAAAATCATTAACCACAAGCTATTTTATCTATAGAGGGGGGGGGGGGGGAGCAGTCATAACTTTTACACTGGTGTAAGAGTGTAAGTAAATGCAATTTTAACTCGACTTGCCGGATTGCACAGTCCACGCCACATCACTCGTGCTCTTTGTGTATCTATGTATTAAAAGTTTGGATATTGTCCACAAGTTTGGGATTCCTTTTTATGGCCACAGCTCTCGTAAATTGTATCACTAGCTAAAATCCACCCTCTGACATTTTACCTTCCGGCTAGTAGGGGGATAAAGCCCCCTTTTTGGGACCCGTTACTTTCGATGCATTTCGATTTGTGTCAGAATAAAATTGAGTGAAAGTCAAACAAAAACAACGTGACAGAATTCGTTGCGTTTAAAAATGAAAAGTTGTGTGAGGTCAGCTTTATTTCCGTTTAAAATTGTTATAACTAATTTGACATTTTTACTACTGAATTGAACAAAACATAAACAATTATAAACAAATAAAAACAAACCTCAAAGATTATCGACAATGAGCGGAACAGATTTTCACTTTGTTAAAAGTATTTTGTGAGATGTGTCCTCGCCGTTTTATGAAACGCTTTGTTAGTCGTTTGGTCTGTAACGATTCAGTTTGAAATAGGATTTTCGTTGTTCTGTAACGATTCAGTTTGAAATAGGATTTTCGTTGTTCTGTAACGATTCAGTTTGAAATAGGATTTTTATTGGACTTTAACGATTCAGTTTGAAATAGCATTTTCATTGGTCTGTAACGATTCAGTTTGAAATAGAATTTCCGTTGGTTTGTAACGATTCAGTTTGAAATAAGATTTTCGGTGTTCTGTAACGATTCAGTTTGAAATAGGATTTTTATTTGTGAGTAACGATTCAGTTTGAAATAGTGTTTTCATTGGTCTGTAACGATTCAGTTTGAAATAGGATTTTCGTTGTTCTGTAACGATTCAGCATTTTCATTGGTCTGTAACGATTCAGTTTGAAATAGCATTTTCATTGGTCTGTAACGATTCAGTTTGAAATAGGATTTTTATTGGACTTTAACGATTCAGTTTGAAATAGCATTTTCATTGGTCTGTAACGATTCAGTTTGAAATAGAATTTCCGTTGGTTTGTAACGATTCAGTTTGAAATAAGATTTTCGGTGTTCTGTAACGATTCAGTTTGAAATAGGATTTTTATTTGTGAGTAACGATTCAGTTTGAAATAGTGTTTTCATTGGTCTGTAACGATTCAGTTTGAAATAGGATTTTCGTTGTTCTGTAACGATTCAGCATTTTCATTGGTCTGTAACGATTCAGTTTGAAATAGCATTTTCATTGGTCTGTAACGATTCAGTTTGAAATAGCATTTTCGTTGGTCTGTAGCGATTCAGTTTGAAATAGAATTTTCATTGGTCTGTAAGGATTCAGTTGGAAATAGGATTTTCATTGGTCTGTAACGATTCAGTTTGAAATAGAATTTTAATTGGTCTGTAACGATTCAGTTTGAAATAGCATTTTCATTGGTATGTAACGATACAGTTTTAAATAGCATTTTTATTGGTCTTTTACGATTCGGTTTGTAAATAGCATTTTCATTGGTCTGTAACGATTCAGTTTGAAATAGCATTTTCATTAGTCTGTAACGATTCAGTTTGAAATAGCATTTTCATTGGTCTGTAACAATTCAGTTTGAAATAGCATTTTCATTGGTCTGTAACGATTCAGTTTGAAATAGCATTTTCATGGGTCTGTAACAATTCAGTTTGAAATAGCATTTTTATTGGTCTGTAACGATTCATTTTGAAATAGCATTTTCATTGGTCGGTAACGATTCAGATTGAAATAAGATTTTCATTGGTCTGTAACGATACAGTTTGAAATAGCATTTTCATTAGTCTGTAACGATTCAGTTTGAAATAGCATTTTCATTTGTCTGTAACGATTAAGTTTTAAATAGCATTTTCGTTGGTCTGTAACGATTCAGTTTGAAATAGCATTTTCCTTGGTCTGTAACGATTCAGTTTGAAATAGGATTTTCATTGGTCTGTAACGATGCAGTTTGAAATAGGATTTTTATTGGTGTGTAACGATTCAGTTGGAAATAGGATTTTCATTGGTCTGTAACAATTTAGTTTGAAATAGCATTTTCATTGGTCTGTAACGATACAGTTTGAAATAGGATTTTCATTTGTCTGTAACGATTAAGTTTGAAATAGCATTTTCGTTGGTCTGTAACGATTCAGTTTGAAATAGCATTTTCCTTGGTCTGTAAGGATTCAGTTTGAAATAGGATTTTCATTGGTCTGTAACAATGCAGTTTGAAATAGGATTTTTATTTGTGTGTAACGATTCAGTTTGAAATAGCGTTTTCATTGGTCTGTATCGATTCAGTTTGAAATAGCATTTTTATTGGTCTGTAACGATACAGTTTGAAATAGGATTTTCATTTGTCTGTAACGAATCAGTTTGAAATAGCATTTTCATTGGTCTGTACCGATTCGGCTTGTAAATAGCATTTTCGTTGGTCTGTAACGATACAGTTTGAAATAGGATTTTCATTGGTCTGTAATGATTCAGTTTGAAATAACATTTTCATTGGTCTGTAACGATTCAGTTTGAAATAGCATTTTTATTGGTCTGTAGCGATTCAGTTCGAAATAGCATTTTCATTGGTCTGTAACGATTCAGTTTGAAATAGCATTTTCATTGGTCTGTAACGATTCAGTTGTAAATGGCATTTTCATTGGTCTGTAACGATTCAGTTTGAAATAGCATTTTCATTGGTATGTAACGATTCAGTTTGAAATAGCATTTTCATTGGTCTGTAACGATTCAGTTTGAAATAGCATTTTCATTGGTCTGTAACGATTCAGTTTGAAATAGCATTTTCAGTGGTCCGTAACGATTCAGTTTGAAATGGCATTTTAAGTGGTCTGTAACGATTTAGTTATAAATAGCATTTTCATTGGTCTGTAACGATATAGTTTGAAATAGCATTTTCATTGGTCCGTTACGATTTAGTTTAAAATAGCATTTTCATTGGTCTGTAATGATTCGGTTTGTAAATAGCATTTTCATTGGTCTGTAGCGATTCAGTTTGAAATAGCATTTTCATTAGTCTGTAACGATTCAGTTTGAAATAGCATTTTCATTTGTCTGTAACAATTCAGTTTGAAATAGCATTTTCATTGGTCTGTAACGATTCAGTTTGAAATAGCATTTTCATTGGTCTGTAACGATTCAGTCTGAAATAGCACTTTCATTGGTCTGTACCGATTCAGTTTTAAATAGCATTTTAATTGGTCTTTAACGATTCAGTTTGAAATAGGATTTTCATTGGTCTATAACGATTTAGTTTGAAATATGATTTTTATTTGTCTGTCACGCTTCAATATTAAATAGGATTTTTTTTTGTCTGTCACGATTAAAATAATATTTTCATTTGTCTGTCACGATTAAAATAATATTTTCATTTGTCTGTCACGATTACATTTCTGTTACATTTCAGTTTTAGATGACATTTCTATTTGTCAGTCACGTTTCAATTTCAAATAGTATTTTTTTTATTGATCTCTCATGCTTTGATTTTAAATAGCATTTCCATTGTTCTGTCACGTTTCAGTTTGAAATAATATTTTCATTTGTCTGTCACGTTTCATATTAAAAAAAGCATTTTTATTGTCTGGCACGCTTTAGTTTGAAATAGCATTTTTATTAGTCTTTCAGGCTTTAGTTTTAAATGGCATTTTCATTTGTTTGTCACACTTCAGTTTGAAAAAAATATAAATTTCACTGGTCTGTCACGATTCAGTGTAAAATAGTATTTAACTGGTCCGTCACGCTTCAGTTCAAAAGGAGATTTTCATGTGTCTGCTACGAATTTTCATTGAACTGTCACGCTTCATTTATAAATGCCATTTTCATTTGTCTGTCACTCTTTAGTTTAGAATATAATTTTAATTGGTCTGTCATGCTTAAGTTTTTAATAGCATATTCATTGGTCAGTCACGATTCAGTTAGAAATAGCATTTTATTTGTTTGTCACGATTTGGTTTTTTGTCTGTAACGCTTCAACTGTAAATAGAATGTTCATTGTACTGTCACCCTGACGTTTGAAATAGCATTTTTATTTGTTTGTCACGATTTGGTTTTCAATAGCAATTTTTTTCTGTCACGCTTCAACTGTAAATAGCATGTTCATTGTACTGTCACCCTCACGTTTGAAATAGCATTTTTATTTGTTTGTCACGATTTAGTTTGAAATAGCAATTTTTTGTCTGTCACGATTAAACTGTAAATAGCATGTTCATTGTACTGTCACCCTGACGTTTGAAATAGCATTTTTATTTGTTTGTCACGATTTAGTTTGAAATAGCAATTTTTTTGTCTGTCACGCTTCAACTATAAATAGCATGTTCATTGTACTGTCACCCTGACGTTTGAAATAGCATTTTTATTTGTTTGTCACGATTTAGTTTGAAATAGCAAATTTTTGTCTGTCACGCTTCAACTGTAAATAGCATGTTCATTGTACTGTCACCCTGACGTTTGAAATAGCATTTTTATTTGTTTGTCACGATTTAGTTTGAAATAGCAATTTTTTGTCTGTCACGCTTCAACTATAAATAGCATTTTCATTGTACTGTCACCCTGACGTTTGAAATAGCATTTTTATTTGTTTGTCACGATTTGGTTTTAAATAGCAATTTTTGTCTGTCACGCTTCAACTGTAAATAGCATTTTCATTGTACTGTCACCCTGACGTTTGATATAGCATCTTTATTTGTTTGTCACGATTTAGTTTGAAATAGCAAATTTTTGTCTGTCACGCTTCAACTGTAAATAGCATGTTCATTGTACTGTCACCCTCACGTTTGAAATAGCATTTTTATTCGTTTGTCACGATTTAGTTTTAAATAGCAATTTTTTGTCTGTCACTATTCAACTGTAAACAGCATGTTCATTGTACTGTCACCCTGACGTTTTAAATAGCATTTACATTCGTCTGTAATGTCTACCAGTAAAGGAATGCTTTCTAGGTGTATCAGAAGAAAGTCAGCATGCCGTTATTCCGAATCTACAACAGCAAGCCGCAATCAATAGACTGTCTCTCCTGCACCAAACAGTCATAATAAAAAAGGTCAAGAAATTGCGTTGATGAGAATTAAAACGATGTATAGGAGTCTTGGAATAACTACGTTGAACGTGTAAAGTTATTTTTTCATCGCCAATGATATTGAGAACGGAGGTAAAGAAAAAGGCTACTTTCTTATCGGTTATCGGGACAAGACAGGTTAGGGTTAAGGTTAGGGTTAGGGTTTGGTGTTAATCGACCGGAAGGGAATACGTTTAATGAATTCGTTGAACTGATGCAGAAACATGTTAAATCGTACCTAATTTAATTGATGGACGATTTTACTTTAAGACGAGGGACTAAAGAGAGGAAGAATCTATAAGTGACTATGTGGCCGCATTAAACAAAAAATGTGCGAAAACTGCAAATTTGAAGAGAGGGTTGAGGAAAACTTACGGAATCGCCTAGTCTCTGGAATTAAGAATGTGAAAAATCTTCAGGAAAGCCTACTAAGCGAACGAGATCCATCTATTGTAATTGCAAATTTGAAGAGAGGGTTGATGAATACAAACGGGACCGTTCTCTGGAATTAAGGACGTGAAACTCCAGGAACGCCTACTAATCGAAAGGAATCTAAGTTTAGAGCGAGCTATTGGAATAGCAATATCAATTGAATACTATTGGAATAGCAATATCAATTGAATACTATTGGAATAGCAATATCAATTGAATACTATTGGAATAGCAGTATCAATTGAATACTATTGGAATAGCAATATCAATTGAATACTATTGGAATAGCAGTATCGATTGAATACTATTGGAATAGCAATATCAATTGAATACTATTGGAATAGCAATATCAATTGAATACTATTGGAATAGCAGTATCAATTGAATACTATTGGAATAGCAATATCAATTGAATACTATTGGAATAGCAATATCAATTGAATACTATTGGAATAGCAATATCAATTGAATACTATTGGAATAGCAATATCAATTGAATACTATTGGAATAGCAGTATCGATTGAATACTATTGGAATAGCAATATCAATTGAATACTATTGGAATAGCAGTATCGATTGAATACTATTGGAATAGCAATATCAATTGAATACTATTGGAATAGCAATATCAATTGAATACTATTGGAATAGCAATATCAATTGAATACTATTGGAATAGCAATATCAATTGAATACTATTGGAATAGCAGTATCAATTGAATACTATTGGAATAGCAATATCAATTGAATACTATTGGAATAGCAGTATCGATTGAATACTATTGGAATAGCAATATCAATTGAATACTATTGGAATAGCAGTATCGATTGAATACTATTGGAATAGCAATATCAATTGAATACTATTGGAATAGCAGTATCGATTGAATACTATTGGAATAGCAATATCAATTGAATACTATTGGAATAGCAATATCAATTGAATACTATTGGAATAGCAATATCAATTGAATACTATTGGAATAGCAATATCAATTGAATACTATTGGAATAGCAATATCAATTGAATACTATTGGAATAGCAATATCAATTGAATACTATTGGAATAGAAATATCAATTGAATACTATTGGAATAGCAGTATCGATTGAATACTATTGGAATAGCAGTATCAATTGAATACTATTGGAATAGCAGTATCAATTGAATACTATTGGAATAGCAGTATCAATTGAATACTATTGGAATAGCAATATCAATTGAATACTATTGGAATAGCAATATCAATTGAATACTATTGGAATAGCAATATCAATTGAATACTATTGGAATAGCAATATCAATTGAATACTATTGGAATAGCAATATCAATTGAATACTATTGGAATAGAAATATCAATTGAATACTATTGGAATAGCAGTATCGATTGAATACTATTGGAATAGCAATATCAATTGAATACTATTGGAATAGCAGTATCGATTGAATACTATTGGAATAGCAATATCAATTGAATACTATTGGAATAGCAATATCAATTGAATACTATTGGAATAGCAATATCAATTGAATACTATTGGAATAGCAATATCAATTGAATACTATTGGAATAGCAATATCAATTGAATACTATTGGAATAGCAATATCAATTGAATACTATTGGAATAGAAATATCAATTGAATACTATTGGAATAGCAGTATCGATTGAATACTATTGGAATAGCAGTATCAATTGAATACTATTGGAATAGCAGTATCAATTGAATACTATTGGAATAGCAGTATCAATTGAATACTATTGGAATAGCAATATCAATTGAATACTATTGGAATAGCAATATCAATTGAATACTATTGGAATAGCAATATCAATTGAATACTATTGGAATAGCAATATCAATTGAATACTATTGGAATAGCAATATCAATTGAATACTATTGGAATAGCAGTATCGATTGAATACTATTGGAATAGCAATATCAATTGAATACTATTGGAATAGCAGTATCGATTGAATACTATTGGAATAGCAATATCAATTGAATACTATTGGAATAGCAATATCAATTGAATACTATTGGAATAGCAATATCAATTGAATACTATTGGAATAGCAATATCAATTGAATACTATTGGAATAGCAATATCAATTGAATACTATTGGAATAGCAGTATCGATTGAATACTATTGGAATAGCAGTATCAATTGAATACTATTGGAATAGCAATATCAATTGAATACTATTGGAATAGCAATATCAATTGAATACTATTGGAATAGCAATATCAATTGAATACTATTGGAATAGCAATATCAATTGAATACTATTGGAATAGCAATATCAATTGAATACTATTGGAATAGCAGTATCGATTGAATACTATTGGAATAGCAATATCAATTGAATACTATTGGAATAACAGTATCGATTGAATACTATTGGAATAGCAATATCAATTGAATACTATTGGAATAGCAATATCAATTGAATACTATTGGAATAGCAGTATCGATTGAATACTATTGGAATAGCAATATCAATTGAATACTATTGGAATAGCAATATCAATTGAATACTATTGGAATAGCAATATCAATTGAATACTATTGGAATAGCAATATCAATTGAATACTATTGGAATAGCAATATCAATTGAATACTATTGGAATAGCAATATCAATTGAATACTATTGGAATAGCAATATCAATTGAATACTATTGGAATAGAAATATCAATTGAATACTATTGGAATAGCAGTATCGATTGAATACTATTGGAATAGCAATATCAATTGAATACTATTGGAATAGCAATATAAATTGAATACTATTGGAATAGCAGTATCGATTGAATACTATTGGAATAGCAATATCAATTGAATACTATTGGAATAGCAATATCAATTGAATACTATTGGAATAGCAATATCAATTGAATACTATTGGAATAGCAATATCAATTGAATACTATTGGAATAGCAATATCAATTGAATACTATTGGAATAGCAGTATCGATTGAATACTATTGGAATAGCAATATCAATTGAATACTATTGGAATAGCAGTATCGATTGAATACTATTGGAATAGCAATATCAATTGAATACTATTGGAATAGCAATATCAATTGAATACTATTGGAATAGCAGTATCGATTGAATACTATTGGAATAGCAATATCAATTGAATACTATTGGAATAGCAATATCAATTGAATACTATTGGAATAGCAATATCAATTGAATACTATTGGAATAGCAATATCAATTGAATACTATTGGAATAGCAATATCAATTGAATACTATTGGAATAGCAATATCAATTGAATACTATTGGAATAGCAGTATCAATTGAATACTATTGGAATAGCAATATCAATTGGATACTATTGGAATAGCAATATCAATTGAATACTATTGGAATAGCAGTATCAACTGAATACTATTGGAATAGCAATATCAATTGAATACTATTGGAATAGCAATATCAATTGAATACTATTGGAATAGCAATATCAATTGAATACTATTGGAATAGCAATATCAATTGAATACTATTGGAATAGCAATATCAATTGAATACTATTGGAATAGCAGTATCGATTGAATACTATTGGAATAGCAATATCAATTGAATACTATTGGAATAGCAGTATCGATTGAATACTATTGGAATAGCAATATCAATTGAATACTATTGGAATAGCAATATCAATTGAATACTATTGGAATAGCAGTATAAATTGAATACTATTGGAATAGCAATATCAATTGAATACTATTGGAATAGCAATATCAATTGAATACTATTGGAATAGCAATATCAATTGAATACTATTGGAATAGCAGTATCGATTGAATACTATTGGAATAGCAGTATCGATTGAATAATATTGGAATAGCAGTATCAATTGAATACTATTGGAATAGCAGTATCAATTGAATACTATTGGAATAGCAATATCAATTGAATACTATTGGAATAGCAATATCAATTGAATACTATTGGAATAGCAATATCAATTGAATACTATTGGAATAGCAATATCAATTGAATACTATTGGAATAGCAATATCGATTGAATACTATTGGAATAGCAGTATCAATTGAATACTATTGGAATAGCAGTATCAATTGAATACTATTGGAATAGCAATATCAATTGAATACTATTGGAATAGCAGTATCAATTGAATACTATTGGAATAGCAATATCAATTGAATACTATTGGAATAGCAATATCAATTGAATACTATTGGAATAGCAATATCAATTGAATACTATTGGAATAGCAATATCAATTGAATACTATTGGAATAGCAGTATCAATTGAATACTATTGGAATAGCAATATCAATTGAATACTATTGGAATAGCAATATCAATTGAATACTATTGGAATAGCAATATCAATTGAATACTATTGGAATAGCAGTATCAATTGAATACTATTGGAATAGCAATATCAATTGAATACTATTGGAATAGCAATATCAATTGAATACTATTGGAATAGCAATATCAATTGAATACTATTGGAATAGCAATATCAATTGAATACTATTGGAATAGCAATATCAATTGAATACTATTGGAATAGCAATATCAATTGAATACTATTGGAATAGCAATATCAATTGAATACTATTGGAATAGCAGTATCAATTGAATACTATTGGAATAGCAATATCAATTGAATCCGAAATTCAGAAATATTTCAAATTAATTCAGGAAGCAGTTATCGATGATGAACCCCCCCCCCACACACACACGTTTCCCCTGAAACAGAAGTGTTAAGAATGTGGTAGTACCTTACACATGGCGGATATATGTACATTTATAAATAGTGAATGCTCTAGATGACATAAAACAGTGCACACTCGCATAAAGTGCAGGCAGCAACAGGGTAATGTTTAAACAATAACAAAAAGGAGCACTGCAAAGAATGTAGTATTGATTTACTCCTCTCCAGGAGTTAGGCACAAGGCCAGTTTTTATCTTACTCCCACAAGTAAGATGTGACCCAAGGTCGGGTCGGGAAAGTGGCGTTTAAAAATTGTCTGGGCAGTCCCGTCGGCATTCCCCGGTAGGGGCGCCTCAGGCAGTAAGCAATAAACCTATTCCTCCCCAAAGAGGGGAGGCGAAGCCTGGGAGGGTGGACCTCCTAGAACTACACAGGACAGACCCATAGACCGGCGTAAACAGGCCCCGAAGGCCAAGACAATACCAGTCTATGGGGTGCAGTATCCATCGAAACAGATACTACACTTTGATCCTAGCCAAAAGATGTAGTACATTGAGAACAAACAGATAAAAAAGGATTCACCATGGAAAGGTCAAGTCTAGATGAAAACCGGACAAATTGAATATATACAATATTTTCAACCTACAAATATCATGGGTAATGGTGGAACTGTTTATAAACAAAAAAGGGTTGTCATGGAGGTAGATACAAGAGCATCTTGTTCGGTCGATAGTAAAAAAAAAAATTCAAAGAGCTGAGTCAGATCCTAGATTTAAAGAAAAGCTTAGATAAACTGACGACCTATACTAGTGAGATAGTGAGACCTGAGGGGACAACATTTGTAGAGGGATCACATGTAGGACAAAGTGAACTCTGCACCATTGCTGGTTGTGAAGAGAAGGGTATCAACACAATTGACTGCGTAGAAATTTGATGAAGAAGTTACAACGAGACTGAGAACGGATGTTCTGTTTAACAAACGAAACAGCATCGAGACTAAAAAATAACTCACAAAATATGATGCGTTGTTCAATAGGGAAATGGAATACCAGACCAACTTTCAGATGAATCGGCCAATTGATACGGACACCAAACCCACATTTTGTTGCGCCAAGCCTGTACCTTATGCTTCGAGGGAAGGAGTGGAGAAAGAGTTAAATTGTCTGGAAAACCAAAGCATTTACAAAAGAGAATAATACTCTAAGTGGGTTGCACCCGAATTGCTCGTTACACCTATCAGTAGTCAGGAATTATTGACTGTAAACGCATAAAGGAGTCTGTACACCTATCAGTAGTCAGGAATTATTGACTGTAAACGCATAAAGGAGTCTGTACACCTATCAGTACTCAGGAATTATTGACTGTAAACGCATAAAGGAGTCTGTACACCTATCAGTAGTCAGGAATTAGTGACTGTAAACGCATAAAGGAGTCTGTACACCTATCAGTACTCAGGAATTATTGACTGTAAACACATATAAGAGTCTGTACACCTATCAGTACTCAGGAATTATTGACTGTAAACATATATAGGAGTCTGTACCAATCCACAAGGTCACAGTTCGGGACGCACGGTGCTACAGGTACTTTTCAAAGGAAGATGGACAAACGGTTGAAAGATATTCCTTTGTGTAAAGTAGGAGTGGACACTATAATAATTTCAGATCCCGATGATGACAGTCACTTAGAATAACATAGAGAGAGTATTTCATACGCTAACTAAATCTGGGCTCAAATTGAAACGAAGCAAGTTTTAATCCCTCCTTGAGGAAATAACCATCTAGGGCTCAAAGTTAGCAAGGATAACACAGCTCCTCTACCTAAGAAAGTGGCTTCGATGACAAGAGTCCCAACACCCAGGAATGTTACAGAACTGAAAGCGTATCCATGGATAGTGAATTATTATCATAGCAATTTACCAAATTAGTCCACACGACTTGAGTCATTGCATAGTCTAATGAGTCAGGGCGTAGTTTGAAAGTGGTCAGCTTGCCCACAGAAAACCTTTGAAGAGACAGAAAAAGTGCTAAGTACTGACTCATTTTGACACGTCCATGCTTGTGCAAGTTAATGATTCTCCCTCTGGCTTGAGAGCTGTGTTGGCTCATAGGATGGAATATGGTTGTAAAAAGCTAGTATATTACTTTTCCTGAACGCTATCGGATGCTGAACGGAACTATGGACACATTGAAAACAAGGGACTAGCCCCGGTTTATGCACTGAAGAAGTTACATCAATATTTGTTTGGAAACACCTTGATAATGTTCACAGATCATAAACCGTTGGTGAGTCTATTTGCAGAGACCAAACCAATTCCAGCTATGCCAGCTGCACGAGTACAGCGTTGGGCCTTGTTCTTGACTGTTTTGATTACCAGTTAGAATATTGAGCTGGATCCCACAATGGTCATGGGAACTGTCTGAGTCGTCTTCTACTGGAGGCTCAGAAAGAAGACACCTCTAAGTCCAGTAATGAAATATATATGATGGACCTGGTGGAAACTCCAATGAAAATGGAAGCTGCGAGAGCAAAGACAAGGAATGATCCGATCTTGAGTTACAAATTCACAATGATTGGTTGGAACGTTGTCAGTTGGAGTATGCAGTTAAACCCCTATTTCAATCAACAGGAGGAACACACATGTGAAGATAGCGCGTTACTGTGGGGAGCACGATTGTTATCCCTTCTAATTTGAGAGAAAATATGCCACAGAAACTACAACAGACCCACGAAGGCATTGTGAGAATGAAAGCATTAGCTATGTGTTATGGTCAAAGGATTGGTGGACCGCCAAGAGGAGTGACAACTGTGTGTTAAGTCAGAAACAACCCAACAGAACACCTATTTATTGTTGGCAGTGCCTAAGCCAGCCCTGGGAAATGATTCACATTGACTATGCTCGTCCAGTTTTTGGACACATCTTATTAATAGTGAATGGATGGAAGTTTGCATAATGAAAACATCCACTGCTGCAGTCACCATTGAGAAGTTGAGGTGAATCTTTGTAACACATGTTTTACCATTGCTGGTTGTGAGTGACAACGGCCCTAGTTTATCCAGTGATAAATTCAGAATTTATTTAGTGGCCCATGGGGTTAGACATATATTCACGGCTTCTAACGATCACTCTTCCTACGGACAGGCTGAAGTAGAAGTAATAGCATAGTTTCAGATTCAGTCAGACAGATACCAAATCTCCATAAGTAATAAGATTATTATTATTAGTTGTAGCAACAGTACTAGTAGTATTAGCAATGTTGATGTTATATGACACACGTTTTAGTCTAGGGTGATACATACTAAATTTAGTCGCATATTTTCCTATTGTTTTGGACTCATAAGTGCTTATTAGAATTTTTCTTCAATAGTAACCATAAGTATTTTAATTACCAGTACTAATAGTATTCGATTTTTGAACTCCCATAAAACATCTGTCAGATGAAAGGTGCTTTATGCAAAATGTATCTTGAGTTGTTTTGGAGCCGATGAGAGTATTTCTCGTCGTACGCATAAGTAGTAATTGTAACGTCTATCCACCCCCTCCCAAAAAAGAAAATTCGATAGCATACCAAATTTAGTGTAATTATGACAAATAATTTTGAAGCCTAGAATTGACTAACAGGCAGACATACACGAATAATACTGATTTATTTAAAATACTGTACATGCACCGAAGTGGATCGATATAGTGTTAACGAATGGATGGTAATGTTACATAATGGATGTATGTATGTGAAGAACGATTACATCAGCTAGTATGAATTTGGTATCTAGGTGGACCAGTGCAAACGCTTGACACACAAATCTGGGGAAGAAGTTCGCTCTCGGACTAAAAATATAAACATACCTGAACTCTGACCCCTCTCTGATCTCTGATCTAACAGGTGCGTGGTGACAGGCTTGATGTCCCCCTTTGAAGCAATTACGTCACAATCGTGGGAACGAGAAAAGAAAGAAGCTTTTGAGTCAGGCCGTCTTTTGGGAGCGTGGTGCACGGATGCTAAATCGATATGTAATTCAGAAAAAGGAAAATGGGAATTTAATCCTTAAAAGAGTTTATAGCGAGTTCATAGCCTCTTCTTAACTTCTTAACGAAGTAGATCTAAGTTGGGAAGAAAAATTTGGCCCCTCTCTCAAATTTCATGAATGTGTGAGCTTTATAATTATGACGAGAACATTTTCCCAAATAAGGACCCATTTTGGACTCTTCAGCATCTTGCATTTTTTTCCTTTCTTTGTATGGAAGGTACTTGATTACAGACACGACTATGATGACCGCGACGATAGCGAGGAAGCATGTCGGCGAGTCTGTATAGAAAAAGAGATAAAACCACTCAGAACATTTGAAGTAAGGAACCTTGATACAAAGAACGTGTGTTTTAATAGACGACAACGTAACAATAGGATCTGTGAAGATATGAGTGCACAACGTTTGGGGGTTTGTACTACTTGCTCTTCCGGCCACTGCCAATCGTCGTTAGTTCAATCAATAGTGTTATTATTATGTGTTCACGTATCTGACGTATTTCTTTCTTCCCATTGACCATGTCCCACTTCTTCGATCTTCACTTGCTTTCTCTTTTCCGCTTAACACAAATTCGGCAAACAATGGCGTTTTTATTCTCACACCGGATTTAGACACTTGTGCGCCCAAAACTGTCCATTATAAAATCTCATATCATCTCGTGAGCGGAAATACCTCATTCTATATGCCATTGTTGGAACAACAAAATATACATTTTTCAAAAATTCCTTAATAATAAGTGGTTTTCCTTCAGCACAGAAATATTATGTACGAGCTGACATATCAGAAAATGGTATTCTGATTTTTGCCTTCTTTTTTATACTAATCATTTACCTCTGGCCAAGTTCAAAGGCGACTTGAGGATAAAAGTTGTCAGTTGGATGACGAAACAGTACTATGAAAGGATTGAGAACGATGAACGCAATGTTCAAAATTTGATTTTTTTAAAATGGAAATCGCCCCAGACAAGGCATGAAGCCACTTGATGTAAGGATTAATTCACAAAACCGCTCAACAAGTACTTGTTGACACTGAACTTGAACATAACCATGTTGTAGTATGTAGGGAAGCAGTCTCGCGGTGATCAGTTCCACGGGTGGGAAGTTCTTAGAAAATAAACCGTCCACGAAAGAAGTTTTTGCAGTGTTAGTAGACTAATTCTTGATGTGAAGGTTTTATGATGTAGAACCAGAAGTTGGAGCTCAGTCGAGCACCTACGATGGCAATAACGTCAATTGTAAATAATTCGTTGAAAATACGCCAAAACTGATACACAAGGTCATTCAATTGGAGCGCTCTATAAGGTTGATTGTCTGGTTTTTTTCCTACTTAGTTGTTCGCGCTCCGGAGATCCAAAGTCCCTCAACGTTCGATGCGAGGAATTTGTATGCGAGGTTAGGATTAGGATTAGGGTTAGGGTTAGGGTTAGGGTTAGAGCAGGGGCGGGTAACCTTTTCATAGTGAGGGCCAGATGAGACTTTTGGAAGGAGATCGCTGGCCGGAGTGAAAAACGAAATCTCAGAATTACTATGTTTTGTTTACATGAATAAATTGTACAAAAATTGCATTGAACACTCTACAAATCTGATATTTTTTCTCAAGAGACTTCTGTATGTGATGTTATAAAAGGCGCCGACGAAGAGCCATTTTGGAATCATAAAAAATAATGACGGGGGAAGTAGCAAGTTGATCCAGCATTCGTTTTGACACACCTCACATAGGTTCTGTTTCATGCACTTTCCTCGTCTCACGTTTCCTCCTTGCCTCTCTCTTTCTCTTTTTCTATTTTTATCTCTTAATAGTTAAAGAAAAATGAAACATACATGCATATCGCTCGCTGATATTCATACATTTTGATCCCACTGTAAATCTTAATTGAAACCTACTTTTACGTCTATGTCACAAAATGATATAAGTTTTACTGGGAGGTCAGCGGGCCGGATTGCAATAATAAAGCATAGCAGGGTGGCAGGCCGGACACTAAGCCTTCGCGGGTCGGATGTGGCCCGCGGGCCAGAGGTTGCCCGCCCCTGGGTTAGGGTATGCATTTAACCAGATGAAATTATTAATCGTCTACGAGTAGTCTATTAATAATCTGTTTTTTTGTGTGTGTGGTTCACAGAAGAAACTATAAGTACCAGTACTCTGTATGGAGACTCGCTTGATTCAATAACTTTTTCTCTGCGATTCCTCGTTAATTCGGTTTTCATACAGATTTTTTATTATTCAATGAGCAGTGCCTTGATTTTGGTCGGACAGATTTGCCGTTCGGCTGTAGCAAGAATGGGTGTAAATGGTTAAAAACAATATTAATAACGGTATTTATCACATAAGGTTTGGTTAATCAGAAAAGTGTAAAATTCCATTAGAAGATAAAAGATTAGAATTAGAGCTACGTGTCAGGATATGACGTCACGAACAAGAAGTCAAGTGACACTGAACAGATAAGCTGATTAAATCTTTCTCTTTTTCTGAACCGCGGAAGGCAGCTGCTCCATCCCTTTATTGGGGATGCGTTGGAGAAAGACTTAAGGGTTATGTATGTATGTACGTATGTATGTATGTACGTATGTATGTATGTATGTACGTATGTATGTATTTACGTATGTATGTATGTATGTATGCATACTGTAAAGAAGACAAAACTCAAAAAGTTGTAAAATCCCAAATGATTTTGTGCTGTCATTTTTTTATTGAAAAAAAAAAAAACAGACGAAAATCAACACGCATCACGACACACGATCGCAACTTGTACCCATCTGTTGTTGAATTCTGTGGAATGCAATACTTTCATATCACATCTAATTTTAACTTTCAGCTGACGCTTAAAAATAACATCAAATCGTGGTGAGAAGAAGATTCAACCTCATGCAGTTCCTTTAGACACCGTTCACTTCTCCTTAGCCCACGGTGGGTTGCCATTCTCAATCTCGTACTCGATACCAACTAGAAAAATATTGGGGAAACCAATGCCAACACGAATGAGCCAGCGACCGATATAACATGCCGATGTAACACTTATTCAAATATTTTTTATTATATAAGTATATCAGTCTTATCTAATTATCAGCATATTTGCATTTGGCAAACAGGATTATTATTTGTGTGTGTTTTAATCGAATTTGAAATCTCGCAAACAAGGCGTTTACGCAAACTTAGATTGTCGGCATTTGATAGTACAAAGATTAACCTCATTAGGTCAAGGCTTTTTTTGATGCTGATAATTTTCAAGGTTCGCGATTTGTTTATTCATATGTGTCTATTGATTTCGTTATTAATGGGTGATTACCTAAGTTTTTGTAACTGAAATCAGTACTGATATCTATCCTGACCCAGTTTTCGTGAGGTTCGACTCGGAAGCGTTCGGCTGTCCTACGCAAACGCCCGAGTGTTGACGAGCCGAATGGTAGCAGACGACAATTTTGATACGGTGCTGCGTCCTGTGATTGTAAGTTATATTTTCAAGAAGTTTTCTAAAAGTAAAAACAAGCAAAACATAGCGAAGTTACTGTTATCAAATAAATATTTTTTTAAATTTTGATACGTTGCTGCGTCCTGTAATTTTTAGTTATAGTTGCAATAAATTTTTTAAACAACAAAACAAATAAAACAAGCAAAACAGAGCAAGATTACTGTTATCAAATAAATATTTTTAACCCTAACCCTAGACCCTAACCCTAACCCTAACCCTAACCTAAACCCTAACCTAAACCCTAACCCTAAACCCTACACCTTAACTCTAACTAAATTTTTACAATATCTTTTGTTTATTAAATTGTTAGGTGAAAGTACAGAATAGTTTACAAAGCCCCCCCCCCACTCCATGTTAAGAATAGCTTTCTAAATAATGTTATTTCAACCCGGTTCATAATTACGTTACAAAATTAAAGGTTTGGACCGGGTTATATTTTACATAAAATTTTCAAGTTAAATTCAATTTTTACGATATTCTCTGTTTATTAAATTGTTATGTGAAAGTAAAGAATAGTTAACAAAGCACCCCCCCCCCCCATTCCCCTCCATGTAAAAAATCGTTGTCTAAATAATGTTATTATTTCAAGCCGGTTCGTAATTAAGTTACGAGAACAAGAAAACAATTTTGCTTTTTTATTAAAAATTTTCTAAGAATTTAAAGCCAGTTTAAATGACTTTCTACTCGATAGTTTATAAATTCCTTTCAAGTTTTGCACACACACGAAGTAATTGATGTTTTGTCAATTAAAATGGCTGACTTGTTTACGAAGAAATCTAAATGAATTATGATTTAATTAATCTCGTAAAAATGTAATTTAACTTGAAAATCTTATCTAAAAAATAGCCCGGTTCGTAAACTGCACAAGTACCAAAAAATAATATAAAAATGTTCTTCACTGGGGAGGGGGTAGCCCCGTATTTACAAGTATATATCCTGTAAAAACGGTTCTAAAATCTATTTTCAATCGATATTTATTCGATAATTGCTGAATTTTCCTACTTGGCCAAAATTGCCGATTTTTCCGTTGCCGAATTTTTCATTGACGAATTTTCCGTTGCCGAGTTTTCCGTTGCCGAGTTTTCCTTTGACGAGTTTTCCTAAATTCTGTATCATACATACATACTTCTATCCAGTCAAGCAGACTATCTAGTCTAAGAGAAGAAAAACAACATAACTTTCACTAATACACTTAGGAACGGTATGAATCCACATATATCCTCCCCAAAGTTATATGAATTAAATAGTAGGGTAGACTGTACTCTGAAACCTTGATTGGGCAACTTACCCCTCCCCTATCTAGAGTGCTCATTTTCGGAGTTTTTATTCAACAGAAAGATAGCAGCGTACTTTTTAAAAGGGCCGTAGTAATTATCTCAGGTCAGCTAGTAAACATTTTGAATTCTCTCTTTCGCCCCCCTCCCGACCAGAACTCAGATGGTGTCAACATTGTTCATACCCCTAACTCAAATGTATTTCAACTTTCTTTAATCTTTCCAAAGAAATAGAACGTTAATATTTCCGCTCAAGTCGCTGACTGCAATAAAAACTTTAATGATGCCTTTGATCTGTCTTATCGCTTGATAGCAAGTCGACGGGGTTGTGGGGAGGGGGGGGGGTAACGAATAAAACAATAAAAAAAGATTGTTAAAAACATTACAATTAAATGGTCTTCCACCTGAGTCCCTCCCTCTCTCTACCAGAGATATAATTTTAAAAAATAATTCAGAGTAAACTCTGAGACTTTCTTTACTTTTCCTTTATATTGCTGAATAAAACAACTAATGTTTAAAAAATAAAATAAAATAATTTTGGAGCGAGGAGCTGAATATAAAATGAGCCCTCCTCTTATTCGCTCCAGCAAAAGGGAGCGCGCTTCTGGAGCGCGCTTCTGGAGCGCGCTCCGTTTTGGAGGGCTCCGTAAAGCCCCATATATATATATATATATATATATATATATATATATATATATATATATATATATATATATATATATATATATGAATATACGCTCCGTTCGAGTGGATCACTTTTAAAGAAACATTAACAGTTTATAATTACGAAATATTGCGAAAGTTCTCTTCCTTAGCAGATCGAACACTTTTTAAAGACTTTCTATATTCGTACGTAAAATATAGGGTTTAGTTCTCGCGCTTTTAATTTGACTGTCACGGTAACTGAATGGTTAAGAATGTTGGGCTGGAGTTATTTTGATCCAGGGTTCAAATCGTTCGACAGCAGATACAGTTGAATAAGCCACATTGATTATTCTTAGTGAACATGAAAAATATATTCCTGTGGATAATAAATATTTATTTATAAAAAACCATTATATATATATATATACGAATGATCCGAGGTGTATAGAAAAACAAGAATCCATAAAGTTAGATAGATAGCTTACACCTGTCTTATAAAGTGACGTAATTGATGTATAAATGTATATATATATATATATTTCTGTAAGTGCTTAACAATTAAAACACTGTAAGGACTCCCCAACCTATCGAGTGCATAGCTCAACCTACGCAGCATACTTATAGTTTTCATTTCCTTTATCCACGGAAGCTCTATTTTTTTTACCTCATCCCCCGGTTCTACAAGCGACATTCTTTGCCAGCAAACACCATTTCGTTCCCACTAATAAACCATGTACTGAACACGCGGTCGTCCATCAGTTCTTATCTGAAGTCGTCAACAATCCTCCCACTTTCCATTATTAGGAGTGACATTCGACTTACAGCTGTTACGCAGTCAGCGAGCAAAATATGAATGGAATTAAAGCAGTAGATTTATCAACTCGATACAAACGCACTAGCCGAGGTTCGTATTGTCATCATTCTGGCAACCTAGGGAACTGCCTTGCTCTTAATCAGACCGTTATATGTCGGGATAATGTATGGTTAGGCCATGTCCTACGAGGTTCACCCTACGAGGCATTGCCTTCTTCTTCCTGGAGATGTCAACGTGTTCCGGGAAGCTGGTTTTCCTACGTTCCGGTCTTCTGTCACATTTTGCTGCAATGCAGGGAGCAGCTAAATCTATAGCAAGGGAAAGGGCCAATGGTTACCGGCGCGCATTCTGGGCGCACCCGGCCCCTTTTTGAAGAGGGAGAAGGAAGCGCTAAGGTCAAAGTGTAGTAACTCTTCGGTCTGAGGAGGTCACTTATACAGCCATTTAACTTCTTATTGGGAAGAGAGATTGACTTACTGCCAGTAATATGAGACAACCTCACCGGGGAATACCCGAAGGTTCGATTACGGCAATTTTTGCAACCATCTAGCGTGTCCAAATTCAATTAAGTTCGGTAAGAAAAACATGTAATCGAATACAAATATGAAAGTATGTCAAAAAGTATGTTTCAAGTACATTTGAACTGATTCCTGTAAGTGCATAACTACGCCCCCAAAGAGAAGGCAATCCCTGGGAGGATTGTGTAATGACCACAGAAAAGGTACTACACTACTTTCCTCTTCAAAATGGAGGAAGTAATGCCTGATTACATGGTATCATGACGAACGAACATATACTCCACTATACCACCTCTCCCCGAAAGGAAGGTAATGACTGCAAGGATGATCACATGAGAACATAAGCTCCACAATAAAGGGAGCAGGTACAGCCTGGGTTTATGTTATTATGACAACAGCACATATAGTACGCTACCTCCCTTAAATTGAGCATTGAAAGACAGTACATTAGTTTAAAATATTATTTTATTTACATCCTTTTCAGAAGGTTAGACACAAGGTCAAGTGTGGGTTTTGATGAAAGTGTTTATGTGGAACGAACTGGATTTGGACCTGGCACACCCAGGTCCTCAGCCCGCGTCGTTAACGAATGTAATGTTGATGATTAAAACAAGTAATAGTATAGTTCCGGCGTCAGACAGACAGATATCAAACTTCTATTAGTAATAGACGTAATAGTATAGTTCCGGCTTCAGACAGACAGATACCAAACTTCCATTAGTAATAGAACTAATAGTATAGTTTCGGCGTCAGACAGACATATACCAAATTTCCATTAGTAATAGAAGTAATAGTATAGTTCCGGCTCCAGACAGACAGACACCAAATATCCATTTCTGTCTGTCTTTCTTTATTTATTTATTTCTCTTTCTTTCTCTCTTTTTCCTTCTTTTCTTTCTTTCTCTTCCATTGCATCTGTTCTTTCTTTCTTTCTTTCTTTCTTTTCTGTCTTTTTGTCTTTCTTTCAGCTCCATTGCATCTGTTCTTCATGTATTTCTTTTATGGCCGTTTCTCCTGTGGTTTCTTTGTCAATCACGCATTTCCTTTGTTTCTCTCTACTATATTTTTTATATCTCTAATTTTCTTCCTTTCTCATTATAACATGTAAAACCGGCTTCCTTTTCTTTTCTCCAACCTTTCACATTTCTTCTTTTACTGCTTTCTCTTCCAAGAACATTTAATCTTTAGTAATCTTTCTTACTCACTTTTTTACATGACACCCCCCCCTAACCACCACCTCTATCCCCCCCCACTCTCTCTGTATATGGCATCAGCATTCCGCTATAAGAAAAAAAAAGACCAACTTCCTTGGGATCGCTAACTTGTGCCAAGATCACGTCTGTAAACGGAGCCAAATCGATACACGTCTCCGCTTCACAAAATCAGCACTTGTTTCGTTCATTTTTCGAAGAACTATAACCTTCATTCATCTTTTTTATCGGTAGAGGTCGCTGCTAACAATACATATATGTAATCTTTTCTTCTTCTTCTTCTTCTTCTTCTTCTTCTTCTTCTTCTTCTTCTTGTCATAGTGATCAGAATATGACATGACCTAGTTCAATTCTATTTACCTTCCTCCCACAAGGTAAGATGTGACACAAGGTCGGGAAAGTGGGAAAGAACCAGCCCTCGAGAATTTGAGCACTCTGGTTGTTTAAAAATTGCCTGGGCAGCCCCGTCGGCATTCCCCGGTAGGGGCGCCCCAGGCAGTAAGCAATAAACTTACTCCTCTCCAAAGAGGGGAGGCAAAGCCTGGGAGGGTGCACCTCCTCGAACTGCACATGACGGACAACCGATAGACCGGCGTAAATCCAGACCCGACGGACCGGACAATACCGGTTTATTGGGCGGGGTTGTTCAATGTGCGACCCTACTCTCTGAGATGTAAACGAGAACCAACACTATCCACACTCTGTTTCTCCACGTACTCACGGTCATCATGACCTCAAAGATTAAGGAATTAACCCCGACCCTCCTTATTTTCTTTTCAGTATCGATGTTACTTTTTTTTTTATAAGAATATAATTGAAATGTTCCTCTTATGAAAGACATTGTTCGCTGGTCATTTTATTTATCATCTTTCCAGTACATTAAACACAATGTCAGGTGTTGGTTGGAGAAGCCAGCAAACTAGGTTTAGCGTACTGTGGCCTACAAAAATGCCTGAGCAGCCCGTCATACCAAATACTAAATATATGGTACTTGATCTAAACACTTGTTAAACACTCAGCATAATTAGGTGAGGATGAAGGGTAAGTGGAGTTATCCTCGGGAAATGAGTGGCACCCTCCCCTACATCTCAGTGTAGTAGCTAATAAGACAACCTTCGGGTCGCCCTCGACTACGGTCGACCACATTGCTTTTTTAGCAGTACCCATGAAATTCCACGGTGCTTTCTACAGCAATCTGCATATTTTACTGTTAATAATAACATTCATTTTGAAATAATAAATGTCTGGCAAGGCCAATACTATTAAGAAAAAATTGCTCTTTCTTCTTCCGTAAAAATAATTGTCATTTTCAGCTAAATATTCTCTTAATTAATAAAACAAATACGTCTATTTGTTTGTTTTTTATTTAAAATTATAGCAATGTAATTCTTTTTAAAACAATAAATATTCTCTGTTCTTTTACTGTAAAAATAATTGTCTGCTAAATATTTTTCAAATCAATAAAACGAATGTAATTTTTTAAAAAGTAATTATTTAAAGTTGTATTGTTTTAATTTCTGAGACGACATAATTTTATTTTGAAATAATTCATTTTAAAATAGGTAAAGTTGGAATTTTTACCTTAGCGACATTAGAGTAATCAGCAATCACCATCGGACGATCGCTTTTTTTTAAATGTGTGTGAAAAGTGATAACGTACGTACAAAAACGGAGTGTCCTAGCGTATTATTATATAGATCATTAACAAATACATGCTCGTTACTGTCATAGATGTTGAATCATTAACAAATACATGCTCGTTACTGTCATAGATTTTGAATCATTAACAAATACATGCTCGTTACTGTCATAGATTTTGAATCATTAACAAATACATGCGCGTTACTGTCATAGATTTTGAATCATTAACAAATACATGTTCGTTACTGTCATAGATTTTGAATCATTAACAAATACATGCTCGTTACTGTCATAGATTTTGAATCATTAACAAATACATGCGCGTTACTGTCATAGATTTTGAATCATTAACAAATACATGCTCGTTACTGTCATAGATTTTGAATCATTAACAAATACATGCGCGTTACTGTCATAGATTTTGAATCATTAACAAATACATGCTCGTTACTGTCATAGATTTTGAATCATTAACAAATACATGCTCGTTACTGTCATAGATTTTGAATCATTAACAAATACATGCTCGTTACTGTCATAGATTTTGAATCACTAACAAATACATGCTCGTTACTGTCATATATTTTGAATCATTAACAAATAGATGCTCGTTACTGTCATAGATTTTGAATCATTAACAAATACATGCGCGTTACTGTCATAGATTTTGAATCACTAACAAATACATGCTCGTTACTGTCACAAATGTTTGCTTGTTGTATAAAACTACAGACTAAATATATTTTAAACTCAGCGAATAAACCCATGTTTCACCGCAGAAAAGTGTGTCAACTGAATTCTAGAAAACAAAAACTCTAAATTCACTTCAGTTTTATGTTTTTGTTTAATAAACTTATCAAATTAAATATTTGTAGAATTTGGTATATTCGGACTACTGTTCTCATCTTCTGTGTTTTTATTAAAACGTTTCAGCCGACCTTCTTCGGGTGTACTATGTCGAACTTGGGAATATTTCTGTCGAACTCGGGAATCTGGACAGAATTTCGAACGGAACCCTTTATTAAATCCACGGGGGTAGCATGCTCTCGTTCCATCTGCCAGCAATTCTTCGTATCGCCCGCACCGAGGACTGAACCTTCAACATCTAGATGACTTTCACTTAGAACTTAAAAAAAAAAAATCGTACATATTTCTACACAGAGCGTCTTGGTACAGTGGTAGAGCACTGGACTATAGACATCAACATCGAGGGTTCGATCTCTGTGTAAGTTAGCCATGCTGATGACGACTGTGAGCCAGAAACACGTGTCCATGGATTGCTACTACGTATACATTTATTATATATATATAATATATAATGTGTATAATATATATATATATTATATATAATACTCGAAAAATTCTTCACCAGCCTCTAAAATATTTATTTCATTTTTTTTTTTAGTTTTCGGATTTCCGTATCACTTTTTTAAAAAATTAACCATCCAATTTTTATAAAGTTGCAACGTTTAAATTAACGTACAATAATACTCCCAATTCGAAATTCCGAAATGTCTGTTGTAAATTAAATACTTCAATTAAAGTCCGGAAGGAAAAGAAAAAAAGAAAAAAGATATTATTTACGGTTAAATGTAAATAAATAAAAAATATTCTGAAGAAATAAATTTGTTTTAAACGTTAAAAGGCTGTTGAATAATTTATGTTGGTAACAAAGAATTACAAAAAAAAAAACTTTAAAAAAAATTCTACTAATAAATCTTTGTTCTAATTTCGTTGTCTTTACCTTTAAAACATTGTATCCTTACCCCCCCCTCCCCCAGCTCTTTATTTTGCTCCGGTTTTCTAGGTATTTATTGCTTAGCGAGTTTATACCGACTGACTCGCATCTATGCCTGGTTTTCCCGCCCTGTTCATGAGATCAGAGTGAATCGTCCGCCAAAAGTCACATGATCACGGCATGATGTATGATCTCATTAAACTGGTTCCCATCACGTGAACAACAGCCGATGCAGATGGCCTTCTGATTTGAACACCTTGATTCAGGTTTGCCAATAAAAACAAACCCGTCATAAGTGACACGTTCATGCATAACCGCAAAAACATTGCAGCGACACCTGCCAGAAACAAGAAAACAAAATCTAGTAAAGAAAAAAAAAACAACAACAAATAAAAACGTTGAATCTTTCTTTACAATATTAATTTCGATAGCTGTACATGTATATTTGAAATTGTTTGAAATTAGGGCAGTAACATCGGTTTAATACTTAATATATATATATATATATATATATATATATAGGGCCGGCGGGACAGTTATAAAAGTGGAGGGGGGGGGCTCTCTTAAAAAGTGGGGGTGTCCGGCCCACATTGCACCCAGAATGGCAAATATGTGAATAAATTCAATATCTTGACTAAAAATGATCGTCCGATAGTGGTTGAGAGCTCGTTAGAAACGGAATGGAATTCTCTTGGTGATAGAAAAAGAAAAATTCAAAATATTTCAATTTTTTGGCGTCTGGGCTCAAATTACCTTATTTGGGCATATTGGGGGAAAATCACTGTTTGGGGCATATTTTGGTTTAAAATGATCGTCTGGTAGTGGTTGATGGCTCGTTAGAAGAGGAATGGAATACTCTTGATGATAGATAAAGAAACATTAAAAAAATTCAATTTTTTGGCGTCTGGGCCCAAACTATCATATTAGGGCATTTTGTACCCAAAATACCTTTTTTTGACATAATTTAGACATGAAATGATCTTCTGATAGTGGTTGAGGTCTTGTTGGGAGCATATTAGCAAGTCGCTTCTGGTGAAAAAAGAACAAACAGAAATTTCTATTTTGGGGGGCCTGGGCCCAAATGACCATATTTGGTCATTTTGGACCAATGACACCTTTTTGGACTTAATCTAGACATAAAATGATTTTCCGACACTGCTTGATGGCTCATTTGAAACATATCAGCAAGTCGCTTCTAGTAAAAATGACAAAATTCAATAATCAATTGGTTTATCAAATATAGAGAATACATAAAGTTAAAAGTATTAACTAACAAGATGCATATAAAAGTACAAAAGTATAAAAGAATGTATGTATTGGGATTGGTAGCGTATTAACAAGGCAGACTTGCATTGTTTCTCTGTTCTTCACATCAAATTGCGTTCATTGGACTTTGCTCAAAAGATACTGTATCGATTTCTTTGGAGAAGAAAATGAAAGTCTGTAAATATACATATAGAATAGGGACCTTTAACAAAAACTCACCCATTTCGCTTGGTTTTCGCCAAATTTTAGATAAAATTGATTGTTGGTCTTATATTGTAATGATGACAATATAAGACCAACAATCAATTAATAGATAAGCTAATTAGATGAAATTAAACACATGCATATCAACTTAATTATTGATGACCGTAAAGTGGGGGGGGGGGCAAGTCAAAAAGTGAGGGGGCTTGAGCCCCCCTGCCCCCCCCCCGGTGCCGCCGTCCATGATATATATATAACATAAAATATAAGAACACGAAATCACATAATGTTATATTTTATGTTATTCTTGCTCTGTTTACTACATTGAGCTCTCATACCCAGATTTCCTCCTGGAATTATCCCATTATAACACAAATATATATATGATCCCCGTGTTAATATTAGACGCTTAAGGTCTCCTGTTTTTGTTTCACTCTTAGATAATTAACCCCACCCCTTTTTTTTTTTTTTTTTTTTTTTTACTTATATTTTTTCATTTATTAATTTTCCAACGAATGTTAAGTCTGCAATATCTTGGATTTAGTTAGTTTGTCTGGGGATTTAAACTGCATTTTACATTTTTTTTAATGACTCAGAGCTTCTTTAGACTATATATATATATATATATATATATATATATATATATATATATATATATATATATATATATATATATATATATATATATATATAAATATATATATGTGTGTGTGTGTAAGGTTAGTGAGAGAGAATCCCAGTAAAGTGCGCGATTATTATGATACTTAAAAACCAAGAGCGTAATATTTACTTATATATGTATTACAGAAAATCAGAACACCATCGGTACCGTCGGTTTCAAATCCAAACAAAGGGAACCTATAATTGATCTTCCTTATCGGACTGTCTTCAGTCTCTGGTTTTGTCTGTCTCAATGGAAAATGGCGGCTCGCGCGTTGTGTGACTTTGTAACGATATTTCGAACATCTGTTTTATTTTATTATTTTTTTTTACTTGTCTGGCATTTCCACCCGCAAATAATGATGATATTGACATGGTCGGCAAGTCAAAAGAGTTTTTTCACCTTTATTCGTAAATTTAGGTTGAGGTCATGATCCCTCCGATTGCCGTATTTTCATCTCCGGCGCCGGAGAATTAAAAATTAAAATCTGAATAAATAAAACAACGCCGAACAGAGATCAACAAGCAAACCGAGTATTGAGAAGTAGAAATGGGTGTCGATAGCCTTACGATAAAATAAAATGAAAATAAAATGAAAATATACTACGCCATATTTAGTATACAAAAAAAAACAGTTAGGCTTTTTTCCTCTGTTTACAAGATATTGTCCGGTAAAAAAATGAAATAAATCTGGTTGGGTTTAGAATAATAAAAAAAAAATATTACTATTATTAAACTGTGACAAAAATGAATATAAAAAATAATTAAAATCATTTTAAAAAAATGAATATAAAAAATAATTAAAATCTATAAAGAAATATAAAATTATAAAAAAATATAAATTAAAGAAATTTAAACAAATGAATATAAAAAATAATTAAAATCTATAAAAAAATATAAAATTATAAAAAAATATTATAAATTAAAGAAATTTAAAAAAATGAATATAAAAAATAATTAAAATCTATAAAAAAATATAAAATTATAAAAAAATATTATAAATTAAAGAAATTTAAACAAATGAATATAAAAAATAATTAAAATCTATAAAAAAATATAAAATTATAAAAAAATATTATAAATTAAAGAAATTTAAACAAATGAATATAAAAAATAATTAAAATCTATAAAAAAATATAAAATTATAAAAAAATATTATAAATTAAAGAAATTTAAACAAATGAATATAAAAAATAATTAAAATCTATAAAAAAATATAAAATTATAAAAAAATATTATAAATTAAAGAAATTTAAACAAATGAATATAAAAAATAATTAAAATCTATAAAAAAATATAAAATTATAAAAAAATATTATAAATTAAAGAAATTTAAACAAATGAATATAAAAAATAATTAAAATCTATAAAAAAATATAAAATTATAAAAAAATATTATAAATTAAAGAAATTTAAACAAATGAATATAAAAAATAATTAAAATCTATAAAAAAAATATAAAATTATAAAAAAATATTATAAATATTATAAAATAATTAAAAGAAATTTAAACAACTAAAAATGAAGAGCCATCCAAAATAAGGTAAAAATCTACATGTTTAGTGGATGAAGGAGATTTAATGCAAAACGCATGCATGAGTGGGCAAATAAAGTTGGTTAATGAATTAAGGTCTAAATTACACGGCTCATCTGGTAACGTAGAACATTTCTAAAAAAAAAATTCCACTGAACCATATCCCTAAGAAAAAAATGTCTTTAAAAAACTGTTTTTTTTTTATTGTGTACAGAATAGTGTCTTTCTTTCTGCATCTATTCATTTTGTTTTATTCTTATATTTTACTGTTATTATTTATATATATATATATATTATCTCTGCTTGTATGGTGAAATGGTTCAGGTATTGTCTTAGTCCTATTTAGAATATTTCTCTTTTTGTTGTTCGGTTTTCCCAGTTTAGTAAGAGTGCCTGCCTGCTGTGAATACATCCTTTGAAAATTTCACTGCGTTTTTTCATGCATTTTTACTGGGTCATTGATGGTCTGTAGTATGTTGTATTTCTCCGCATTGCATAGAGAGCAAAGGTTAGAGAGATTGAGGAGTATGATGGCCGTCTCTACCTCTTTCAACTTGATACACACACACACACACACACATATATATATATATATATATAGAGAGAGAGAGATATAATAACGTCGTAAGATCGTGACGTGTTTTCGACCCCTCAGGGTTAATACCACCAATATGAGGAGGAAGAAAAGAAGAAAAACAAAAAACACTATAAGACAGTCTCGCTTGACAAGGTTGTATTTTACAACGAAAATTCGTGAAAAAAAATTAAATAAATGAATTTTTCATTTAAAATTTGCACGATTGTTGATTTTCAAAATATTTCACTTTAATATTTATATATATATATATATATATATATATATATATATATATATATGCATACTAGGTTAAAATGAATTCCCAAAGAGAACAGTTTTGCACCAATTTTATGTTTCCTTACGATAAGTTTAAAAAAAAAATATAATGATACAAAAATTATGTTTAGAATACTTATTCCAATTTTGATCAAAATGCATTGATGATTTTTATTCTAGAAATTTTCTAAAATGTAAGAAGTCTTAAAACGAAATTGAAATTCAGGGAATCTGGCTTAATTGGTGTCTAATGACTATGGATCAAATTTAATGCAAATCTGAAATATTTGAATTTAAAAATGGGATGTTGTGCCTATATTATGCTCCCTAAAAACAATTAGAAACTGAAATTTTGGGAAAATTTATTAATTGATGTCTAATACATATTGTTAAAATTTCACCCAAATCGCAGTAATCTAAAATTTATTTACCACCTTCACATACAACTCAATGAAACTAGATATAGTCCACATGTGGACCAATTACCTCTGGCAATCGGGTTCCAAAATTCATAATATATATATATATAGTACATGTATTGTATTAGTTTCTGTAGATGCAAATCAGTTGAAACTCCAGTGTTTATAAAAAGTGCTCAATAACAATTAGAGCTGTTCTTTAGTATGCATTTTTATTCATACAAACATTATTGGTTACATATGTGCATACATGTTTCGGTTGTACTCTTCACAGAGAGTCGACCTCTTCAGACCAAGGACTCTCTGTGAAGAGTACAACCGAAACATTAATGCACATATGTAACCAATAATGTTTGTATAAATAAAAAAATATACTATATATATATATATATATATATATATATATATATATATATATATATATATATATATATATATAGCTTTTTCAATAGAAGTTACATCTTTAAATCTGTTGCATCGGTCAGTTATGTTAATAGTAGTCCGTGATTTCTAAAATACAATTGTACTTTCGATCAATCTTAAAATTTAACCTGATCGATATCTTATTTAAATTAGTCATAAATAAATGGTGGAGGATACTTTTTACTCTCACACTCAGATTTCCTCCACTGTCAATCATAAACACCGGAAACAATTTACTAAGCAACACTTTTCGTGATTCACTAGTAATACATCATCTGTCAAGCGTTTTTTATTGGCTGATACTCTCTGTCTCCCCATTTTTTGTTAACATATATACCGACCGTGTAGGAGGCAAAAATGCATGCATACCTTTTTTACTATCTTGAAAATTGACTCGTTTCTTAAAGAATTCGTCGCACCGGTTCGTTTTGTTTAATTTGGAATAATAGACCCTAATTGTAATTTGATTCATTTAAAGCCTTTGTGATTCCGGCAGATTTATTTTTTCCGAAAGAATTAAGTTAGCCTAGCAAAATGTAATGTTCATTTATGTTCCAAAAGCCCAGATTTCTTTTTCTTTTTTTACAAACCATTTTCAAAACAGGTGTTCATCTCCGTCATCACATTAGAATCAGCAGGTGTTTGGAGAAGATACGATGTGTAACACAAATAAAGGAATGGTTCAACCGATTACAAAAATGGCCGCACATCAGCGGAGAGTTCCCAACGTTCTGGAAGGCCCCAAACTGTTCGGAGTGCAGCTGTTGTTCAGAGGGTGCGAAAAAAAGAGATAATGCGGAACGCGACGGTGGAGATGAACACCATTCCAAAAGAAGACTTCCAGAGGCGTTTCCGGCAGTGGATGGATCGGTGGGCTAAATGTGTGCAAGCATAAGTGCTTACTGTATTTCAGTATTTAATTTAAAAGTGCTCAATACTTAGGTCAACATTAGTAGTAGTATGAAATATATCTATGGCAAGTAAACTACACAGAGGCATCCATGTTTCATTCCTGCAGACAATCATAAGGCTTATTAACCTGATCATTTTCTGCGGAAAATGTAACGTGGACTGTTTTCTGTAGCTTATTTGCCATTGATAAATTTTAATACTATATATATATATATATATATATATATATATATTGTGTGTGTGTGTGTGTGTATAGATAACAGTGTTGAAAACAAACTATTGATCTGCTAATGTCCTACTCTACTCTGCCAGCCCCATCCGGCTCTTCCACAGTTACATTCACGTTACATTCACGTCAAGTGTTGACGTCAGTCCAGATGATGACGTCATTTTAAATTTGTGATATCGGCCCGATATCACTTTTAAATGGGACACTTTCAAGGACTGAAGTGGATATTTGAAAGATAAAACGCCGACAAAAATTGTCAAGTAATCTCTTGAGTGTTTGTCTTTCACCTGTAACTTTTTTTAATGTGATCTGCTTTGAGTCAGCTATATATGTTAACAGGAACGTATTTTCTTAACATGCATCTATCCAGTTTCGAGTATTGGTATGAAACTGTTTCAAACTTGAGCATGACAGACTAAGGAAAATTGTATTTCAAATTTAAGCGTGACAGACCGACGAATGTGCTAATTCAAACTTGAGCATGACAGACTAAGGAAAATTGTATTTCAAATTTAGGCGTGACAGACCGACGAATGTGCTAATTCAAACTTGAGCATGACAGACTAAGGAAAATTGTATTTCAAATTTAGGCGTGACAGACCGACGAATGTGCTAATTCAAACTTGAGCATGACAGACTAAGGAAAATTGTATTTCAAATTTAGGCGTGACAGACCGACGAATGTGCTAATTCAAACTTGAGCATGACAGACTAAGGAAAATTTTATTTCAAATTTAGGCGTGACAGACCGACGAATGTGCTAATTCAAACTTGAGCATGACAGACTAAGGAAAATTGTATTTCAAATTTAAGCGTGACAGACCGACGAATGTGCTAATTCAAACTTCAGCGTGGCAGACCAACGGAAATTCTTTTTTCAAATTTAAGCGTGACAGACCTAAAAATGCTATTTTAAACAAGCGTGACAAACATAAAAATACTATTTCAAATTTAAGCATTATACACCAATGAAAATAGCATTTCAAACTTCAACGTGACGGACCAACGAGCATTCTATTTCTGTAGTGGTATTACTGTAGTTTTCTTCATGTTTCGTATTTCCTTCAGCTTTCTGGCAAGCTCAATGTATTTGCTTAGTTTTTCTGTTTTCTTGATCTTCACCCTGTGGGCTGCTGGGATGGCAAAATTTACCATTTGGCAGGTGTTTTTCTTTCTTATTGATTATTATCATGTTCACTGATCCTGATTAGATGAGTTTGTCTATTTGTATTTTCATGCCCAATACGCTTTTATGTCTTTCATTCTCCAATAATAGTTTCGATTCGTGCCCGTTCTAAAGTTTTACAAATAAACAAGGTAGTACATCTCACATATTTTGTTTTTTAGATCAAGTATTACTAAAGTAGCAGCCATAAAGACAATGAAGGAAAATGTTATTTCAAACAAAAGATTGACTGATTGCCTGACAGACGGGAAGAGCGTCTTATGCACATGCCTGGCTCTTTTTTCAGTAGTTATAATAAAGTCGTCTTTTACACAGATGCATATACGCATAGCACCAGCAGCAGATCTTTCGTTATCGTTAATCACAATAGTAGCAGTCATTTCTATTTTACGCTTATACGTGACAGACCACCAGAAGAAAATGATTCCTATTATTCTTAAGCTTAACACTAAAATTTGCGGAATGGTTAACAGTATGACAGACCAACGAAAATGCTATTTCAAATTTCAGCATGACAGACTGAAAAGTATTGAATTGTTTATTCGTTATATTTTAAACTGATATTTAAAGTAAAAATTGCTATAACTGAGTCTATCAAAAAAAAAAAATTAAAATGCGGAATCGTTAACAATACGGTTTTGTACAGGAAAACGTAAGGCGAAATAAGAAATAGGAAAAGGAAATATTCTTGCTTTAGCTAAAAAACGTAAGGCTTCTTCGTATAATTTACTGTTATAGTAATAATATTCCTTTTGAAATGGAAAATGACTGTCAGGGTGAATACAATTAATCAAATAGCGACTCTTGTTTCTTTCCGTAAAAGTAATTGTCATTGTCAGATAAATATTCTTTAAATAAATAAAACGAAAATGTTTCTTCTTTCTTTCTTTATTTAAAATTATAACAATTTAATACGTTTTTAGAATAATCTCTGTCTTCCTACCGTAAAAATAATCGTATTCAAATCAATCAAACAAATGTCACCCTTTGAAATGTATTTATTTCAATTTGTTCTGTTTTGATTCGCGGAGATAATTTGGTTTTGGAACCATTCATTTTAAAATGCGTAAAGTCGGAATATTTTATCTTAGCTGCATCAGATTAATCACTAATCATTATCTTTGCTCATCTGATCTCCTTTTTTTTTGTAAATGTGTGTGAAAGGTGATAACGTATGACGAGAATTAAATTCCTCAACGTATTATTATAATATTATGATAATTCAGTTTGATTTTACACGGAGATTAAGTGTAATCCCCCTGGCTCAAATGATTAACATAATCCACTAATCTCTTTTTGAAAACAATTTAAGTTTCTGAGAAATGAATAAACAACAATTACTATCCTTAAGATGCGTCCATCCATATTGCGCGTTTAGTGATGATAAATGCAATTTCAAACGTAAGCGTGGTAGATAAACGAGCATGTTATTTCAAAATGTCAAATTTCAAATTTCCCTTATTTTGTATAATTTGGATTATTCGAACTACTGTCCTCATATTGTGTGCTATTCTCACAACGTTTCGACCGCTGTAACCTCCGGTCTTCTTCAGGTATATCTTTTAGAACTCGAGAATATTTCTGTCGAACTCGGGAATCTTGACGGAATTTCGAACGGAACCCTTTATTTAATCCACGGAAAAATTATTTTCTTTCTCTGTATATCTGAAGCCAGACGTAATTTTCATAGGCAGAGTGTCTTCCCAAGAACTGCCCGTCAGTGGAACGCAATACCACGGTGCTACTTCCCAGCTGACTACAGTATGGCCATTTTCAAGTTCAATGTTAATGACTGGGAGAAGTTTTCGGTAATTCGCAATTCTTCGTATCGCCCGCATCGAGGATTGAACCTTCAACCTTCAGATGACTGTCACTTAGAACTGAAGTGTACTTAGTACTGTACCCACTGCGCTACGGGTTCTTATTTTGTCCTTTAGTCCTCACATTCGATAAGCGATGTTTATGACAAAGGGGGAATAATTGCTGTTTTCTGGATCGAACTTTGTCCATCTAAAACTTATCGTTGACTAGTTTTTGACTTTGAAGAAGTAGTTTTTAGCTCTTCACATCAACTGGCTTCATGCCTTGTCTGGAGTCATTTCAATAATAAAAAAAAGAATATTCCTTTTATGCCACAGGACTAGCAAATGAGATCTTCTAGAGTAAACATTCGCTATAGTATATCGAGATAGATGAAAAAAATAAATAAAGACGCATAATAAAAAAAAGTTTGTTTTTTTTCTTTTACCGGAAACGACCATTCATAGCGATGAATGAGAAGCGTATAAGGCGATCGAGTTTGATTTGAGACTTTCCCACTAAACTGTCAACCATTCACTTTATTTTATGAATCGAAACAATAACGCCCATACAATAAAAAGTTATTTCAATTGCCATAATTACTTTATGAAATTAAGTATCGGTTGTAGAAGACTTCATATTCCCCTTTTCAAATTGCGTGACACCATCTTTGCACGCCATTCTTTTATTAAGATGTTTTTTTAATCTGTTTGTTTGGTTTGTTTATATCATTTTTTTAATAAAAAGTTTTTAAATAAAACTACGTAAATTTATATATATATATATATATATATATATATATATATATATATATATATATATGTATATATATTCTCCCTGGAATTCAGCAACCAGTTGAATCAAAAAACAATTTTCTGCCTGATGAGACCTCAGCTCTTGAGAGCTGTAGATCGATAACATCGACATGCCAGTGTAGCAGACCTTGTACATGTTTGAATAAAAGCATTCACTATATATATATATATATATATATATATATATATATATATATATATATATATATATATATACATATATATATATGAGGCCTGTCTAAAACGTATCCAACCTTAGGCTAGAAAAAAACATTTCAAATACGTGACGGAGTTGGGACTCTAATCTAAAGTATGCCCCTTTGTGCTTGCACATACTTCGTCCACCGATCCATGCACTGCCGGAAACACCTCTGGAAGTCTTCTTTTGGAATGATGTTCATCTCCACCGTCGCATTCCGCATTATCTCTTTTTTCGCATCTTCTCAACAACAGCTGCACTCCGAGCAGTTTGGGGCCTGCCAGAATGTGCGGCTATTTTTGAATCGGTTGAACCACTCCTTAATTTGTGTTACACATCACATCTTCTCTAAACACCTGCCGAGTCTAACGCGACGGCAGAGATGAACATAAAATTATATTTACCTACGTTATTATTGTGTTCGTTCTGTTCTTATTATTATCAGTTATTATTTAGATTAAGCCTTTTCTTTTCTGCTCATAAAATAAAATTATACACGACCATTGAAGCGAGCGGGACACACGTACGTTCACTTTTATTATATTGATTATCGATCACCATTTAAAGAAATAGTTTACTAAATTTGAGTCGTATTTATGAATTTATTGTAACGACACTCCTCTGATGAATACGGATCTCTTTTAAAGAGACACTTTATAAAAATTAATCCGTGTTTTTAATTTTTTACCCATCAAGATTTTATCTAATAAATGTAAAATTTCGCAGCGTTATCTGTAATAGATTTGAAGAATAACATCAACTTGTTTATTTCTTACGACATTTGTAAAGTTTACGATAAGAATGAAAAAAAGTGGCGATAGTATTTGTGCTGGCTGGGACATATGTCTCTCGCCCGTGATAAGATTTGAGAACAACCAAAAATGTCTAAAACTATTCAAGGTACGAGATCGATGATTGTTAACATTTAACATCAGATCATATCTAAATAAACAATAGTACGCTAAATTCCAGTGATCAAATCTCTATTAATTTTTTTCTTTCGAAAAATTAAAAAAATCTCTACTTTACGACCGTTGCGTGTATACATAAACAACCAGGAATAGACATGTATTTCCAGAATATTTCATCTTTGCAGCTTGTCAGAAGTCCAAAAGTCGTTACCAGAAGAAACACTGAAGCAAAATACATTAAAAAAACACTACAAAAGCAACTTAAACTAAACCCTATTTCTTTTGAGGAAGTGAGGACGTTTTTCCTCCTTGCCAGGCGGCCATCTTTCAAAATACACAGTTGTAAAAAGTACGTATAATATTCGCTTACATGACATTTCGTATAAGTTAGTAATTAATGAACTGTATTAAGAACATTGTTTTTAAAATATCTAAATTAATTATAAAATTATCGTTAAGTAAAAATGAGAAATTAATTTATTTTAAACACAGAGATTGCCTTAAATCACTGCTAATAACTTTCCCTTCTTCTTCTTCTTCTTCTTCTTCTTCTTCTTCTTCTTCTTCTTCTTCTTCTTTTTTCTCGTTCTTCTTCTTCTTCTTCTTTTTTTTCTTCTCGTTCTTCTTCTTCTTCTTCTTCTTCTTCTTTTTCTTCTTCTTCTTCTTCTTCTTCTTCTTCTTTTTCTTCTTTTTCTTCTTCTTCTTTTTCTTTTTCTTCTTCTTCTTCTTCTTCTTCTTCTTCTTTTTTTTCTCGTTCTTCTTCTTTTTTTTCTCGTTCTTCTTTTTTTCTCGTTCTTCTTCTTCTTCTTCTTCTTCTTCTTCTTCTTCTTCTTCTTCTTCTTCTTCTTCTTATTATTATTATTATTATTATTATTATTATTATTATTATTATTATTATTATTATTCTGTGTACGTAAAACCAAACAGGGATTCCAAGGTCTTCACTTCTATTAAAAAGGGGTTCTTCTCAACTGACTTCTTTTCTTGATCGTGCACTACATTGATTAACCATGGGTCTGGTGAAAACTAAGGCAATGCTTATTACTCCACCAGGACTCAAGTATGTCGAACCCACAACTACTTCAAGGGGAGCTGATTAAGTGTAATTGATTCATTCAAAATCATCTTCCGATATAAATTACTCGATTCCGAAATCCTTCTAAGGATAAAAAAGTCCAGCAAAGAATTTGATAGGCTTGAAAAGCGCGTGTGCTGACCATAGAGCCATTACCATCGAATAAAGCTTAGTGTGTGTGAATCATACTCTTGTATTCTTCGGAGACATGAACTGCGTAACGACTATATGTTTTCAGGATATAGTCAAAGACAATTCGAAAATCGTTAACATAGAACGTAATCGCCAGGGAGTGATCGGTTTGGCGAAAACGTGTCTATGGCGGCTACGAGAGATTTGAGGCAACGCGAAGCGGTCAGTGTCGTACGTCCCAGACACATTTCACGATATGTGTGGTTCATGTGGCAGAGCTTGTCTGTCGAGTGCTGTTCTACTGAACCACATGAGTTATTTCTATACCTGGAGAAATTGTTGAAGATAGAAGATGTTTATTCGCCTTGCTCTTATTCCAAATCACTAACAAGTAGGGCGAGGAAGAGAGAGAGAGAGAGAGAGAGAGAGAGAGAGAGAGAGAGAGAGAGTGTGTGTGTGAGAGAGAGAGAGGGAGGGAGAGAGAGAGTGTGTGTGTGTGTGAGAGAGAGAGAGAGAGAGAGGGAGAGAGAGTGTGTGTGTGAGAGAGAGAGAGAGAGAGGGAGGGAGAGAGAGAGAGTGTGTGTGTGTGTGTGTGTGAGAGAGAGAGAGAGAGAATTACTGCTGAATCATATCTTATCAGGACATTTTAAAACGGCATTTTCGCACTCCTAGGCTTTTAATCGAACCGACGACTTCTCTCACTCACTCTCTCTTTGAGCCATGTGACGTCAAATCCGTTTCTATTAATTTCCACAGTCGATCGGATGCTAACCTCGATGTCACCAGGATCAACCAACAAAATTATATACTAACGAGTCAACTTTCCAAATATTTAACTTCACGCTGCCTTAATTTCTATTATAGCTTTGCCGCCACAAATATTGAAGATTTCAGTTTTAAATATATTAACATCCGTTTCTATCCAAAATGATTTAAATAATAACGGATTATATATTTTATAACCAATGAGAATCTCTAACTGAAGAATTTTACAAACCCAATTTTCAAAACTATTATCTATATATTAATACGATAGCATGTGTGTCACGCTTACATCAAAAGCTCTGCGCATGCGTGCCGAACCTAGATTTTGAAAAGCATTCAAGTCACCTAATTTTCGTAATATTTCAAATATTTTCCTTTAGCGCAACGGTTATCGACGTAGGATTTTGACGTTGGTTTTTGACGTCGGTCCGACTGTTTATAGTTCGATCCCAACCAACCTCTAAGATTTTTTTTTCTTCATCGACGGAGGGGGGAGGGGACGACCAGGAATCTATATATTAATACGATAGCGTGTGTGTTATTTTGTGTGTCACGCTTACATCAAAAGCAACGACCTTCCGAATCTTTGTATGCTACTCATGAATTGGAGCCAAATTTAATTTAATCTAAAGCATTTACAAAGTAATGTATAGGTTAGGAACAAGATAATTAGTATTGAAAACATAATTTCGTGTAATTTACACGGATTACGCTAGTTTCTTATGAATATAAAACGAATCTTAACTAAATCAGTATCCGAAACAAGTTGACCAGAGTATTTAGCATTTATTTACCTGTTTTCCACTGCAGCAAGGTTAACAATAAAATCAGTTTAACGTGGGAGGATCCAACTCCCAGGAGGATGCATTTTGGAAGGGTACAAAAATAGTCAAGAAAATACCCGCCGACATTCGTGGGGAGGGCAGTTTCGGCGAGCGGTAAAAAAATAACCCCGCCCTTAAGGAGTGCACTCGCTAGAATTGGGGCGGATTATACCTCATCCTGGCAAACAGGGGTCTGATAGTTCAGATCAGATCCTAGGTTGCCACAATGATAGCCAGGCAAAACAACCGAATGTTTACTTTTTCGTATCTTTTTTCGTATCTTTTTTCTGTCCGGAACAATGAACATTTAATTCTTGTGTTTAATGCAATCAAAGATACTGATGCTATATACTGCCAAGCAGCTAGTATTTACTCCCTTCCCACCGCAGGAAGATGTGACACAAGGGCGGAAGGTGGAGAGAATCAAGCCAGAGCCCCTAAAGAAGGAGCACTCTGGCCTATCAAAATTGCCTTGCCAGCTCCGTCGGCATTACCCGGTCGGGGCACCTCAGGAAATTAACAATAAAATAACTCCTCCCCAAAGAGGGGAGGCAAGGTCTTGGAGGGTGGACCTCTTAGGACTACCTAGACACAATACCACAGCCCGACAGATAAAAGGCCATCGAAATTGTCCAGTTCCCATCGGACTGATTGTCGAAGACGGATTCTCAATGTAGCAGTCACAATTCTCTAAGCAACTAAGCAGCTAAGCAGCTAGTCATACACGCATTCAATCGCAGTTATTTATAAAGTCTCGATGTCACTTGACACTGACATAAAATATTTCATGGGTACGGTCGAATCAACATACAAACTTGATAATATACGAGTATTAATTATTTTTGATTTGTAAAAAAAATGGATGAATTTTATAAACATTTTTTTGGCATTCAACGATAAAACACAGACCTGATAATGTTTGTTGAATATAGAAATATATTTTGTCTTTTATTTGAACATTTTCTCTAGAAAAGTTCCGAATAAAATAAAAGCTGTTTTTAAGTGAATGACTCCCGTTAATCCGGATCAAATTATGAAAACTGCAAATGTAGCTGTTCAACGACGAAAGCGACTACCTTTTATGCAGGTCGCGCGTGCGCCTGTAAAATGGCCGCATACGGCTCGTGGGCCGCATGTTTGGCATGTCTGCCTTAACAGACGTGATGTTGCTAGTCTCAGTCTTTTCTATAAATACTATTATTTCACGTGTTCTTCAGAATTATGTGATATATTACCCGCTTCTTTTGTTCCAGCTAGTTTGATTCGTTGGTCTAATGGTCTCCATCAATTTGCTGTTTTGATAACTGTAGTAACAAAGATAATTGATGCCTGTCTCCCCCTTGGAGTAATAATGGAATGTTCTACATTCGTGTATATTAAGAGTGAATGTTAAAACACTATTTGTCTAAGTAAGCAACAAATGGTTAAATAAAGCTTATCCTTAAGTTATATTCGGCGTCCAGTTTTTATTACAATTTATTTAACCATTCGTTATGGAACGTTACTTGAAACCCGATCGTCTAGACCTTGATACGGCCGACTCGGAATCTACTGACAAATGGCGGCATTGGAGAAAAATGTTCGAAGGATTCCTTACAGCTCTACAGTTATCTTCAAACGCGGCTTTAACAGGTACTGAGAAATATACCCTTCTTTTACATCATGTCTCTACTGCTATTTATAGAAATTTATCTGAATGTGAAAATTATGAAACTGCGGTGGACATTTTAGAAGCCATGTTTGTCAAGAAAAAAAATACTATTTTTGCTAGACATTTACTTGCTACCCGGCGTCAACAACCAGAAGAAAGCCTTGAACAATACCTTCAGATTCTAAAGACGTTAAGTCGCGAGTGTGAATTTACAGCCTTAACTGGGAACCAAGCGAGAGATGTTTTTATCAGGGACGCATTTATTAATGGAATACAGTCCAACCAAATAAGACAAAGACTACTAGAGAATAAAAACCTAGACTTACCAACAGCTTATGAACAAGCTCTAACGTTGGACATGGCACAGAAGCAGTCTGTCTTCTATTTACAACCCGATATTTTGGGAGCTGCTATCGTAGCCCCTCCTCTGCATGTTCAAAATTCTTCCATTGTCCAAGATGCTGCCACCCCCTTTCTAACGATCACGAACAACTTATCACTGCCGCCTCAGCTGGATCCACATGCTACTTTTGTGGCCTTCGTATACATGCTCGTTCGTCCTGCCCGGCTCGAGATGTTAGATGCCACAAGTGTGATAAGCAGGGACATTTTTCGAAAGTTTGCCGGTCAGCTTCTCAAAAAAAACGTTCGGCTACTCTTGCTACTGTAGCACCAATTACAATATCAGCTGCATTCCCCGGCTGCCTCTCAAAAACAATCGTGAGGGTAAAAATCAATGGATTGACTATTCATGCGCTTATTGATACAGGCAGTTCCGAAAGTTTTATTAATGCCAGTATTGTAAAAGCAAATAAATGGGAAATATTTCCTTGTTCCAACCAAATATCAATGGCAAATTCATCTTTATCGTCCCATGTAATTGGATATTGCATGGTTAACCTGAAACTAAAAGGAAACTCCTATCAAGGGATCAAATTATCAGTAATGAAAAACCTCTGCTGCGAAGTGATTTTGGGTCACAATTTTCTAAAACAACATTCATGCGTTGAAATTCCTTTTGGTGGCCCCAAGCCAGTCCTAAGCGTATGTGGACTAGCAGCTGTCAAAGTGCGGCACCCGTCACTTTTTACAAACTTAACTCCTGACTGCAAACCAATAGCAATAAAATCAAGACGCTATTCAGAAACGGACAAACAGTTCATAGCAGCAGAAGTAACAAAACTACTTAAGGAAGGAATTATAGAGCAAAGTGAATCTCCATGGCGAGCACAGGTCCTCGTAACAGCCACTGAAAATCACAAGAAAAGGATGGTCATTGACTATTCCCAGACCATCAACAGATACACATTACTCGATGCCTATCCACTGCCTCGTATTGACGAAATGATTTCTAATATTGCAAAATATCACACTTTCAGTACTTTAGATCTCAGAAGTGCCTACCATCAGGTACCTATCAAGCCAGAGGATAAGCCCTACACGGCATTCGAGGCCTGCGGTCGCCTATATCAGTTCTGCCGAATTCCTTTTGGGATAACAAATGGTGTGGCTAGCTTCCAGAGGGTAATAGATGAAATAATCTCCAATGAAAAATTGAAGGGTACTGTTGCATATATAGACAATGTCACAGTATGCGGACATGACCAAGCTGAACATGACCACAACCTTAAACGATTCATGGCTGCCGTCAAGAAATATAATCTGACTTTGAACAGTGAAAAATGTTCCTACAACTTGAAAAGCATCAAATTATTGGGATACATTGTCAAAAATGGCACCATGACGCCGGATCCCGAGCGACTGAAACCGCTAATGGAATTACCAATCCCTGGAAACATGCCCTCTTTACGACGAGCCCTCGGTATGTTTGCTCACTACTCCCAATGGGTTGCGTCTTTTTCAGAAAAAATACACCCATTGACACAAGTATCTACTTTTCCGTTGTCCTGTTCCGCCATCAGAGCATTTCAAAACATGAAAAGGAACATTGCTCAGTCTGCCATTTCTGCTGTGGATCTTTTTATCCCTCTATTAGTTGAGACGGATGCCTCCGACTGTGCGATAGCTGCCTCACTGAGACAATCCGGTCGTCCTGTAGCTTTTTTTTCAAGAACACTTTCGAAATCCGAGCGACGACACTCTGCAATAGAAAAAGAAGCGTACGCCATAGTTGAGGCATTACGAAAATGGAGGCATTACTTAATCGGCCGACATTTTGAATTAATCACTGACCAAAAGTCGGTCTCGTTTATGTTTAACCCAAAAACAACGAGTAAAATAAAAAACGAGAAAATAGCGAGATGGAGAATGGAGCTTTCTTGCTACTCCTTTGACGTCACTTACCGCCCTGGTAAGGAGAATGCCGCGGTCGACGCGCTTTCAAGGGTGTGTGGCCTGGTAACTGGCTCAGATGATCTTCAGTATATACACAGGGAATTGTGTCACCCAGGTATCACAAGAATGATTCACGTAGTCAGGAGCAGAAACTTGCCATATTCTGTTGAAGACGTAAAAAGAATTACGAACTCTTGTCGGATATGCGCAGAAAATAAGCCCAGGTTCTACAAACCTCCTCCAGCAACACTCATTAAGGCCACACAGCCTTTTGAAAGACTTAACCTGGATTTTAAGGGCCCTTTACCCTCTAAAACTAAAAATAAATACATGCTCACAATAATAGACGAGTACTCAAGATTTCCGTTCGTCATCCCCTGCCCAGACGTAACGGCTGCAACAGTAATTCAAGGCCTCTGCTCCATTTTTGCCGTTTTTGGAGTGCCTGCATATATACATTCAGATCGTGGGTCTGCTTTTATGTCGGACGAACTCAAGCAGTTTCTGCATGAACGAAGAGTAGCTGTAAGTAGAACAACTCCTCACAATCCTCAAGGAAACGGACAGTGCGAAAGATACAATGGTATAATATGGAAGACAGTACAGTTGGCGGCAGCAAATCGCAATAGTCCGATCTCCGATTGGGAAAGTCTCATCCCCATGGCCTTATACGCTATTAGGACTCTATTATGTACAGCGACAAACGCTACCCCACATGAGAGATTCTTCTCGTTCCCACGACGAAGCTCAGCAGGCACATCACTTCCCTCGTGGCTTGCACAACCTGGCACAGTTTTATTAAAACGTCATGTTCGTCATAGTAAACATGACCCATTGGTAAGCGAGGTACAATTAATCGAAGCGAACCCTCAGTATGCACTGGTCAGAAATTCAGAAGGAAGGCAATCTACTGTCTCCTTAAGGGATCTAGCCCCAGCAGGAAATGTATATGAACGTAGAACTGCTTCAGATGGACATAGAGCTCCGGTTAGTGGAACAAGTCCGACCCTCTTAGGTGATCGTGTGCCAGATACGTCAAGTTCAGAGTCCCAACAAAACGAATCTGAATATACTAACAGAGTCGTCTCTGACTCTAGTTCGGACGACAGATGGGTACCACGAAAGCGGTTTCACCCAATATCTGAGACAGATACTCAATCTTCAGACACCAAGCGACCGAAGCGCCGTAGAAAACGAGAGCGATTTGGAGCAAGATATTTTAGCCCTAAACCAGCCACACAAGACAGTCCCGAAACGTCGTCAGGTCCCGAGGAGCCTAGATTAGAAATGGATGTCGGGCACGAACAACCAAGACGCCCTCAAAGAACCCGCAGGAGGCCAGGTCGATGGGATGATTTTGTTCCCTACGAATAAGAAGATAGATGGGGGAGAATGTAGTAACAAAGATAATTGATGCCTGTCTCCCCCTTGGAGTAATAATGGAATGTTCTACATTCGTGTATATTAAGAGTGAATGTTAAAACACTATTTGTCTAAGTAAGCAACAAATGGTTAAATAAAGCTTATCCTTAAGTTATATTCGGCGTCCAGTTTTTATTACAATAACTAATTGTAATACAGCTTCCTATTCCAGTAGCTTCTTTCCAAGAACCGCAGGATTGTGGAACTCTCTTCCTGCTGACTGTTTTCTTCCTACTTATAGCCTTAGTTCTTTCAAGACTAAGGCCAATAGGCATCTCCTGTCTTTACGCTAATCATATTTCGTTCTTGTTAGCTCCTTACATCAAGTGGCTTCATGTCTTGTCTGGAGCTATTTCCATAAAAAGTCCCTACATTTCATGAGGTCACTATTAGAGCATAACAGCATAGTAGTAGGTAGACCAGGGGCGGGCAACCCCCGGCCCGCGAAGGCTTAGCGTCCGGCCCGCCACCCTGCTATGCTTTATTATTGCAATCCGGCCCGCGGACCTCCCAGTAAAACTCATATCATTTTGTGACACAGAAGTAAAAGTATGTTTCAATTAAGATTTACAGTGGGATAAAAATGTATAAACATCAGCGAGCGATGATGCATGTATATTTCATTTTTCTTTAACTATTAATTTAAAATCCTTGGCCTGAGATAAAAATAGAAAAAGAGAAAGAGAGAGGCAAAGAGGAAATGAGAGACGAGGAAAGGGTATGAGACAGAGAACCTATGTGAGGTGTGTTAAAACGAATGCTGGATCAACTTGCTACTCCCCTCCGTCATTATTTTTTATGATTTCAAAATAGCTCTTCGTCGGCGCCTTTTATAACATCACATACATAAGTCTCTTGAGAAAAAATATCAGATTTGTAGAGTGTGCAATGCAATGTTTGTACAATTTATTCATGTAAACAAAATATAGTAATTCTTAGATTTCAGTTTTTCACTCCGGCCCGCGATCTCCTTCCAAAAGTCTCATCTGACCATAACTTTGAAAAGGTTGCCCTGATGTAAACGATATGCAACATGTCGGCAATTCTTCTTTCACTTTTTTTTTTTTACTTGTGAGTCGTGTGTTTTGATGAGGCATCCAATCCGACTGGAGTACATATGCAACGGAATGACTGAAAGGTTTTACACAGAAGAACACAAACAAAAAAGAAGAATGTATATGAGAAATAAGACTAAAAATATCGGCGGTTGTAAAAAAAAAGAATTGTTAGATAAAAATAGGCTTTATGTAAATAAACAACCATAAAGCGATTAACAAGATTGATTCTTCGTTTTTGATTTGTTAAGCTTTCTTTTTGTTCTTCATTTGATACTGAAAATAAAAGCTTTGTCAGGATTTTCTCTGCGTGTGGTTCGTTTTTCTATTTATTGTATTATTATTACTTATCTCTAGGATTTTTGACACAAGGTCAGGTGTGGGTTTGATGAAAGTGTTTCCGTGGAAAGAACTGGAATCGAACTTGTGACACCCAGATTTTCAGTCCATGTCGTAAACCACTTAGGCCCCGCCACCTCCCCGAATTTACATGCATTCCAAATTTGAATAGAGATTTCATCGTCTAAACACATGTGTTGTATATCTTAACAAGGTTGACATAACACGGAGACCCTAAATAAGTCGGTCCAGATGTAAAATAATGATGCAGACATGTTGAGTAATAACGCATAAGACGTCACGTGGAGCCTAATGGCATGACCCTGCAATAATGAAGAAAAACCAAAGACTAGATAGATTGTTAATTAGGCTAAAAGAGCAACGGAAATGAATCGGTGACCTTTGAACGATCCCAGCTGTATGAGGTCAACGAGTTCGTTTCGGAGTATGACATCGTAAAAAAAAAAAACGACTCGATAACTCGAGTCAGGTGCACAAGGCCAGAAGAAGAAGGCACCCGGAGTGCAAAGTCAGAAATTAAAACGGCGGTTTTAAACGAAGAAAGATGGAGCGCTTACGTAGCAGAGATCGAGTTGGCAGGATATAGAGAAAAACTTCTCGTGGATCAGCTCCGAAGAGAGCTACCCCCATCACTGACGTAAATAACTGACTACCCCGAACTGACGTAAATAACTGGCGTGGGGATCACAAGCCTTTCCTAGATTCCGGGAGCAGACTGCTACAGAACGTATTGTCGTGTTTCCCTCTAAGTTGCAAGGTAAATCACTCTGCCTGGTTTTCGTGAAAATAATCTACGTTGGGTAGAGTTTAAAATCAACCTCCGTCAAGGTAAAGAAAGGTTTCTTCGTAAGACAAGGGAAAGAACAATAATGCCAAAGTACTTTTGCTAACAAAGAAATATTTAATTATATATATGTGTATACCAAACTTACACCAGCTGGTGGGGAAGAATAAAGAAACAGAGTTTCTTCGAGCACGTCTGTGTCTCTATCGTTGTGTTTTGTTTGATGATACCGGGTCCCACGAAGGAGCGGGTATTGCAACACAAGTTTACATTCATTTATCCATTTCGTATAACAGATGATTCTATTTTCGGCATTGGTTTCCTCGATAGCTTTCTAGTTAAACATTTTTTCTAGAAAGACATCGGATACTTACAGGAGGGACCACATGAAGGTTGCCAACATCCTAAGTGAAAGTGTTTCTGTGGAACGAACTGGAATCGAACTTGGCACACCCGTATTGTTAACCACTTAGCCACCGTCAGCCACAGTCACTTTTCCATTTATTGTTTACTGAAATGATATTTTAAAATGGTACTGATATCGATCCCGAACCAGCTTTCGTGACGTTCGACTCTGAATCGTTCGGCTGTCTTACGCAAACGGCCGAGTGTTGACGAGCCGATTGGTGGAGAGATACTGGGCGATTAGCCAAGCTGTGAAAAGAAAACATGGAAAAGTGAGCAAGTAAAAAGAAATAATAAAAGTAAAAAAATATTTCGTTATAACAGTAATTTTGGTATTAAAAAAAAATTTTTTTTTGTTTCTTCAAAAAAATTTATTGTAAATAAAAATACAGTATTCATTTTATAACAGTAACCTCGCTATGTTTTTTCCTGTTGTTTCTTTAAAAAAAATCATGAAAATATGTTTAATTTTCTTTGTTGTTTCTTTAAAAAAATCCTTACCTTAACCCTAACCCTAACCCTAACCCTAAACCTAAACCCAACCCTGACCCTAACCCTAAATCTAATCCTAACCCTAACCCTAAACCCTAACCCTAAACCTAACCCTAACCCTAACCCTAACCCTAAACCCTAACCGTAACCCTAACAAACAAACAAAAAAAAACAAGCAAAACATTATCATCATAGGACGCAGCACCGTATCAAAATTGTCGTCTGGACAAATCGGCTCGTCAACACTCGGCCGTTTGCGTAGGACAGCCGAACGATTCCGAGTCGAACGTCACAAAAGCTGGTTCGGGATCGATAAGAGCACCTTTAAAATTCTGAAGTTTTCTTTTTGTTTTTTGTTATTTATTAATGAAAAAAAAGAAACTTTTCGCTTTTCTGTGTGTGTTGTTCACTTTTCTATTTATTTTATTTACCTTAACTTTAGAAGGTTAGACACAAGGTTAGACACAAGGTTAAGTGTGGGTTTGATGAAAGTTTATCTGCGGAAAAAACTGGATTCGAACTTGACACACCGAGGTTTGCCAGTCCGTCTCGTAACCACTTAGCTACATGCAGTCTATTTATTATTTACTAGAATGATATTTTCAAATTCTAAAGATTTCTTTTTGTTTGTGTATTTCTTTCATCAAAACAAAATACACTTTTCTTATCCTGCTTCGCTTACTACAGATATCATCGAATATATTTATCTAAAGATGACGTCATAATGGACCTGACGTTGCCTCAGATGATAGCTAGGGAGATGCGCTGGAACATCCAAACGGTCTCTCGATGCTCGTTCCCACAAGTGATAATGTATCGTAGGAATTGTGAAGTATCAAGATCGAGGAGGACACCTACTGATTTTGCTGTTTGTAATGATCGCAATCAATCAAAATATACCAGTCGTCTTTTGTGTTCCAACCGATCGCCGTGGAGACGAGTGGAGCGATAGGCCCTGCCACGCGGGACTTCCTCAACAGACTTAGTTTGTTCATGACACGCCACATTGTGATTGATGTGGCTTTACTTGCACCTCTCCATCGCCGCTATTCAAGGAAACGTCTTGAGTCTTCTCCCGGCCTTTCAAGTCAGCAGGACATCCGATGAAACTTTCTGATATTTGCATATTGATTTTGCAAAAGGACATTTTATTAATTAACTATTATTTGTTGTTGAATAGATTTTAATAGGATACATTGCTTAATAAAAATGAAAAAACTGCAAGAAAAATCATTTAAGTGAATAAATTGAAAGTTAAATATTTTTTCTAATAAAACATAGATTTATTTATTTTATAACAGAAGTTAACAAATTTAAATAAAAATGAAGATGTTAACATACTCGTCAATAATTTAAGAATAACGAATCATAAAAAAAACACAATGCGTAAAAAAAAGTTGATAGTTTAGCAGTTCAAACAGATTTTTTTATAGGATGACAACTAAGTTTTTTTATAGGATGACAACTAAGTTTTTTTATAGGATGACAACTAAGTTTTTTTATAGGATGACAACTAAGTTTTTTTATAGGATGACAACTAAGTGTTTTATAGGATGACAACTAAGTTTTTTATAGGATGACAACTAAGTTTTTTATAGGATGATAACTAAGTTTTTTATAGGATGATAACTAAGTTTTTTATAGGAAGAAAACTAAGTTTTTTATAGGATGACAACTAATTTTTTATAGGATGACAACTAAGTTTTTTATAGGATGACAACTAAGTTTTTTATAGGATGATAACTAAGTTTTTTATAGGATGATAACTAAGTTTTTATAGAATGATAACTAAGTTTTTTATAGGATGACAACTAAGTTTTTTATAGGATGACAACTAAGTTTTTTATAGGATGACAACTAAGTTTTTGATAGGATGATAACTAAGTTTTTTATAGGATGATAACTAAGTTTTTTATAGGAAGAAAACTAAGTTTTTTATAGGATGATAACTAAGTTTTTTATAGGATGATAACTAAGTTTTTTATAGGATGATAACTAAGTTTTTTATAGGATGACAACTAAGTTTTTTTATAGGATGACAACTAAGTTTTTTATAGGATGACAACTAAGTTTTTTATAGGTTGACAACTAAATTTTTTATAGGATGATAACTAAGTTTTTTATAGGATGATAACTAAGTTTTTTATAGGAAGAAAACTAAGTTTTTTATAGGATGACAACTAAGTTTTTTATAGGATGAAAACTAAGTTTTTTATAGGATGACAACTAAGTTTTTTATAGGATGACAACTAAGTTTTTTATAGGATGACAACTAAGTTTTTGATAGGATGAAAACTAAGTTTTTTATAGGATGAAAACTAAGTTTTTTATAGGATGACAACTAAGTTTTTTATAGGATGACAACTAAGTTTTTTATAGGATGACAACTAAGTTTTTGATAGGATGAAAACTAAGTTTTTTATAGGATGAAAACTAAGTTTTTTATAGGATGACAACTAAGTTTTTTATGGGATGACAACTAAGTTTTTTATAGGATAAAAACTAAGTTTTTTATAGGATGACAACTAAGTTTTTTATAGGATGACAACTAAGTTTTTTTATGAGAGTAATTTGATCTTATGTGTATATGTGTATATGTGTATATGTTTATATGTTTATATGTGTATATGTGTATATGTGTATATGTTTATATGTGTATATGTGTATATGTGTATATGTTTATATATTTCTATGTTTATATGTTTATATGTGTATATGTTTATATGTTTATATGTTTATATGTGTATATGTTTATATGTGTATATATTTATATGTTTATATGTGTATATGTGTATATGTGTATTTGTGTATATGTTTATATGTGTATATGTGTATATGTGTATATGTTTATATATTTCTATGTATAAAATTCACTCCTAAACTAAGCTTCCCTTATTTTGTCCTTTAGTCCTCACATTCCATGGACAATGTTTCTCACAAACAGGGGAAATAATTGCTGTTTTCTGGATCGAAATCTATCCATCCAACACTTATCGTTGGCTAGTTTTTGACCTTGAAGTAGAATTTATTTTTGTAGCTTAATGCCTTGTCTGGAGCAATTTCCATTAAAAAATATCCGATCACTATGGATTTTTGGAACAGAGTTGCAGGGCGCAAGGATTGGTAATGTAAGCTATATTTCGTTTAATTTCATTTTATGCAGAGGGGCTTGAAGCCATTTGTGAAAATTCAGATCAACGATTTTTGTGAAATTTTAACTAGAGATATTAGACACCAATTAATTGATATTCTCCAGAATTCAGTTTCTTTGTAGTATTTCAAAGGGGGTTTAGGGGGCATAATATTGGCAGAACCTTCAAACCGAAAATTCAAATATTTCAGATTTGCATTGAATTTGATCCAGAGTAATTCGACATCAATTAAGCAAGATTAGCTGAATTTCAATTTTTTCTTAACCCCCTTAATTAGACATTTTCTAGAATCCAAATCATGTAATGGATTTTAATGAAAATTAGAACGAGGATTCTCAATATAAGGTTTAACAGCATTATATCTTGATTTTATTCTTCGTAGGGGGACATAAAAGCGGTGCAAAACTGTTCTGTTTGGAGAATTAATTTTACCTACCCTAGGACGGGTATTCTAGTTAAATATATAATTTAATAAATAAATACTCAAAACTAAAAAAAAAAAAGCAAATATTTCTCTGATTTTTGATGATTAAATATATAATCAATTAACACGTATAAAGAGATCTACCAAATATTAGGGATGAGTATGATCATATAGCGCCAAAATCACATGAGATTCGTTTTCTAATGTCAATAAACCCATGCCTCTTTGTCTGTATGACGGTGTTTGAAGGTTTACTCGACCTTTTTACAATTTTCCAAAATCCCGCCCCCTCACTTCAATATAGGCAGCAACACAACAGCGATGAAAGCCAGACGCACCTGCTGGAAAGGTCAACAGGTCACCGGCAGATTCAAACCAAAGTTGATAACATGTTTATTGTCATTTTGTTTTTCTGACTGGAATAAACCCAACTCATGTTCTATTAATAACTGGTTTATTAACAGTAAACAACTTGTTGCAAAACAAAACAAAAGAACGGGTATTCGGAAGATGCGTCCATTCAATCTGTGCGGTTATCAATGAAAATGATATTTGAAATCAAAACGTGACAGACAAACAGAAATGCTATTTCGAACTGACGGACGAACAGATAAACGAAGATGCTATTTCGAAATTAAACATAACAAACAAATGAACATTCTATTTGAAACTTAAGCGTGACAGACCAACGAAAATGCTATTTCAAACTGAATCGCCACAAATCGGCAAAATTACATTTCGAATTTAAGCGTGACAGACCAACGAAAATGCTATTTCAAACTGAATCGCCACAAATCGGCAAAATTACACTTCGAATTTAAGCGTGACAGACCAACGAAAATGCTATTTCAAACTGAATCGCCACAAATCGGCAACATTACACTTCGAATTTAAGCGTGACAGACCAACGAAAATGCTATTTCAAACTGAATCGCCACAAATCGGCAAAATTACATTTCGAATTTAAGCGTGGCAGACCAACGAAAATGCTATTTCAAACTGAATCGCCACGAATCGACAAAATTACATTTCAAACTTAAGCGTGACAGACCAACGAAAATGCTATTTCAAACTGAATCGCCACAAATCGGCAAAATTACATTTCGAATTTAAGCGTGACAGACCAACGAAAATGCTATTTCAAACTGAATCGCCACAAATCGGCAAAATTACATTTCGAATTTAAGCGTGGCAGACCAATGAAAATGCTATTTCAAACTGAATCGCCACAAATCGGCAAAATTACATTTCGAATTTAAGCGTGACAGACCAACGAAAATGCTATTTCAAACTGAATCGCCACAAATCGGCAAAATTACATTTCGAATTTAAGCGTGACAGACCAACGAAAATTCAATTTCAAACTGATTCGCCACAAATCGGCAAAATTACATTTCGAATTTAAGCGTGACAGACCAACGAAAATGCTATTTTAAACTGAATCGCCACATATCGGCAAAATTACATTTCAAACTTAAGCGTGACAAACCAACGAAAATGCTATTTCAAACTGAATCGCCACATATCGGCAAAATTACATTTCAAACTTAAGCGTGACAGACCAACGAAAATGCTATTTCAAACTGAATCGCCACAAATCGGCAAAATTACATTTCGAATTTAAGCGTGACAGACCAACGAAAATGCTATTTCAAACTGAATCGCCACAAATCGGCAAAATTACATTTCGAATTTAAGCGTGACAGACCAACGAAAATGCTATTTCAAACTGAATCGCCACGAATCGGCAAAATTACATTTCAAACTTAAGCGTGACAGACCAACGAAAATGCTATTTCAAACTGAATCGCCACAAATCGGCAAAATTACATTTCGAATTTAAGCGTAAAAGATCAAACGAAAATGTTTACTACAAACTTAATTGCAATAGACAAGTGGAAATTCTATTTTAAACTTAAGCGCGACAGACCAACGAAAATGCTATTTCAAACTGAATCGCCACAAATCGGCTAAAGACTATTTCAAATTTAAACGTAAGATATCAAGGAAAATGATATTTCAAACTCAAGTGTGACAGATCGACGAAAATTCTATTTAAAAATTACGCGTGACAGACCGACTAAAATGCTATTTCGAACCCCAGGGTGACAGACTAACAGACAGGAAGTTCATTAAACAAGGAAGGCAACATGGACCACGTATTGAAGTGCAGGATAAGAAAATCGTCGACAGAATTTATTCAGCTCTGCAAGATCTGGAAAATAACAAATTCACCCTCAGATCTGAATTAAGATTTTATGACAGCAACGTTTTGTCCACACGGCTATATGGAAGTGAAACTTGGCATCTCAAAATCAGTCAAGAAAGAAAATTAGACGCGTTTGATTCAAAATGTCTTAGAAAGATTCCAAAGATCAAATGGATCGATAGAGTTACCAACCAAGAAGTCAGAGGCCGCACTAACCAACAGGTGGAACTGTCAAACATTTGCAAACGATGTCTTCGCTGGCTCGGAAAGCCCTGAGATTGGCCTCAGATAGATTAGCAAACCAAGTGCTTCAGTGGAACCATGATGGGAAAAAGAAGAAAAGGAAGACCAACAATGAAGTTGAAGCAAACATTTAAGAGGAATTTGATCGCGACAGAGAATAGCTAATCAAGTGATTCAGTGGAACCATGATGAAAAAAAAAGAGCAGATAGACCAAAACTCAACCGGAAACAAAACAATCAAGATATTTGATCGCAACGGGAAGAAGTTGGAGGAACGCTGTGGATCTGGCTTCAGACCGAAAACGCTGGTTTACTTTGACAGTCTCATGCGTCGCGGGATGCAGGAGTATCTGAGTCTGAGTCTGAATCTGAGTGAATTACTTCGCTTAAATTGATCCGTTTACCATTAGCTAAGAATTGTTTCTGACTACCTTCTGAGGCCCCAACCTATTTACATGACACCTGGTCTCCTTAAGAACAGTGAAATAACAACGAAAGGATTGGTTACACTAGTTGAGACTGGCCAGAAATTAGATTATTTAAGAGGACGGCTCAACAAGAAATTGTTAACATTGGACTTGAAAACTACCATTCTATAGTAAGTTGGGAAGCAGCCCCATTGTATTGTGTTCCACAGACGGATATTTCTTGGAAAAAAAACTTTGCTCATGGAAATTCCATTTAGTTTTAGGTACGCAGAGGGAGAAAGGAGAAATTATTTACAGTAGTTTTAACTAGATGGGTTCTTGTTGTAAATGTTTTACAGGGATGGACCATATATTAGAGCTCAGTCGAGCACCTACTATGAAAATAAAAATAGAGTAGAGAAAGACTAGCAACGTCTATTCTGTGAGAAAGAGACTGTAGGGAAGAGAAGAGTTCACGTGTTCTCCTTAACTTCTAAGCTGCAATTCATTATCTAACACAAATCACCTCAATTCCAGTATCTGGCCAATCAAAATCGACTTCGAAATCCAGTGGGTGTCATCCTCTTCTTTTCCATGCAGCTTCTTTTTCACAGAATAGACATTGCTAGTCTTTCTCTACTCTATCGTTAGTCTCATGGTAGCTGCTCGATTGAGCTCCAATCCCCGGTAAAAAAAACATTCACAGCAAAACATTTACAGTAAAAACACGTCTAGCTACAACCACTGAAAAATTATTTTCTTTCTCTGTATATCTGAAGCCAGACGTAATTTTCATAGGCAGGGTTTCTTCCCAAGAACCGCCCGTCAGTGGAACGCAATACAACGGTGCTGCTTCCCAGCTGACTACAGTATGGCTATTTTCAAGTTCAATGTTAACAAATACTTGTTGAGCCGTCCGCGTAAGTATTCAAATTCTGCCCAGATCCAAGCATCATCATCACCATCATCATCATCATCTACAATCTTCAAGATGTTTGTATCACCATCCACCATTAATTCGAGATTTTATGAGCGCTGACCCCTTATTTAAAAAAAGCCCCTCAACGAAGAAACACATTGCTCATAATCACTAACCATCCCACCCCCTTACCTCTCCCCAACCCTAACCCTAACCTTAACCATAAACCCTAACCCTAATCCTAACCTTAACCCTTACTCTAATCCTAAACCGTAACCTTAGCCCTAACCCTAACCCTAATCACTAACCATCCCATCCCGTTATCTCTCCCCAAACCCTAAACCCAAACCCTAACCTTAACCGTAACCCTAATCACTAACTATCGCACCCCCTTACCTCTCCTCAAACCCTAACCCTAACCCTAATCACTAACCATCCCATCCCGTTATCTCTCCCCAAACCCTAAACCCAAACCCTAACCTTAACCGTAACCCTAATCACTAACTATCGCACCCCCTTACCTCTCCTCAAACCCTAACTCTAACCCTAATCACTAACCATCCTATCCCCTTACCTTTCCCCAAACCGTAACCCTAATCCTAACCCTAACCCTAACTCTAATGCGTTACAATATTTATAAAAAGAATTCAAAAATTGCAATGATACTTACTTACTGTTGGTTCAGACCCCCTTCCGACCTTATGCCACACTAAATTGAGACTTATAAATATTTTTCAATAAATAATACCGGACACACAATCAAAAATGTTTAACTAAGCAGCACGTTTATGTAGACGCTGTCGGTTTGGTTACCAACGGAAGAGTTTGGATTTAAAGGTTATTCAACAATAACTTTTTTTGAATGTATAAAATCGTGTAATTATTGAAGATGTAGCAATCTAATTTAATATCGTGTTTTATGTCAGCTACCTCATGAGTCATAAAATATGTGACGTCATTGTGACGTCACGAGTATACTAATAAAAAGTATTAATACGAAATTAAATGGCATCCAGCAATTAGGAAAACGAAGGATATATATATATATATATATATAGTAGTAAGTTTTTGAAAGGCTGTGGGCAATGCAATTCCGGGTAAGATGCAAGTTGAAAGGAAAGGAACAAAAACAATAAAAATAAATCGAAAACGATATAAGACTTATTATTTATTTTTCCTTTTTTTTTCCTTTTTTTTTTTTTTTTTATTTCCTTACATAACAGCAAGAGTGTTTTAGCTGTCCGGGTGATTAAAAATCACTATTTGATATTTCGGGAAAAGACATCCCTTTTTCAAAAATAATTAGACCAGAAGAAGAATAATATTTTATTCTTCTCCGACTGTGTAGAGAATAATACAAAACAAAATGGCTGCCAGATATAGACCGCAGCAAAAACAGTTTCACAGGGAATATAAATTAAGTTAAGTTTTATTTTAATATTATGTTAAATATATGATTGGTGTTTAGAATATTAGTGTAATGTTGGTTAGGTGTATGGTGTTCGATAAACTGTTATTTTTGATAATATATATATATCATTTTTTTATTTATTTTTTTTTTTTTTTATATTTGAATATTTACTTTGTTTTATCTTCGTATTTTTATTTTGTTTATCTTTCTATCGTAATTTAAGAATTTTAATATAAATTAAAGTAATTAGTCTCATATTTTAAATATTCTAGATCTATCTACTATTGATTTCGATTATCATCTATTAAAGAAGTGTTATTAATTACTAATTGTGAGTTTCGTCAAATTAGATTAACGAATTAACTTATTAACTTGATATATTTATCATAAGATAAAGGGGAGTAACTCTGGATTTTTAAAAATATTTTTTTATAATTAATTTTTTTAAAAATTTTTTTTTTTTTTTAATTTTTTTAAATTTTTTTTTTTTTTGGTGGAGATCTGTATAACAATATTAGTATATATATACAACATATATACACAAATGCATATATACATATATATATACATATCTATGTATTATTGTTTGTTTAATTGTTTATCTATATATATTCATCAATTTCTTTACATATTTGTTTGTTTGTTTTGTTTTTTTTGTTTGTTTTTTTTGTTTGTTTTTTTTTATTTTTTTTTATTTTTTTTATTTATTTATTTTTTATTATTATTATTTACTTGTTTAATTTATTTTATGAATTATTTATTTAATATTTGTATGTTATTTGTATACATTCTATATGTGTTTGGATTTATTAATTAATAATGCTAGGTTATGGAGTGACTTATTTTGGTGGGTTAGACGAGTATGCTGAATATGGTTTTTGGTTTGTGGTTCAAGTGTGTAAGGATGGAAGTTCATATGGGGAGGGGCCTGTTTGATTGTTTGGGTGTATGGTGAGTTTATTATGGGAGGTGAGTAATGGGTGAAGTGGTGGAAACGGACTCTGTTAAGTGTTAGATATGGGGGTTGGTTGGTGGATGGGGGGTAGATATTATAGAATGAAAGGTGAGTAGAGCTCGTGACGTTGATTGAGTGAGGGGTTTAATCTGGAGATGAGGATTGATTCTGTGATTCTAAGGTCACCGATGTTTCTGACAGACGCTAAGATGGAGACGTGAATATCGCGCTGAGTGTTTGAGCAAATCTCTATGTGTTTGTGGAAAGAGGATATACGGGTATTCAAGTGCTCCTTTATGCGCAAGTGTAGCGGTCTTGTAGTGTTGCCGATGTAAAATTTTTTGCATTTATTACACTGTAGTTTGTAAACACAGTTAGTGCGAAGGCACAGACCTGTGTTGGAGATAGGGCAATTGGCCAGGGAGCAGGGTTCGGGTGTGTGGTTAGTGTGTTTATTAGATAGATGTTGGCGTAAGGAGGTGCCAGTATGTGTTAGTTGTATGTTAAGGTTTTCCTTATGTATTGCCTTGCGGATGGAGGTGGTGATCTTATCGCTGAAGAAAGGGAGTTTTAAGAAGCATGTGTTAGCGAGGGTGCGGTGTCTACGTGTTTTGGGCTTATTTAGGTGGGCTATGGTGGGGGCGGGGTAGCCATTATTTTGGAGGGTTTGGTGGAAGTTTTTAGTGTGTGATATTTTGTCAGCAGCAGAAGAGCATTTATTTTGTATTCGGGTAATTTCATTATGGGCATAACTTAATTTGGCTTTTGTGGGCAGGGCAGACTTATAGTGTATGAAAAGGTTTTTGCAGGCAGGTTTCCTATAGAAGTTAGTGTGTATAGAGCCATCTTCGGTGATGTTAAGGTTGAAATCAAGGAGAGAGAGTGAGCCGGACTCGTTTGGGTGTTCTATGGTGAATTGTATGTGGGGGTCGGTGTTGTTGAATGTGTTGAATATTTGTGTGGCTTCGTCTTGAGAGGATGTAAGGATTAGAATGTCATCTATATATCTGGAGAAGAATATATAGGAGAGGCAGGAGTTAAGTGCTCGTTGTTCTAACCGGTTCATGTAGGTGATGGCTAAGAGACCGGAAAGGCTAGAACCCATGGGGAGGCCGGAGATTTGTTTGAAAGTGTGCTGCTGAAAGGTAAAGTATGTGTTGTCGATGATGATGTATAAGAGATTGTGAATGTCAGTAGGTGTTAGTCCGAAGAGCTCTAGGTTGTCAGAGGAAGATATGTGGTCGGTGATGAGGTCTATGGCTGGGTGTGCGGGTATTGAGGTGTAGAGGGAGATTACGTCTAGGCTAAATATATAGTTGTTAGTTTGTAGTTGTTGGTGTTGGAGTGAGTGTAGTCTGCTAATTACTTGGTTGGAGCTGCTGACATGTGCGGGGAAGGTGGAGAGTAGTGGTTTGAGTAGTTGAGAGAGAAGCCAAGAGATTTTATAGAGTGGTCCTTCAATACTAGAGACTATAGGTCTAATTTGTGTGTGTGTGTTGGTCTTGTGTGTTTTAATGAGGTGGTAGAAGGTGGGAAGTCTGCTATTTTTGGTGGTGAAGTTGATTTTGTATTTTTTGGGGAGGTTACGTGTGAGACAGATTTGGGACCAGGTGTTGTTAATGGAGTTTTGGACTAATGTGGCTGAAATGTTGGGGGCGGGGGTGTATAGGTTGTTGTTGTTAAGATGTTCGAGAGCGAGTATGTTGTATGAGTCTTGAGAGATGATACAGAATTCCTTACCTTTATCAGAGGGTAAGTAAACTAGGTTTTTATTTTTCAGGTTTTCTAGGGTAAGGCGTTGGGATCTGGTGATGTTAGGGGTGATGTGGGGTTGTTCTTGTTGGAGTATATCAAGGATCCTCTGTTTTAATCTAGAAAGTTTTTGATCAAGTAGGTGGTTACTAGGTGGTGGGTGTAGTGGGTGGTCAAGCTGGTAGACAGGGAAGGAAATAGTAGTGTTGGTTGTATTATTAGGGATGTCTAGGGTAGGTTGATTAAATGCTGTGAGCCATTTGAGGTGATAAGCTGTTCTACAGAATTGAGTCTCGATCTTGAGTTTTGTGTGGTCGTTTAGCTTATGGGTGGTGATGAATTTGGGGCCAAGGCTGAGAAGCTCAGTCTCGGCAGTAGTAAGGGAGCCGGTGAGGTCAGTGACCATGGGGGGGCTAGTGAGGTGGTTGTTGGAGTTGTAGGTTCTGGTGGTACTAGTGTTCTTGGTGGTGTGAGGTTGAGAATATTTCTGGGAAAGCCAAGTGAATTTCCGTTTAAGTCGGTTTTTCTCGAGGTTGAAGCAATGGTGATAGGCATCATTGACAGCCGTAGATATGTTGTGTGTTGATTGTTCTGTGGGTGTGGATAGTGAGGAGTTGATCTCTGTGATGGTGTTGATGAGTTGATGAAGTTTACAATGGAGGTATTGGATAATTTTCTTGATACAATAGTTATGTATGAATTTTCTGGCTGGGTAAAGTATGGGTAGGTGGAGGCAGGCAGGTAGGTGGATGTTTTGTATAGTGTTGGGTGTTATGTTGTGCTTGAGGCATCTTTTGAGGAAGCGGATCTGGCAGCTGGCTTTGGCACGTTTCTCCGAGAGTCGGAATAATTCTCTGGCGTATGCAAACTGTGTCTGGCCTAGACGAAGTGTTAGTAGAGAATGGTAGTTTGCTTGAAGCATTGCTGGGTATAGTAGTAGTAAGTTTTTGAAAGGCTGTGGGCAATGCAATTCCGGGTAAGATGCAAGTTGAAAGGAAAGGAACAAAAACAATAAAAATAAATCGAAAACGATATAAGACTTATTATTTATTTTTCCTTTTTTTTTCCTTTTTTTTTTTTTTTTATTTCCTTACATAACAGCAAGAGTGTTTTAGCTGTCCGGGTGATTAAAAATCACTATTTGATATTTCGGGAAAAGACATCCCTTTTTCAAAAATAATTAGACCAGAAGAAGAATAATATTTTATTCTTCTCCGACTGTGTAGAGAATAATACAAAACAAAATGGCTGCCAGATATAGACCGCAGCAAAAACAGTTTCACAGGGAATATAAATTAAGTTAAGTTTTATTTTAATATTATGTTAAATATATGATTGGTGTTTAGAATATTCAACACATTCAACAACACCGACCCCCACATACAATTCACCATAGAACACCCAAACGAGTCCGGCTCACTCTCTCTCCTTGATTTCAACCTTAACATCACCGAAGATGGCTCTATACACACTAACTTCTATAGGAAACCTGCCTGCAAAAACCTTTTCATACACTATAAGTCTGCCCTGCCCACAAAAGCCAAATTAAGTTATGCCCATAATGAAATTACCCGAATACAAAATAAATGCTCTTCTGCTGCTGACAAAATATCACACACTAAAAACTTCCACCAAACCCTCCAAAATAATGGCTACCCCGCCCCCACCATAGCCCACCTAAATAAGCCCAAAACACGTAGACACCGCACCCTCGCTAACACATGCTTCTTAAAACTCCCTTTCTTCAGCGATAAGATCACCACCTCCATCCGCAAGGCAATACATAAGGAAAACCTTAACATACAACTAACACATACTGGCACCTCCTTACGCCAACATCTATCTAATAAACACACTAACCACACACCCGAACCCTGCTCCCTGGCCAATTGCCCTATCTCCAACACAGGTCTGTGCCTTCGCACTAACTGTGTTTACAAACTACAGTGTAATAAATGCAAAAAATTTTACATCGGCAACACTACAAGACCGCTACACTTGCGCATAAAGGAGCACTTGAATACCCGTATATCCTCTTTCCACAAACACATAGAGATTTGCTCAAACACTCAGCGCGATATTCACGTCTCCATCTTAGCGTCTGTCAGAAACATCGGTGACCTTAGAATCACAGAATCAATCCTCATCTCCAGATTAAACCCCTCACTCAATCAACGTCACGAGCTCTACTCACCTTTCATTCTATAATATCTACCCCCCATCCACCAACCAACCCCCATATCTAACACTTAACAGAGTCCGTTTCCACCACTTCACCCATTACTCACCTCCCATAATAAACTCACCATACACCCAAACAATCAAACAGGCCCCTCCCCATATGAACTTCCATCCTTACACACTTGAACCACAAACCAAAAACCATATTCAGCATACTCGTCTAACCCACCAAAATAAGTCACTCCATAACCTAGCATTATTAATTAATAAATCCAAACACATATAGAATGTATACAAATAACATACAAATATTAAATAAATAATTCATAAAATAAATTAAACAAGTAAATAATAATAATAAAAAATAAATAAATAAAAAAAATAAAAAAAAATAAAAAAAAACAAACAAAAAAAACAAACAAAAAAAACAAAACAAACAAACAAATATGTAAAGAAATTGATGAATATATATAGATAAACAATTAAACAAACAATAATACATAGATATGTATATATATATGTATATATGCATTTGTGTATATATGTTGTATATATATACTAATATTGTTATACAGATCTCCACCAAAAAAAAAAAAATTTAAAAAAATTAAAAAAAAAAAAAAATTTAAAAAAAAATTAATTATAAAAAAATATTTTTAAAAATCCAGAGTTACTCCCCTTTATCTTATGATAAATATATCAAGTTAATAAGTTAATTCGTTAATCTAATTTGACGAAACTCACAATTAGTAATTAATAACACTTCTTTAATAGATGATAATCGAAATCAATAGTAGATAGATCTAGAATATTTAAAATATGAGACTAATTACTTTAATTTATATTAAAATTCTTAAATTACGATAGAAAGATAAACAAAATAAAAATACGAAGATAAAACAAAGTAAATATTCAAATATAAAAAAAAAAAAAAAAATAAATAAAAAAATGATATATATATATTATCAAAAATAACAGTTTATCGAACACCATACACCTAACCAACATTACACTAATATTCTAAACACCAATCATATATTTAACATAATATTAAAATAAAACTTAACTTAATTTATATTCCCTGTGAAACTGTTTTTGCTGCGGTCTATATCTGGCAGCCATTTTGTTTTGTATTATTCTCTACACAGTCGGAGAAGAATAAAATATTATTCTTCTTCTGGTCTAATTATTTTTGAAAAAGGGATGTCTTTTCCCGAAATATCAAATAGTGATTTTTAATCACCCGGACAGCTAAAACACTCTTGCTGTTATGTAAGGAAATAAAAAAAAAAAAAAAAAAGGAAAAAAAAAGGAAAAATAAATAATAAGTCTTATATCGTTTTCGATTTATTTTTATTGTTTTTGTTCCTTTCCTTTCAACTTGCATCTTACCCGGAATTGCATTGCCCACAGCCTTTCAAAAACTTACTACTACTATACCCAGCAATGCTTCAAGCAAACTACCATTCTCTACTAACACTTCGTCTAGGCCAGACACAGTTTGCATACGCCAGAGAATTATTCCGACTCTCGGAGAAACGTGCCAAAGCCAGCTGCCAGATCCGCTTCCTCAAAAGATGCCTCAAGCACAACATAACACCCAACACTATACAAAACATCCACCTACCTGCCTGCCTCCACCTACCCATACTTTACCCAGCCAGAAAATTCATACATAACTATTGTATCAAGAAAATTATCCAATACCTCCATTGTAAACTTCATCAACTCATCAACACCATCACAGAGATCAACTCCTCACTATCCACACCCACAGAACAATCAACACACAACATATCTACGGCTGTCAATGATGCCTATCACCATTGCTTCAACCTCGAGAAAAACCGACTTAAACGGAAATTCACTTGGCTTTCCCAGAAATATTCTCAACCTCACACCACCAAGAACACTAGTACCACCAGAACCTACAACTCCAACAACCACCTCACTAGCCCCCCCATGGTCACTGACCTCACCGGCTCCCTTACTACTGCCGAGACTGAGCTTCTCAGCCTTGGCCCCAAATTCATCACCACCCATAAGCTAAACGACCACACAAAACTCAAGATCGAGACTCAATTCTGTAGAACAGCTTATCACCTCAAATGGCTCACAGCATTTAATCAACCTACCCTAGACATCCCTAATAATACAACCAACACTACTAATTCCTTCCCTGTCTACCAGCTTGACCACCCACTACACCCACCACCTAGTAACCACCTACTTGATCAAAAACTTTCTAGATTAAAACAGAGGATCCTTGATATACTCCAACAAGAACAACCCCACATCACCCCTAACATCACCAGATCCCAACGCCTTACCCTAGAAAACCTGAAAAATAAAAACCTAGTTTACTTACCCTCTGATAAAGGTAAGGAATTCTGTATCATCTCTCAAGACTCATACAACATACTCGCTCTCGAACATCTTAACAACAACAACCTATACACCCCCGCCCCCAACATTTCAGCCACATTAGTCCAAAACTCCATTAACAACACCTGGTCCCAAATCTGTCTCACACGTAACCTCCCCAAAAAATACAAAATCAACTTCACCACCAAAAATAGCAGACTTCCCACCTTCTACCACCTCATTAAAACACACAAGACCAACACACACACACAAATTAGACCTATAGTCTCTAGTATTGAAGGACCACTCTATAAAATCTCTTGGCTTCTCTCTCAACTACTCAAACCACTACTCTCCACCTTCCCCGCACATGTCAGCAGCTCCAACCAAGTAATTAGCAGACTACACTCACTCCAACACCAACAACTACAAACTAACAACTATATATTTAGCCTAGACGTAATCTCCCTCTACACCTCAATACCCGCACACCCAGCCATAGACCTCATCACCGACCACATATCTTCCTCTGACAACCTAGAGCTCTTCGGACTAACACCTACTGACATTCACAATCTCTTATACATCATCATCGACAACACATACTTTACCTTTCAGCAGCACACTTTCAAACAAATCTCCGGCCTCCCCATGGGTTCTAGCCTTTCCGGTCTCTTAGCCATCACCTACATGAACCGGTTAGAACAACGAGCACTTAACTCCTGCCTCTCCTATATATTCTTCTCCAGATATATAGATGACATTCTAATCCTTACATCCTCTCAAGACGAAGCCACACAAATATTCAACACATTCAACAACACCGACCCCCACATACAATTCACCATAGAACACCCAAACGAGTCCGGCTCACTCTCTCTCCTTGATTTCAACCTTAACATCACCGAAGATGGCTCTATACACACTAACTTCTATAGGAAACCTGCCTGCAAAAACCTTTTCATACACTATAAGTCTGCCCTGCCCACAAAAGCCAAATTAAGTTATGCCCATAATGAAATTACCCGAATACAAAATAAATGCTCTTCTGCTGCTGACAAAATATCACACACTAAAAACTTCCACCAAACCCTCCAAAATAATGGCTACCCCGCCCCCACCATAGCCCACCTAAATAAGCCCAAAACACGTAGACACCGCACCCTCGCTAACACATGCTTCTTAAAACTCCCTTTCTTCAGCGATAAGATCACCACCTCCATCCGCAAGGCAATACATAAGGAAAACCTTAACATACAACTAACACATACTGGCACCTCCTTACGCCAACATCTATCTAATAAACACACTAACCACACACCCGAACCCTGCTCCCTGGCCAATTGCCCTATCTCCAACACAGGTCTGTGCCTTCGCACTAACTGTGTTTACAAACTACAGTGTAATAAATGCAAAAAATTTTACATCGGCAACACTACAAGACCGCTACACTTGCGCATAAAGGAGCACTTGAATACCCGTATATCCTCTTTCCACAAACACATAGAGATTTGCTCAAACACTCAGCGCGATATTCACGTCTCCATCTTAGCGTCTGTCAGAAACATCGGTGACCTTAGAATCACAGAATCAATCCTCATCTCCAGATTAAACCCCTCACTCAATCAACGTCACGAGCTCTACTCACCTTTCATTCTATAATATCTACCCCCCATCCACCAACCAACCCCCATATCTAACACTTAACAGAGTCCGTTTCCACCACTTCACCCATTACTCACCTCCCATAATAAACTCACCATACACCCAAACAATCAAACAGGCCCCTCCCCATATGAACTTCCATCCTTACACACTTGAACCACAAACCAAAAACCATATTCAGCATACTCGTCTAACCCACCAAAATAAGTCACTCCATAACCTAGCATTATTAATTAATAAATCCAAACACATATAGAATGTATACAAATAACATACAAATATTAAATAAATAATTCATAAAATAAATTAAACAAGTAAATAATAATAATAAAAAATAAATAAATAAAAAAAATAAAAAAAAATAAAAAAAAAACAAACAAAAAAAACAAACAAAAAAAACAAAACAAACAAACAAATATGTAAAGAAATTGATGAATATATATAGATAAACAATTAAACAAACAATAATACATAGATATGTATATATATATGTATATATGCATTTGTGTATATATGTTGTATATATATACTAATATTGTTATACAGATCTCCACCAAAAAAAAAAAAAATTTAAAAAAATTAAAAAAAAAAAAAAATTTAAAAAAAAATTAATTATAAAAAAATATTTTTAAAAATCCAGAGTTACTCCCCTTTATCTTATGATAAATATATCAAGTTAATAAGTTAATTCGTTAATCTAATTTGACGAAACTCACAATTAGTAATTAATAACACTTCTTTAATAGATGATAATCGAAATCAATAGTAGATAGATCTAGAATATTTAAAATATGAGACTAATTACTTTAATTTATATTAAAATTCTTAAATTACGATAGAAAGATAAACAAAATAAAAATACGAAGATAAAACAAAGTAAATATTCAAATATAAAAAAAAAAAAAAATAAATAAAAAAATGATATATATATATTATCAAAAATAACAGTTTATCGAACACCATACACCTAACCAACATTACACTAATATTCTAAACACCAATCATATATTTAACATAATATTAAAATAAAACTTAACTTAATTTATATTCCCTGTGAAACTGTTTTTGCTGCGGTCTATATCTGGCAGCCATTTTGTTTTGTATTATTCTCTACACAGTCGGAGAAGAATAAAATATTATTCTTCTTCTGGTCTAATTATTTTTGAAAAAGGGATGTCTTTTCCCGAAATATCAAATAGTGATTTTTAATCACCCGGACAGCTAAAACACTCTTGCTGTTTTGTAAGGAAATAAAAAAAAAAAAAAAAAAGGAAAAAAAAAGGAAAAATAAATAATAAGTCTTATATCGTTTTCGATTTATTTTTATTGTTTTTGTTCCTTTCCTTTCAACTTGCATCTTACCCGGAATTGCATTGCCCACAGCCTTTCAAAAACTTACTACTACTATACCCAGCAATGCTTCAAGCAAACTACCATTCTCTACTAACACTTCGTCTAGGCCAGACACAGTTTGCATACGCCAGAGAATTATTCCGACTCTCGGAGAAACGTGCCAAAGCCAGCTGCCAGATCCGCTTCCTCAAAAGATGCCTCAAGCACAACATAACACCCAACACTATACAAAACATCCACCTACCTGCCTGCCTCCACCTACCCATACTTTACCCAGCCAGAAAATTCATACATAACTATTGTATCAAGAAAATTATCCAATACCTCCATTGTAAACTTCATCAACTCATCAACACCATCACAGAGATCAACTCCTCACTATCCACACCCACAGAACAATCAACACACAACATATCTACGGCTGTCAATGATGCCTATCACCATTGCTTCAACCTCGAGAAAAACCGACTTAAACGGAAATTCACTTGGCTTTCCCAGAAATATTCTCAACCTCACACCACCAAGAACACTAGTACCACCAGAACCTACAACTCCAACAACCACCTCACTAGCCCCCCCATGGTCACTGACCTCACCGGCTCCCTTACTACTGCCGAGACTGAGCTTCTCAGCCTTGGCCCCAAATTCATCACCACCCATAAGCTAAACGACCACACAAAACTCAAGATCGAGACTCAATTCTGTAGAACAGCTTATCACCTCAAATGGCTCACAGCATTTAATCAACCTACCCTAGACATCCCTAATAATACAACCAACACTACTAATTCCTTCCCTGTCTACCAGCTTGACCACCCACTACACCCACCACCTAGTAACCACCTACTTGATCAAAAACTTTCTAGATTAAAACAGAGGATCCTTGATATACTCCAACAAGAACAACCCCACATCACCCCTAACATCACCAGATCCCAACGCCTTACCCTAGAAAACCTGAAAAATAAAAACCTAGTTTACTTACCCTCTGATAAAGGTAAGGAATTCTGTATCATCTCTCAAGACTCATACAACATACTCGCTCTCGAACATCTTAACAACAACAACCTATACACCCCCGCCCCCAACATTTCAGCCACATTAGTCCAAAACTCCATTAACAACACCTGGTCCCAAATCTGTCTCACACGTAACCTCCCCAAAAAATACAAAATCAACTTCACCACCAAAAATAGCAGACTTCCCACCTTCTACCACCTCATTAAAACACACAAGACCAACACACACACACAAATTAGACCTATAGTCTCTAGTATTGAAGGACCACTCTATAAAATCTCTTGGCTTCTCTCTCAACTACTCAAACCACTACTCTCCACCTTCCCCGCACATGTCAGCAGCTCCAACCAAGTAATTAGCAGACTACACTCACTCCAACACCAACAACTACAAACTAACAACTATATATTTAGCCTAGACGTAATCTCCCTCTACACCTCAATACCCGCACACCCAGCCATAGACCTCATCACCGACCACATATCTTCCTCTGACAACCTAGAGCTCTTCGGACTAACACCTACTGACATTCACAATCTCTTATACATCATCATCGACAACACATACTTTACCTTTCAGCAGCACACTTTCAAACAAATCTCCGGCCTCCCCATGGGTTCTAGCCTTTCCGGTCTCTTAGCCATCACCTACATGAACCGGTTAGAACAACGAGCACTTAACTCCTGCCTCTCCTATATATTCTTCTCCAGATATATAGATGACATTCTAATCCTTACATCCTCTCAAGACGAAGCCACACAAATATTCAACACATTCAACAACACCGACCCCCACATACAATTCACCATAGAACACCCAAACGAGTCCGGCTCACTCTCTCTCCTTGATTTCAACCTTAACATCACCGAAGATGGCTCTATACACACTAACTTCTATAGGAAACCTGCCTGCAAAAACCTTTTCATACACTATAAGTCTGCCCTGCCCACAAAAGCCAAATTAAGTTATGCCCATAATGAAATTACCCGAATACAAAATAAATGCTCTTCTGCTGCTGACAAAATATCACACACTAAAAACTTCCACCAAACCCTCCAAAATAATGGCTACCCCGCCCCCACCATAGCCCACCTAAATAAGCCCAAAACACGTAGACACCGCACCCTCGCTAACACATGCTTCTTAAAACTCCCTTTCTTCAGCGATAAGATCACCACCTCCATCCGCAAGGCAATACATAAGGAAAACCTTAACATACAACTAACACATACTGGCACCTCCTTACGCCAACATCTATCTAATAAACACACTAACCACACACCCGAACCCTGCTCCCTGGCCAATTGCCCTATCTCCAACACAGGTCTGTGCCTTCGCACTAACTGTGTTTACAAACTACAGTGTAATAAATGCAAAAAATTTTACATCGGCAACACTACAAGACCGCTACACTTGCGCATAAAGGAGCACTTGAATACCCGTATATCCTCTTTCCACAAACACATAGAGATTTGCTCAAACACTCAGCGCGATATTCACGTCTCCATCTTAGCGTCTGTCAGAAACATCGGTGACCTTAGAATCACAGAATCAATCCTCATCTCCAGATTAAACCCCTCACTCAATCAACGTCACGAGCTCTACTCACCTTTCATTCTATAATATCTACCCCCCATCCACCAACCAACCCCCATATCTAACACTTAACAGAGTCCGTTTCCACCACTTCACCCATTACTCACCTCCCATAATAAACTCACCATACACCCAAACAATCAAACAGGCCCCTCCCCATATGAACTTCCATCCTTACACACTTGAACCACAAACCAAAAACCATATTCAACATACTCGTCTAACCCACCAAAATAAGTCACTCCATAACCTAGCATTATTAATTAATAAATCCAAACACATATAGAATGTATACAAATAACATACAAATATTAAATAAATAATTCATAAAATAAATTAAACAAGTAAATAATAATAATAAAAAATAAATAAATAAAAAAAATAAAAAAAAATAAAAAAAAACAAACAAAAAAAACAAACAAAAAAAACAAAACAAACAAACAAATATGTAAAGAAATTGATGAATATATATAGATAAACAATTAAACAAACAATAATACATAGATATGTATATATATATGTATATATGCATTTGTGTATATATGTTGTATATATATACTAATATTGTTATACAGATCTCCACCAAAAAAAAAAAAAATTTAAAAAAATTAAAAAAAAAAAAAATTAAAAAAAAAATTAATTATAAAAAAATATTTTTAAAAATCCAGAGTTACTCCCCTTTATCTTATGATAAATATATCAAGTTAATAAGTTAATTCGTTAATCTAATTTGACGAAACTCACAATTAGTAATTAATAACACTTCTTTAATAGATGATAATCGAAATCAATAGTAGATAGATCTAGAATATTTAAAATATGAGACTAATTACTTTAATTTATATTAAAATTCTTAAATTACGATAGAAAGATAAACAAAATAAAAATACGAAGATAAAACAAAGTAAATATTCAAATATAAAAAAAAAAAAAAAAATAAATAAAAAAATGATATATATATATTATCAAAAATAACAGTTTATCGAACACCATACACCTAACCAACATTACACTAATATTCTAAACACCAATCATATATTTAACATAATATTAAAATAAAACTTAACTTAATTTATATTCCCTGTGAAACTGTTTTTGCTGCGGTCTATATCTGGCAGCCATTTTGTTTTGTATTATTCTCTACACAGTCGGAGAAGAATAAAATATTATTCTTCTTCTGGTCTAATTATTTTTGAAAAAGGGATGTCTTTTCCCGAAATATCAAATAGTGATTTTTAATCACCCGGACAGCTAAAACACTCTTGCTGTTATGTAAGGAAATAAAAAAAAAAAAAAAAAGGAAAAAAAAAGGAAAAATAAATAATAAGTCTTATATCGTTTTCGATTTATTTTTATTGTTTTTGTTCCTTTCCTTTCAACTTGCATCTTACCCGGAATTGCATTGCCCACAGCCTTTCAAAAACTTACTACTACTATACCCAGCAATGCTTCAAGCAAACTACCATTCTCTACTATATATATATATATATATATATATATATATATATATATAAACATTTAATGGATTAAAACATTATGGCGTACGATCGTTTCCAAAACATTTTGGAAATACTTTATTTTATTTGATTTTATAAATTAATAAAGCTAATCCCAAACGCGACTTCATCAGCGCCTTTAGCAACACGTCTTACAGAAAGTTAGAGGAAAAAATAAAAAAACTCGTTCTTTCTGTCAGTGGATGTTTCTCTAAAACGAGTTTTTTTTTGTTTTTTCTCTGATTTTCTGTAAGACGTGTTGCTATAGGCGCTGATGAAGTGACGTTTTGGACTAAGTTTATCAAATTATAAAATAAAATAAAATAAATTATTTTCAAAATGTTTTGGAAACAATCGTACGCCATACTGGACTTGATGTTCTAATTCGTGGAACAATAGTAATGTTTTAATTCATTGAATGTTTTTATTATAGCTCTAGTTGATCTATCTATCATCCATTGAGCTGATACCTATATCTACAGTGCTCGGTTGTGGTAATGTCCGTTCTTAGGTGTTTATACTTGAAGCACATACCCTCACATACCCTCCGTTAAAGTCAAAATTTCCTTTGATTTAAACTTATATATATATATATAGGGAGGACATTTTTTAATAACAAAATAAGTTAGCAAAACATTAATCTGGAACAAAAATTAGATCTAATATGCGGAACGTATTTGTTCTTGTCTTTTAAGGGAAGTGGGGTCTGATTAACTCTGCTGGGAAGCCATGAGATAAAATACTGCTTTGTTTTTAAATTCCCGAAACAGTTTTTCATGGTAAACAACTGATGATCTCTTAAAGAATGTTAAGACTAGCGTAAATTCTTGGGAGCAAACTAATATAGTGACTGTAAAAAGTAAATTGACTTACAAAAAAAGTAATTTTCTACCGAAGGACTTGGGACAAAGGTGTTTTTTTGTCTTTTTCTTTCTATACAGGTTTAATGGTTGAAAAACTTCCGAGACTCTATAGATAGATAGATAGATAGATAGATAGATAGATAGATAGATAGATAGATAGATAGATAGATAGATAGATGGATAGATAGATAGATAGATAGTGCTTAGTGGAAGGTGCATCGTTTTCCTTTACTATCCTTTCAGCCTATAATGACCAGGAACTAAGTGGCTTCCTCCAAAAACCGCCGCTGTCTTTTTTTCTCGTGTTTCCATAAGTCAATTTTACGATAACAAATTCAGAGATAATACATCTTACAATCGGTTGCCACACTTTAAAAGTATACACGTCGGTAGGAAATTTAATTGTAATGCGTTTGGTGAAAGTTATTAGTCGTGATTTGTTTATATTCGCCTTCTCAGTTGTAAACTATACTCCAAGATTAACCGTCTTTTTATTTTATATTCATCAATTTTTTTATGTACTAAAGAGTCACCGCTTATCAAGGCCAGAAAGCCACTCGAGGATAAGGGTTAATGAGTTTATCAGGTCGGCGGTGAAACAACAACGTGACAATGGTTGAGACTGGCAAGAAGGGAACGGCTCAACAAGAAATTTTTAACATTCAACTTGAAAACGACCATGTTATACTCAGCTAGGAAGCAGCCCAGTGGTATTGTGTTCCACAGACGGATATATCTTGGAAAGAAACTTTGCTCATGGAAGTTCCGTTTAGTTTTAGGTACACAGAGAGAGAAAGGAAAATTATTTACTAGACGAGTTCTTGTTGTGAATGTTTTACGGGGGGCATATAATTAAGCTCAGTTGAGCATCTATCATGACAATAACGATAGAGTAGAGAAAGACTATCAACGTCTATTGTGTGAGAAAGAGGTTGAAGAAGGGAAGACTTCCTCCACTAGGTTTAATATAACGAAATAACAAACGTTCTTTTATACATGTAGTCTGAAGAAGATTATTTGTAGATGCAAGAATATTAGTTGCGTCAACACCTTGGATTCTTTGATTTAATCATTTTAACCGCCATATTAAAAAATTTTAACCGCCATATTAAAATTTTTTTACCGCCATATTATAAAATTTTAACCGCCATATTATAACATTTTAACCGATATATTATAAAATTTTAACCGCCATATTAAAAAAAAAACCCTAAAAACTTATAAGGCACGTTTGGAGTCAGTTTACATTTTAAGATTCCCGTATAAAGTTACGTCCACCAGAAGAAATTTACTTAGAAACTGTGCACTATTTTTACGTGGATCTATTTATATTTCTGGACAGAAATGTTTATATTCAAGAAAGCTTATTGGATGCCAGGTGATATTTTAAGAATGATGAAATTATAATATGAGCCGAGATTATATATGAAAATGTCTTCCCAACCGGTCAATATTTGCGTGCCGTCCAATTCACACGTGTCTATTTTGATAGAATAATCGCTAAAAATAGATACCGGATGGGATTAACTGGCTTTCTTTTCGTCTTAACTTGGAATGTTCATTCATTTCTCTTTGTCTTTTATACCAAACTTCGTGAATTCTGACATCATCGCTTTAAGTAGGTCATCATTATTTTCCGTTGTTGTTGTTGTTGTTGATGATGTTATTATTAATAGTAATACTCACTAGGAGCTATCACACATGTCATCGTCAGTGATTGCTCACCGACAACAACCAGTGGTGTTCCCTGGAGTCTGAGTGACAACAAGCCTCCCCAGATTTTCAGTACTGTCCAGCCTTTTTCGCAAATCACCTTACGGTATCGCAACAGCCGCTTACCATTGCTTTCTCTCTGATAAGGACCATTGGTTTTATCTGGGATTTGGGTGGCAATAAGCCTTCCCCTAAGGTCCCAACACTTTCTGCACTCTTCCAGTGGAGGTCTGGTTTGTGCTGTCTCTCCTCGGTGTTCTCATCCTCCTTGACCCTCTACTAATATATTATGGTGTCAGCCTGAGCCAACATGATTATTATTATTATTATTATTATTATTATTATTATTATTATTATTATTATTATTATTATTATTGATCGATCACTGCTAAAAATGTGATATTCCCTGGAGTTTGAGTGATAACAAGTCTGCCATAATTTTCAATACTTCCTGCATCTTTCATTATCCGTTGCAAATCACTTTTTGCGTTTTTGCAACAGCCATTTACCTATGATTTAATTCTGATAACGGTCGTTGTTTTTTTGTACAATAATTCCTCTCTACTATTATTAAATAACGATGGGTACGTTTGGTAGTATAAATATTGACAATACATTTGTTCGGATAAATTTGGTGCTAAACAGGATATATTTTGGACAAAAAAACACAAAGAGGTAATGGAGTTGCTGGAATTGAGCTAGGATTCGTGAGAAAGGAAGTCCAGAAAAATCAAGCGGAAATGACGTCAGGCATACGATGGCGAGAGTGGCTGTTGCAAATTTCTAAGAGTTCTAATGAAAGCTTGAATAGGACAGGACGTGTTATTATTATTATTATTATTATTATTATTAT
>OY744518.1:6018991-6021491 GCA_963556195.1 Sepiola atlantica | reverse complement strand
CAGTTGTTTACCATGAAAAACTGTTTCGGGAATTTAAATATGTATATATATATATATATATATATATATATATATATATATATATATATATATATATATATATATATATATAAACGATATTGCAGCATTTGTGCGTTTATCGATAGATAATAGTTAACTATTATCTATCGTTTTATACACATAAACAAGATAATAAAATCCATGTCCCATACTTTTTCTATGGAAAACACCACTTCTTCGCTTGACAGGTTTGAACAAAAACATGTACAAGCTGTAAACAGGTTTGTCGAATCTTCGCAACTTATATCAATTCATTTACGTGCGTTTTCTGCCTTCGAAGTGGACACGTAATATATTTACAACAGTGCAAGAGGTGAAAGATTTAGTCGAAGAGAAGGTAGGGGTTATTTGGGGGCAAAACTTGTTTTTCTATTTCTGCTTACTTATCAATTTCCCTTGACCTTAAAAATCGTTCAAAATATTTGCATTGCGAATAGGAGGTCGCGACGCTGACCAATCTTTAACACTATACTTTCCATTTAAACCACATATACATATACATATCACGCATATATATATATATATATATATATATATATATATATATATATATATATATATAAAGATAAATGGAAGAAGAGGGGTAAACCTGTACGAATGACAAATCTATTTCAACTTCGATTGTTCAATGCAAAGTGTACTCGATAAAAAACATGTTTATTTTTGTTTCCTTAAGCTAGGCTTTTCAAAGATTAAAATCTTATCATCAGAGGAATTACATAGATGGATAAGTTGGCAGTTGAAAAACCAAAATAAAAATTGCTTACTGTGAAAAACTACTCTCATGCTCGGTCCACGGAAGTACTTTAAAATGACCCGAATTTTCAAAATTAATTCCGAATAAGTCCGTTCCACCTACGATTGAACTAAACATCATTCTATTAGATTTACTTCATTTTTGAACCTTTACAACGCTGCCTTCACGAAAACCCTTTTTCCATCTTTAAATCTCCTTTCACTGGACACCTCATCAACGGACATTCACCAACTGGACAGACCCATATTTTTTTACACGCACATTCTCACTCTCCATTACTTAATATTTTTCTCAAATTTTGAATCTTGGCTTTTCCACTGCCAACTTATCCATCTACGTAATTGAATAGCCTTGGCTTAAGGAAAGAATAATACACATGTTTTTATCGAGTACACCTTGTATTGAACAATCGAAGTTGAAATAAATTTGTCGTTCGTACATGTTTATCCCTCTTCTTTCATCTGTCTTTATAATTGCTCTATCTCGTATATTGAGCTTAAACCATTTCACTATAGGTTATATCCTCTAAAAGTATACTTTTAGTTTCATATATATATATATATATATATATATATATATATATATATATATATATATATATATATATATATATATATATATATATCAACTGCAATTTTATTTTGTGATGCCACTCCAGCGTCGCTGAATGTAAATCGTCAACGACTTTCCTGGAACAATGCGAAAAACGTTCTCTGCGCGTCTCTCCGACGTCTTTAAAAAAGTATTTTCTTTCTTCAGCTCTTTTGTTCATTTGCTTTTGATACCTGAGGATGATTCGACGAAGAATCGAAAACGTTCGTGAAACCTAAGGGACATTTATAAATTTTAGGTTGATAACTCGTAGAATTTTGGTATGTTCGGACTACTGTTCTGATCTTGGGTGCTTTTATCACAACGCTTCGGTCGATGTAACCTCCGACCTTCTTCAGGTGTACTTTGTCGAATTCGGGAATCTTTCTGTCGAACTCGGGAATCTGGACGGAATTTCTAACGGAACCCTTTATTAAATCCACGGGGATAGCATGATCTCGTTCCATCTGCCATGACTAGTTAGATCAAAAACAAGAATAGGTGTAAGGCTCCCAAAATTCATACTAAAATTGTCTGCAAGGACCCGTGGCGCAGTGGATATAGTACTAAGTAAAATTCAGTTCTAAGTGACAGTAATTTGAAGGTTCAATCCTCAGTGCGGGCGATACTAAGAATTGCGAATTACTGAAGAACGAGAACAGTAGTACCAAATTCTACAAAAGGTATATTTTTATTTACGCATCAGATGAAGATTGACGGACCGTGATTATTTAAAAAGGCTGCACTAAAACTGGACTGAAAAAAGAAAGAGAATTGGGAAATATTAGTACCAATTGAGTGACCATGTCGGAATACAAGGCGCGGTACTTATATCGATCTTGACCCAGTTTCCGTGAGTTTCTTGTCGGAAGCGTTCGGCTATCCTACGCAAATGCCCGAGAGATGACGAGCCGATTTGTACCAGACGACAATTTTGATACGGTGCTGCGTCCTATGATTTTAATGTTTTGCTTGTTCTGTTTTTTTTTGTTGTTGTTAGGGTTTAGGGTTAGGTTTAGGGTTTAGGGTTAGGGTTAAAAATATTTATTTGATAACAGTAATTTCGCTCTGTTTTGCTTGTTTTATTTGTTT
>OY744518.1:5981491-6013991 GCA_963556195.1 Sepiola atlantica | reverse complement strand
AACAAACACAAGGAAGCAACATTGCGGCGATGGGACAGGGGCTGAAGCTTGGTGGATAGTGAGGGACCTATCAAGTTGGCGACTCTTTTTTAGCCTTGTCTAAGAGGGAGAGATTAGTGGATTATGCCCCAGCCCAGATGTGGCAACAATACTCCATGTATGGGCGGATGGTGGCTTTGTAGAGATATAGGATAATGTCAGGTGTTAGGAGTTTACTGGCACGGTAGAGGGAGCCTATTTTCTTTGCAGCAGCCCTAGCAATGTCTTCAATGTATTTGTTCCAATTTATGTTATCTGTGGAAGTTAGGCCGAAGAGTTTTAATTATGAACTCTCAGGTAGGGTGTTATTTGCCATGACAATCGGTGTTTCAAGAGGTTTCTTGTAGTTATTGAAAGAAAGTAGCTTTGTCTTTGCGGCATTAAAAGTTACCATCCATTTTTGACCCCAATCCACTACAGACTGGAGGTTATTTTCTAAGGATTCAGCCATTGCCTCAGATATGTGCACGTCGGTTTGGCCTCATGACGAATGTAGAGCGTGGTGTCGTCAGCAAATATTCCTATCTGAATTTCAATGACATCAGGGAGGTTATTAATAAAAATCAGGAACAGTAGAGGTCCAATTGTCAGGGAAACAAGATTCAGCAAAGAATTTGTTGTATAGTTTGTAGAGGACAGGGGCCAGCTCAGCAGAGCATTTCTTTATTACTATTACTGGTATAAGATCAGGCCCACAGGCTTTGGAGGTGTCACGGGTTTTTATGATGTCTCTAACCTGAGATGGGGTGATGACTAGGTTCTTTCGGAATGCCTTTTGCCACTCAGCAATTGAGGAGAGTAGGGTTTGCTGAAGAATTTTCGTGTGGGGACATAAGCATCGATGCCTGCTTTGACCCATTTGGTTAGCTCATTTGCACACTGATCAGCAGGGAGTGGGAAGGTTTCACCCCATGGGGCGTCGCTGGTGTGATCCCTGCTCATAGCTGCTCGTCGTTTTGAGCAACGTCTCATCAGCCTTTGGACGAGTTTTAAGGTGATAAGTAGCATTACCACAACGTGATCAGAGTTTTCGAGCGGGCTATGGGCATTCGTCACACAAACCTCGGGTAGTGAGGTCAAGAACAGGTCAAGAAGTGAGGCTTGCTGGTCCGCACGATCAGGAAGTTGAGTCGGAAAAGTGACAGCCCGTGAGAGGTCGTGAGCTGAGGAGAAATTAAAGGTAGAGTTCTCAGCTGCATCAGTAACGCTGGAGAATCCCAACCAGTCACGGTGGTGTGCATTAAAATCCCCAAATACATGTATTTGGGCATTCGAGTCGAGTGAGAGTGCTCTATCTATGCTCTCAGAGACAGTGTCAAGCAGTGTACAGTCCTGGGTCGAAGGAGAACGGTATAAGAAATATAAGTAACTAACTCTGTGATGTAAGGTCAATCTAAAGCATATGTAGGCTTGGTCATGTGATTTTAACCCATGTTCTGTAGTAAAGGGGAGGGTGTTACAATCATAAACTCCTAGCCCGTGCATATGTTTGTCAGAGTTCTTACAGTAGAGTGTAAGGTAATCAGTCATGTGAAAGTGGTGAGATGAGATTGAGGATTGAAGGTTCTTTTCACTTAGTGCTAGGATATCCGGGGAGTTTGTCAGGAGAAAAGTTTCTATGTCGTTAATGTTGGTTCTAAGTTCCCGGATATTTCTGAATGCGAGCCTCAAGGGCGGAGGCGAAGGTGTTTTTTATTGGGTGTCTGGTTTAGGTTTAGTTTTTTTATTTTGTAAATTCATGTTTGTTTTGAGATAGAGTGGGGGAGGGCAAAGTGGGTGCTTGTTTGGTGCCAATAAGCTCGCACAACCAGTCCATTAGTTCTGACTTGGTCCATGTGGGTTATGGACTCGGGAAAGCTCACCGGGGATAATTGTAGGGTCCCTTTCCATGCGCGATATGGCACATACAACTACCCACGGTATTATGCAACTAATGATGGAGCAGCCGTTCTTAGCGCTACCCGAGAGTTTGGGCTCTTGTCCTGTCAGCCGGAAACAGTAGCCAGACAAGCTGTCTAACCTGTACCCTCAACCTGTCGGAACAAGAGAGACCCAGACTGGTCATGTAAGACTTAGTGACTGTTTGTTTTGAGTTAGAGTGGGGAGGGCAAAGTGGGTGCTTGTTTGGTGCCAATAAGATCACACAACAAGTCTATTAGTCATGAATTGGTCCATGGGGGTTTTGGCCTCGGGAAAGCCCACCAGGGATAACTGTAAGGTCCCTTTCCATGCGCGACATGGCACGTACAGTTACCCACGTTGCAACTGCTGATGGGGCAGCCATTCTTAGCGCTACCTAAGAGTTAGAGCTCCTAACTACCAGTCGGAAACAGCAGCCAGACAAGCTGTCTAACCTGTACCCTCAACCTGTCGGAACAAGAGCAACCCAGACTAGTCATGTAAGAGTTAGTAACGCAAATTCTGTCCTTATGTACTGTCTCCATGATCTTCTTGAGTCCAGTGCCATCCATCAAAGTCCCAATTGCACCCAACACATTTATGAAGGTATGGAAGGGGCCAAGCAACAGTATCACATCCCTAATTGGACAATCATCTGTAACAGCGTTCACGATTTCAGACGCCTTCCAAAATAGCGGTTGATCAAAAGTTATGATAGTCGGCATGTTGTTTTGACGATAGACTGCATAGGTAATCTAGGGTGGACAAGAAACAGGTTTTATCTCTTGGGTTCATGTCCATGATTGGGACGAAATTGTACCGACGATTTTCTCGAATATTTGCACTCCTGATGCAGCAGGTGCATCATGCATTGTCAACTGAGCATACTCTTGTGGAAGCGAAAAGACATTTCCCCAGAAATGTCTACTTTGCTATCACAGACATCCGAAGGGTTAGGGGTAACCATTTCCTGTGAAAGATTGACCCTGAAAACGTGGGTAAAAATGCAAGATTTATTGGTTTATCATGAAAACTGACTGAGTTAGTGTTTTACAACGTAATGAAAAATGACTTTTAAGTCGAAAATGTTCAACTTCGCAATTTGAAACTTTCCCATACTCAAATCTTGTCCAACTTTTAGTATGATGAAGACCCAACCTGACATAAAACCATAAAATAAAATGTTGCATTTTATTTTGTAATTGAGGTATTAAAATATTTTTTTAAAATTGAAGTAATTGGAATAATGTAAATTGGTAATAATTGGTAATAAATTGGTAATAATAATTGGTAATAAATTATATATAAATAAAAATAAATAATAAAAATAAATAATAAATTAAAAAAATAAATAAATAAATAAAAAATAATAAAAATAAATAATGAAAAATAATAATTGGTAATAAATTGGAATAATGTAAATTGGGGTTATAAAACTGAAAATTGGGGTACTAAAAATAGTTAATTTTATTTATTTATTTTTTTTTTGGGGGGGGGTACTTTAGCGTTATATTGACTTTCCTATATCTAAATCTACCGGAAATAATTTAAACCAACTTAAAATGTATGCACACCTATCATCTAGACACATGCATAACCAGATACATTTCACCGCATATTAAATATTTACATACATATAGCATAGCGAACAGTTAGCAATAGTATACACACATTCATTCACTCATTACATCCGCATTTATATTAGTGGGATAATAAAACATAGGCAAGATAAGGAAAAATATATTCCGAACTAAAATTACTAACTAATTAATTAACTAATTAATTAACTAATTAATTTTTTAACTGGGTTCTAATAGTCAAAGTTATACTTAGACCCGATAATTAGAAGATTTAATCGGTGTTTACTAAATCTATTAATTTTATACCAAGAAACATAGAAAATTAGCTATTTTTAATATTCCTATTTCAAAATTTATAAAGTTATAAAATCATAATTTTATAAAATAAAAATTAATAAAACCAAGATATAGTTCTTACATGCATCAAATATTATCTCTACAGAGCCGGATTGTAATAACACAATTATGCAAATTAGCAAGAATAGAACTATTAACCAATAATAAGATTGTAATCAGTTTTACGGAAATCGAATTTTCTTCAATATTTGGCTGGAGGTTTAATAGATAACTTTCTGTCGATTAGAAGATGTAATCTGGATTTATTAAACCTATAAATCTAATACTCAGAAAAATATATAGACATAAATGAAAATTTCAAAACCTCCTATTTACAAAAAATAACAAAATCCTAATCTTACCAAACAAAATTCTATTAACATCTCTAATAATATATGAAGAGTTCGAATGCAAAACGCGATAAATCCACTTAGTTTAAATCGAGACATTATAAAAGAGAAGGGCGAATATATAAAATCTAGACTTTGCTTAACGGCTTATTTTAATTGAAAGCAAGAAACAATTGTGCCTGTATACTATAAGTAAAACATGATTTTAGTGTGTCGTCGAGTGTTGAAATACAAACCTTTTTGTAGTGATAGCTTTGTAATTTTCAAAATGGCGTTTATCGCGTTTTGTATTCAAACTCTTCATATATATAACACTTACATGTAACAAAGACTACACCCACAGAACAATATCATGATTACACAGGTATTCAAAATAATGTTAAAATTTGAAATCTATTTATTTTAATTAATCCGCGTATTAAAATAGCAGGAAAAAGACATATTATTAACTCTGTTATTTATTAATAGTAATTCAATTATTAGTTTAATTGCTAACTATTATTTAGTTTTATTGGACTACTAAATTTCATAGTCCAATCAACCTTTTCATTGTGGTTAATTAAATTTAATTACCCGTTTATTAGTAAGTTTAAAGCCTAATTGAACTATCCTTATTTATGAAATTTAAGTAACAATAGATATACACTTAGTCGGGTATGTTTTAATTTTTATGTAATAGCCGAAAATGCATTATAGTTTCCTTATGGGATAGTATGGTGAATTCAGTAGGTTCACTAGGTTTTTACCATATTTATCCAAGGTGAACTGTTTGAAGTGCTTCCAGTTAATACCTATTTCATCTCTTTCATTAAGTAGTTTATTTTTATCCGGACACCATGATAATAGTGTTGCATAATCTTTAAGTTATCGTACCTTCTCTTCCTCGTCGCGTGGAGGGGTTTCGTTTCGATGTCGTCTAGTGGTTGAAATTCTTTCTTCGTTTCTGTACTGCCGTAAACATCACCGTCCGCTATGTCTGCAACAAAAACATTCATACCACGATTAAGGAGGCAAACAATCTTTTAAATTATAATTTGTTTATTTCTGGTGTCAGTCTACCGTCGCCTTTGAAGATGTTTCACATACGTTGAGGGAGAGACCAAATTACTACTTTATCGTAGTTAATTCCTAGCTTAAGTCCTTAGCCATTCGAGGAGGGGGGAAGAAGGAATCTCATGCCTGTATTCTCTTCGGGAAATAAATTCTTCATTTCGGACTACATAGAGAAATCGTCTGTTCGGCCTGCTTCCAAAACCCAGACTGGCAAAACCCCGTTTCCCACACAAAAGGCCGTGACGTCACAGAACCCCTATGCGCAGGTGCACCTTGACCCTTGACCTGAGGTCTTGTCAACGTGGTGGCCCTGTCAACGCCTGTGAGCTCCGACTGTGAGAAAAGCGCTATTCTGCACTCGGTTGTACGGGTTCACCCGCACTAAATCGCGCAAGCCAAACCAAACGATCCCCCACACATACGTCCGGCCCCAAAGGGCCATTATCCAACAATCGCCAGTTTTTTCAATAAGACAAAGAAAACCTACAATTAATCACATCACGTATGAAACCAGTGGCAACATTTTAAAATGCTTAACGTAATGCCATTTTATTATGTGATGCCACTCTTGCGTTGCTGAATTTCAATTGTCAACGTCTTTCCTGGAACAATGCAAAAACGTTCACTGTGCGTTGTTCTGCTGTATTAAAAAATCTCTTCTTTCTCCGGCTTTTTTTAATTCATTTTCTTTTCGCACCTGAGGATAATTCGAGGAAGAATCTTAAACGTTCGTGATACCTATGAGACATTCATTATTTTTTTTATTTGAATACATAAATACCATTAGAAAAAATGAAAATAAAGTACTTAATAGTTTTGGCAAACACGGGTGAATAAACACATAGACGCATATTATTGTGTTTTTTTAGACGACTGGCAGAATTGAAAAGAATCATTTGTTTTACGTAGTAAACAGTGAATTAGCATAAAACAGTTTAATTATTATTGTAGTCGACTATATAGTAAATCCTCGAAAATTTAATGATAAGATTATTACAATCACTGGTATAATGTTATAAGATCGGATCATAATTAAATTTTATCAAGTCAGATAATAATTACAGACACTAGAACACTCTAATCAAATCAGATAATTATTACAATCATTGTTAAATTATATCAGGTCAGATAATTATTACAATCATTGTTAAATTATATCAGGTCAGATAATTATTACTATCATTGGTAAATTATATCAGGTCAGATAATTATTACAATCATTGTTAAATTATATCAGGTCAGATAATTATTACAATCATTGTTAAATTATATCAGGTCAGATAATTATTATAATCATTGTTAAATTATATCAGGTCAGATAATTATTACAATCATTGTTAAATTATATCAGGTCAGATAATTATTACAATCATTGGTAAATTATATCAGGTCAGATAATTATTACTATCATTGGTAAATTATATCAGGTCAGATAATTATTACTATCATTGTTAAATTATATCAGGTCAGATAATTATTACAATCATTGGTAAATTATATCAGGTCAGATAATTATTACTATCATTGGTAAATTATATCAGGTCAGATAATTATTACAATCATTGGTAAATTATATCAGGTCAGATAATTATTACAATCATTGGTAAATTATATCAGGTCAGATAATTATTACTATCATTGGTAAATTATATCAGGTCAGATAATTATTACTATCATTGTTAAATTATATCAGGTCAGATAATTATTACAATCATTGGTAAATTATATCAGGTCAGATAATTATTACTATCATTGTTAAATTATATCAGGTCAGATAATTATTACAATCATTGGTAAATTATATCAGGTCAGATAATTATTACAATCATTGGTAAATTATATCAGGTCAGATAATTATTACAATCATTGGTAAATTATATCAGGTCAGATAATTATTACAATCATTGGTAAATTATATCAGGTCAGATAATTATTACAATCATTGGTAAATTATATCAGGTCAGATAATTATTACTATCATTGGTAAATTATATCAGGTCAGATAATTATTACAATCATTGGTAAATTATATCAGGTCAGATAATTATTACAGACACTAGTAGAATTTTATCAAATCAGACAATAAATGAATGCATATATATATATATATATATATATATATCTTTCTTGTTTCACTTTACTTCAGTCGAAGTTCTCAGAAATCAAGGAGCTTCGAATACTATGTTATTTTAAATATTTGGTTAGCGTTTACTTATAGTGGGAAGTATCCTCATGTCAGGTTGTCCCGAGACAACAGAGAGACCGAAGACACTCGAGGATAGAGTCTAGTAGGTAATTCAAACTCTCCTACAATATATTTGTTTTTGCTGGGGATGGGGCATCCTACTGGATTTCAGACATTCACCCGCTATTTCAGAGTTTTTAAATGTCCCTTTAAGTGCAATTGTTTTTATCTCTCTTGCACTTGGTTCACCGGGTATATTCGACATGTCGTTTTATTTTAATTCTTTTCCATTAGTCCGGTTGCTCCTATACTTACTGGAATGATGGAGCTCTCCTTGCAATTCTAGTTTTTATGTGTGCGTGCGTTAATACATGCATTTCCATCTTTATTAAAGACATTTCTAAACTAGTAACATTTTCTTCTTATATCAAAGACATCAGCTTTCACGTGCGATTCATAAGGCAGCACCACTGGCCGTTGACTTAGCAATAGGCACTGCCAGACTGCAAGGTGCACGTGAACAGCTAATGTTCTCTCTAAATATTCATTACTTCCTTTTTTCTAGTGAGTATACCGACGGTGGCGGGGCGGGGGACACCTTCACAATCCAACGCGCATAAGGTTTTCATTGTTTTCTTTTCCAACATTTTATGTTTTTTTGTTTTGTTTTTTATTTTAATCTCTGCCTGTTGTTGAGTTATCGTTAAGTGCCAAATAAGATCACTAAGTTGCGTCCACTCAAACAGCGCGTTAAACGATGAAAATGCTATTTCAAACGTAATCGTGTCAGACAAACAACAATTGCATATAAACTGAACCATGACAACGTTGCGAATATTCTATTTTAAACTTAAGGGTCCAAGATAACTAAAATTCTATATCACCCTTAAGCATGACAAGCCAACGTAAAAAATATTTTACACTTATATGTGGCAGAAATAATATTTCAAACTTAATGTGACAAACCTACAAATCTATTGTATCAAACTTAAACGTGACAGCCCAACGAAAATGCTATTTCAAATTTAAACGTGACAGACCAATGAAAATGCTATTTCAAACTTAAGCGTGACAGACCAACGAAAATGCTATTTCAAACTTAAACGTGACAGACCAACGAAAATGCTTTTTCAAACTTAAACGTGACAGACCAACGAAAATGCTATTTCAAACTTAAACGTGACAGACCAACGAAAATGCTATTTCAAACTTAAGCGTGACAGACCAACGAAAATGTTATTTCAAACTTAAGCGTGACAGCCCAACGAAAATGTTATTTCAAACTTAAACGTGACAGCCCAACGAAAATGCTATTTCAAACTTAAGCGTGACAGACAAACGAAAATGCTATTTCAAACTTAAGCGTGACAGACTAATAAAAATACTATTTAAAACGTAAACGTGACAGACTAATACAAATGCTATTTAAAACTTAATTTTGACAGACCAACAAAAAATGCTGTTAAAAACTTAAGTGTGACAAACCAAATACAATGTTATTCAAAAGTTCAGCGTGACAGACCAACCGATGTCTGAAATTGGACATGTCCATTAAATCTGCTACAATTACAAACACTGATATTTCAAACTAAAATGTGACAGACCAGTTGACGAAAGTGCAATTTTTAACTGCAGTGTAACGAAGTGATGAATTACTCATCCTCTCCCAAACTTAACAGGACGCATCTGCTGCCCTGTTTACTGCCGCCAGTTGGTATTTAGCCTTGGGAACGAATAGGATTTAGTTACACAGACGGCGTTTCTTGAAGACTCGGAGCTTCTTTTTCTCCTTCTCTTTCCTCTTCGTTTCTCGCCTTATTATGACCTACTCTTTCTTACTATCATTCTTTCTACATCCGATTAGCTACATCTGCGTTTTTCTTTCTTTCTTTCTTCTTATCTATATTAGACGTAAACTCATATGTCAGCGTCGGTATATGTCATAGTCTGGATATTAAAAATAAACAAATACTAACAACTGAGACAATATATATATATATATATATATATATATATATATATATATATATATATATATATATATATATATTATAAAACAAAACGTCTGATCTTTAACACATTTAGACATTTGAATATGATATAAAACTTTGAATTAGTATTAAAATGTATAAAATGTAAAGGAGATTATTAATATACTTTTCACGATCGGATCTAGGTAAGATAAGACACATTATATATATATATATATATATATATATATATAAAGTGAGGCTACCAACATTTGCGAAAAACTTTTTTCAGCAATTGTTTGTTATTTTATCATTTTGCAATTTTATGATTTTATAACGCGTTTCGAGCATCGTGCGGCTCTCTTCAGATATATTATCCAATAGCGGCACGAAGCTCGAAACACGTTGTAAAATCATAAAATTGCAAAATAATAAAATAACAAGCAATTGCTGAAAAACATTTTTTTTACGAATGTTGATAGACTCACTTCTTTAAATATACATTTTACTCTCGTTGGAACTGCACTGATGCTGCACTACCCCGACTCCCCCCCATTTCTCTCTCTCTGTCTATATATATATATATATATATATATATATATATATATATATATATATATATATAGATAGATAGATAGATATATATATAGCCAGAAGATTCTCAAAATACTTCATAATGAAACGGCTTTTGAGGAATTCTAAAAAGTTGTGTTTTTTTTTCTTTTTTGAACTAATATGTCACAGCTTATAAAGGCCAAGGATAAGAGTTGATGAGATTGTCGGTTGGACGATGAACAATATGTTTAGATAATTGGAAAGTATGTGTGAAATGGTCAGAATTTGATTATTTAAACGGACGGCTATACAAGTATTGGTTAACATTGCACTTAAAAACAACCATGTTGTATTCATTCAACTAGGAAGCTTTTCTGCTTGCTCTCTTCAGTATTTTTTCAAATGGATTATATATCTGAAGAGAGCAAGCAGGAAAGCTCGAAACGCGTTATAAAATACAAAAAATTATAAAATGATAAAATAATAAAATAACAAACAATGTTTGAAAAAAATTTTTTACAAATGTTGATAGCCTCCCTTCTTTAAATATACATTTTTCTCTCGTTGGAACTGCAGTGATGCTGCACTACCCTCTACTCTCTCTCTCTCCTTATATATATATATATATATATATATATATATATATATATATATATATATATATATATACATCTATATATGCATACATATATGTATGTATATATATATATATATATATATATATATATATATATATATATATATATATATATATGTGTGTGTGTGTGTGTGTGTGTCAAACTTCTACTGTATTGGGGAATGGTTTTATTCTATACAAATTGTATACACGTTCCGTATATACACGGATCAATTATTATGCTCAAATTGTGTTAACAATATTTTTAGCTAATCACAGTTCGACAACTTGCAGCCTTCTGTGATAAAAACACAACGTGAGACGAGGAGCGAACCGTATCAGTTTCAAACCAGAAACGACGACACACCAATGAGGAGAAACCAGCTCGGGAAGACCTGTAACTTTACATCACTAGAGTCGTCATCTGCTAACTCTATGTTAACGCAGCACTTTTCTCTGGAGTTTTAATAATCAGCTGTATGATTGTTTTCTCATCACAAGGGTTGCATTTCTCACCTCCTAGAGAAAATTCGACATTCAGACTTGCCTAATACAACACTATTCGATAGTTTACCTTTCTTCGACTTTTCATTTATTTGTCTTGGTTTTTATCCAATTTTTAAAAAATCTTTTATTTGATTAATTCATTCATTACATTTACATAGAAGAAAAACAATTATCATGGCATAATCGTGTTATTTCATATCATACGATTGTTAACTTCTTATCATGGATTACATCGGATTATACTAAATGATAATCGGGTATATACGACTATCAAGGCTCATCTAGATTTCAGATGAGGAAATCCGAAAAGAAAATGAATGAAACCTAATAAAATCAATAAAGTTTCTATGTTAAACCGACCTCGTATTTGTTTGGTTTATGAATAAATTAGAACTAGATTATATGCTTAGATCAACTGGCTACAGACGTCAAGGATGTTTTCAAGGATTTGAACGATCTATTTTTAGATGCGTTCAATAATTCTAACAAGAGTCTTATTCTGTTGTTGTTTTTGTCATGTTATGTTTGAAATACAAGTGCATCTGACACCCTTGGGCTATGTGTTCGCCCAGCATACCCTCCATCACTCACAACCCTTTCTATTTATTTTATTAATTTTTTTCACCCGCCTACCCGAATTTAAAACTCTGTCTACCCCTAAACGAGTCCTGTGAATGACCTTAAACAACATCCTGTGGGAAGTAGAGGAGAAGTACGTGGCAGGGTCCCATCTGTAAAATAAAAGAAGAGGTCACTTTCTCTGACTTAAGGATCATAGATACGCTACTTAGCCTTAGTCTTATGGAGTTAGCAGAACGGATGCCCAGAATGATACCCGTAACAGGACGCTAGTCTGTCGCCTGTTATACTACCATTTATACACCTGGGTGGAGTGTTCTCTTATAACATCTGGTATGCCGAAATGGTCGCTTGGGAACCGGTGTGTTAATCTGATTTAACCCTACCCCATCTATGGGTTAAAGTTACTGCGTCCTGGCTATGACATGAGACTGCATTCGTAAGTCGGTCTGTCACGTTTAAGTTTGAAATTATATTTTAGTCGCTAACCGCGCAAATTAAATGGACATATTTTAAGAATATTCATTCATGTAATATTTATCTGATCATTTTCTAACATAGAGTTTCTTTAAAATATTGAATGCCATTTTATTAGACTAGTCTGATGGAAAAGTCGGATATTCTTTAGGACGTCAAACATTTGACCCTTTGAGAGTTGCGAAAATAACAGCTAATTTTAAGGATGACTAATGCGAACTTCAGAAAGGAGCGGTTAAAAGGAGGTTAGTGTCACGTCTGCTGTTTATACGTTGTTATCGATTTAATAACAACTCAAAAATGAAGGAAGGACAAAGTAAAGCCTTTAACAAATTTATTTAACAAAAACACCGATTAAATGAAATGTAGTAAAACGTTGAACGCGAGATGCTTAGTCTGATCGTGAGAGCCGTTCCGTTTACTTTTCAACTGTCATGGCAGACGACTTCTTTTATCCAAGGGCGATAACTCTTTCTTTTGTTTCAAAAGAATTAACTCAATTCTGTTGCCCTAACAATTAGAAGAATGTAGAAGTAGTGATGCAACACACGACAAGTTAGAAAGGGAGATTGGCATCAGATAAAAGATTGCAGGATAAGAAATGCGATTGCTGAACTACTTATTTACACACGTTTCGCCAACAAACGTAAACGACTAAGTTACGTTCGAACAAAGAAAGACCAAGTATTCGGATGAATGGAATGGCCAAGCCAAGAACAAGACAAATATTGCAACAACTCCGCTTCATAACTGCCTTTATATAACACGTGCGGAAAAAAGAATTGAAAATTTGCTTAAAAAGGCTGCAATGTTTGTGGCCTTGTGCAGACGTTATCGGATATATCATAACAAGATCCATCTCAAAGTAAATATCTCGTTACATTTAAAGCGTCTAAAACTGGCAAGGGTACCCAGCGTCACCCGGAGTCTTAATTACTGTAAATTACTTAGAATACAAACAAAACATATATAAAAGTAAACACTCCCCTTATTATTGTAATTTGAAATGACGGAGTTCAATTCTGAACAAAATCAGTGTAAAAAAGTAAATACGACCCGGCTGGGGTTCGAACACAACACATCTGCCCCACAGCTCTGCGCGCTAAGCTATTGCACTAAAGTGTTAATACGAGGGTCTGTACGAGGGAGAATCTTTGTCAGTGAAAAGTTGTAAGAAAAATAGCGTAATGTTTTGTTGATCGATCTTATCAAAATTGTATTTTGGGTATTCCTTTAATTTAAAAAAATCTAAAGGAATGGAAAAATACAACTTATACATATTCGGTGTTTGCTGTAAGATAAATAATTAGTCGTTAACAGTTTACAAAATTGTAAGTTCGTTGGCCTTTTCGGCCTTCTGGCTAAGATCAAAGTGTAGTATCTGTTCCGATGGATACTGCACGCTTGTCCTGTGCAGTTCTAGGAGGTCCACCCTCCCAGGCTTCGCCTCCCCTCTTTGGGGAGGAGTAAGTTTATTGCTTACTGTCTGAGGCGCCCCTACCGGGGAATGCCGACGGGGCTGCCCAGGCAATTTTTAAATGGCCAGAGTGCTCACCTCTCGAGCGCTGGCTTTTAACCCCACTTACTCGACCCAAGCTGTGGTCACATCTTACTTGTGGGAGTAAGATAAACCTGGCCTTGTGCCTAACCTCCTGGGGAGGTAAATAAAAAAATTGTAAGTTATATGTGGTAATGTTAGTTAGCGTGATAGATTAATACTATAATGCGCATTCGTAGCGATACCAACCGGTGAATCTAAACTTATGTTTCTTATTAAATAAATGCACCCGGTGTAATGGGTGGCGACTGTAGTACATGTAAATGAGATGATGAACATTTCAATTTTTAATTTTTATTCACCATAAACAAGGACCAGTGCCACTGAGACGTAAGAAGCTATTGAGAATTAGAGGCCATATTTGTAGAGGGTATCATAAGTGAGGAGTTTTGCAATTAGATTTTTGTTCACGTTACATTTACATTTCTGCAGTTTGGTATAGTCAAGGAAACAGGGAGCAGGGAGGGAATTCTAAAGGAAAGCAGTTCGAGGGAAAGAAGATATTAGAGTAGAAAATCCCCCGGTATCTGAAAACCTCCACAGTGAAGGGATGGAATTTAGCTGACTTGGTCGGGTGTATTTATGTTGAGGGGGGAACCAGCGCAGCAAGTTCGTCGGAGCACATTCAATTACAGTACTTATAAAACACTGTAAAATTTTGTAAAAATTACTGAAATATCGAACCGGACTAAATGTTAAATCGATTAATATGATTGAAAACATCTCTATCAAGACAAGAAACAATTTAGGGCGAAACACAATGACAAAACTATTTTTATATTAAGCCTTTATTTTATAAGCTAACAGATCAATCAAATAGGAGAAAATATCCCTGTATTTTTTATATGAGATATGCCGAATATATTTCAGTTTCTTTCAGATTTTGCCAATTTTATCTCAATTAAATTTGTTCGATTGGCCGCATGTTCCTCAAGTTGGCCTTTTGGCTAAGATCAAAGTGTAGTATCTGTTCCGATGGATACTGCACCCCATAGACTGGTATTGTCTTGGCCTTCGGGGCTTGATTTACGCCGGTCTATGGGTCTGTCCTGTGCAGTTCTAGGAGGTCCACCCTCCCAGGCTTCGCCTCCCCTTTTTGGGGAGGAGTAAGTTTATTGCTTACTGCCTGAGGCGCCCCTACCGGGGAATGCCGACGGGGCTGCCCAGGCAATTTTTAAACCCCACTTTCCCGACCCGACCTTGGGTCACATCTTACTTGTGGGAGTAAGATAAAAACTGGCCTTGTGCCTAACTCCTGGAGAGGAGTAAATCAATACTCTTTATTAATGAAAGAAACGCAAAAGTGATACAGCAAGATCACTCCGAAAATTGAGGCTATCACCTTTCCTACAGATTAAAAGACTTTCAGTAGCCCTTGCGTCTACAGTGGCGACCTGCTTGGTTTGGAGTGAACTATGTTAAAAAAAAAACAGAAAGAAAGTCACGTAATGGCGTTGTGACTGAACGACCGAGCGATGGACAGAACTTCTAGATGATTTACAACGATTCATCTAAAATCTAGAGTCAAAGTCCTTGAACTAATTGTTTCCAATAAATTATTGTTCCTAAAATATTAGGTAACATAATTTTTCTTGATCGCGTCATTTTTGAACTGAGAGCGGATTATAGAGGTCAACTGTCGACGTCAAAGTAATGACGTGTAAGCAAGCTAAATGAGAACTCAGAATAATCCTCGGTGGACTGATTATCGATTTGATGTCGATTAAGTGAATTATCTTTGTTTATCCAATTGTTTTTTTTATATGATAACGATGAAGCTTAGCTGACCAATCTACTCTCATAAAATCGCATCGAATGAACGTTATTATTTAGAAGTCACAATTGGGACCCACATTTTCCTTTCATGGGTATCGCAGTTTCGTCCCCATTGGTTACGGTGCGTTCATCTTTATGGTCGACAAAAACGTATCAACAAATGATGCCACCATGGTCGCGAAGTCAGAACGTATAATGTTTCACTCCGATTCCTAGAATTCCAACAAGTTCGACTCCGATTCCTAGATTTTCAAAATATCCGATTCCAACGTCTTATTTACAAGTTTTCTAACATACAGATTTCTGTTGATTCTTCGGAGATTAAAAAATCTGACTCCTAGCATTCTTACAAGTCCGACTCCGACTCCTTCCAAAATCTCCAACTCCGACTCCGCATCACTGTGATATTTGTTACCAGTCAAGTTACTTTAATCTCGGGAAACAGTTGAATGTTTGATGGAGTAAAATCCGAAGAATATGGGAGGTAATCAATCAGTTCAAAGCCGAAATCACGTAAACCGTTATTTAGCATGGTTTTACTGGCTATTTAGACTTAATAGGTTATGATATGTTTGCATATTACTCTCCATTGATGATGGTGACATGTGACATTCAGTCAATAGACATACTGGCTTTTGTATGTCCCCAAACCATGGCCATCACGTTTTCTCCTACTCCTACTACTACTATTACTACTACTACTACTACTACTACTACTACTACTACTACTACTACTACTACTACTACTACTACTACTACTCACGTTTTCTACATATTAAACAACGCTAATCCTAACTCTAACTCTAACCCTAACTCTTACCCTAATTCTCCATTGATGATGGTGACATGTGACATTCAGTCAATAGACATACTGGCTTTTGTATGTCCCCAAACTATAGCTATCACGTTTCCTACATATTAAACAACGCTAACCCCAACCCTAACCCCAACCCTAACTCTTACCCTAACTTTCCATTGATGATGATGGCATGTGACATTTAGTCAGTAGATATAATGGCTTTTGTATTCCTACAGATTAAAAAACCTCGTACTCCTTTGCACAAGAGGGGCAGAGTTTTTATCACTGTATGGGGTGTCTCTTTGCCTCTGGCTATAATGAACCCAACACTCATCCTCGTTTAAGAAATATTCATGGAAAACAGCTGATCTACCTCAAAGTTCTGATTTCCTCGTGAAGTTATCAGACTAGTTCACTTTTGATCAGAAGACATGGAACCTAAATATAATAACATTTATTCATGCCCTTAAATTACACTTACTGTAATTTAAGACCATGAATAAATGTTATATATATATCTAGGTTTCATGTCTTCTGATATATATATATATATATATATATATATAAAGGTAAATGAAAGAAGAGAGATAAAGATGTACGAATGACAAATCTATTTCAACTTCGATTGTTCAATGCAAGGTGTACTCGATAAAAACATGTTTATTTTTCTTTCCTTAAGCCAAGACTTTTCAAGATTGAAATCTTATCATCAGAGGAATTACATAGATGGATAAGTTGGCAGTGGAAAAGCCAACATTCAAAATTTGAACAAATATAAAGTAATGGAGAGTAAGAGTATGCGTGTAAAAAATGGAGTCTGTCCAGTTGGTGAATGTCCGTAGATAAAGTGTTCGGTGAAAGGAGATTTAAAGATGGAAAAAGGGTTTTCGTGAAGGCAGCGTTGAAAATGTTCAAAATGAAGTAAATCCAATAGAAAGATGTTTAGTTCAATCGTAGATGGAACGCACTTATTCAGATGTAATTTTGAGAATTAGGGCCATTTTAAAATTATTCCGTGGACCGAGAATGAGAGTAGTTTTTTCAGAAGTTGAGTTTGAAATACACAACTCATGTGTGTGTGTGTGTGTTTTATTATCGCGGTTGCATATATATTAAGAGAGAGGGGATAAGACATGATAGAAATAAATAGACACCCAGAAAAAATAATTCATACATTGACAAGAAAGAACAGAAACTGATCGAGTGTAATGTTACAAAAATTCAAATACTTTTGTATTTGTTTATATTTTATTTCTTTCCAGCAACTAACTCGATCCAACACACTGTTCGACGACTTTCAGCTTTCCGAAAAGAAAGCTCGCTCATGAAGGCCCACAAGGTTTAAAATACCATTGCCCAAATGCTTGGAGAATTTTGCATTTCCGACAGGTTAGCTATGCACACTTATCTATTACGAATATTATTTACCTAAATTTACATGATTCCCCTCCATTTCTTACAAAGGATCGGAGTGGATTAAGGGCCAGAATTGTCTGAGCCCCCATCGTCACATATTTGCTCGCATAGTTCTTGAAGCTGCATTCACTGCTACTAAAAAATACCGTTCCAATGCGCTATGGCAGTGCACACTCTTTTCGTACGTCCAGTCTTGCTTATTGTCTGAACACCAACTTAATCTTTTAAATACCATGAAACATAGAATTCAGAAAATGCACAATAGATTCAAATAGGTAACGTTAGTAAATTCTGAGATACTTGGAATGAACAGCAAAACCTCAGAATGTGATCTCTAGTGACATTGACATTATTAACAAAAAAAGCTGCTTCCCAAAACGACTTCAGCCCTAATATAGAGATACTAAATGCATAAAATTGAATTCCACAGAAAGAAGCACACAATTAAATTCAAATTATTACTACTACTACTACTACTACTACTACTACTACTACTACTACTACTACTACTTATTATTATTATTATTATTATTATTTCTGCTCACTAGGAGTTATCACACAAGCCATCGTCAGTGATTGCTCACCGGTGTTCCCTGGAGTCTGAGTGACAACATGCCTCTCCAAATTTCTTGTACTTTCCATCTCTTTTCGATAACCACCTCAAATAACTTTGCGGTATTGCAACATCCAGCTACTATTGATTTCTCGCTGGCACCGACTATTAATCTCCCCTGGGATGGCAATAAGCCTCCCCAAGGTCCCAGCACACTCCGCACTCTTCCAGTGGATGTCTGGTTAGTGCTGTCCTTTCTCGGTCTTTGCATCCTCCTTGACCCTTCACGACAATTTTGTTTGGTGTCAGCAGAGTCCGGCACCATCATATTTTGGGGGGTGGGTGGGACCAGTTTATGATAGTTGTTACAGTTTCTGTTTTCTGGTTCGTGCGGTGGTGTCTTTCTTGTGGTTTTGCTTTCTTCCTATTGAAACTTCCATGTGATGCTTATATGCTCCAAAACTATTGGATTTAATTAACCAAGATTTGACATGAAGAGCCGTCGAGAAACCAGATGTGATCGAAATGAAGAATACTAAATATGATTCTTAAAGAAGCATGAAACAGATTTCCACGGGAAGTAGAATACAATTTATCATTTGATCAGCTTTTCTGTTTTATAAGAAAAAAGGTGTAATGTTAATTGCAGTAAAGCGAATTCGTGTTCATTTGATGGATCAATTTCTGGTAATTTATAGATAATATAATAAAGTCTGTCTGTCTGTCAGTATCTCAGAATCTTTGTACACGTAATAAATACATTGCGGGGGGGGGGGAGGCTGTATAATTTTTATATCTTTAATCATTGGGGTACATCTTGTCTACTTATATTAAATGAAATAATAAATAAATAAATAATTAAGAAATTTGACGCCGTGACTGGGAATCGAAACCGCCAACTTGAGGTGTCCAGTTTTTGTTCCTACTAACTGAGCTTAGTGGGAGAGATTCTGCAAACGCAATTAAACTAACTTGCTCATGCAAAAACGATTTTTATCCTATTTCAAATGAATCTCTACATCATAAAGTGGAGCATTTTAAGTTAATAAAACACGTTCAAACGCCGATCATTTGTATTGAACATCATATGTTGTTTTCAATCATTTGATTTCATTAGTTTTGAACTTTGAACTTTGAACTTTGAACTGGAAATAAAAGATCACCGCAGACGATTTTTGTTTTCTTTTCAATTGAACCCCGAAATAAATGTCGCTAAACAATATTCGAGAAGAAATTGATAGTGTAAACAAATTTTATTAATAAAATAAAAATGTTGCCTATTTTTTCTAATGCCAGGTTGATCTGTTCACATGAACAGTGAAAACAAACTAATAGTTTGCTTTTTTTTAATTTAAGATTTCAACATTTTAGGGCGGCCATTTTGTAGACATAACCATGTTTTGGTCTAATTGTATCGAGTTATCTTACTTTCATTTGACTTTACCTTATGTGAACATTAAAAAAAAACTGTCATTTACAAACTATTTTCTAAAGAATGAGAAAATTTGAAAATCTTAAATCTAAGAAACTTGTTTGGCTTTGTAGTAGTAGTAGTAGTAGTAGTAGTAGTAGTCACTACTACAATGGCAATGATGACAGCAGCAGCCGCCGCCATTAACAATGCTTAACCTATTTGTTTGACTTATAAGCTTGACGCTGATTGGAGCACACACTTAATTTACATTGAGATTTAACCATCCTAAACAATCTCTTATGCGAACAGTTTCTCGAGTTTTTTTAAGGGAGCGCACCAGAACTGTTCGCTCTCTCTTCAGCCGCGATAAGTCACAGCGCTCAGTCTAAACACCTAACTACCCCATTGACGCGCAAATCAAGCCCGCCTTTATCCATGAGCTATCGGCGTCGACAAGAAGACTTCACTATCCAAGATGCCTGTTGGATAATGGCCCTGTGGGAACGGACGTATCTTGAGGTGGGCGTATCTGTTGGAAATCGTTTAGTTTGGCTTGCGCTATTAAGTGCGGGTGGACCCGTACAGTCGAGTGCAGAATAGGGCTGTTCTCACAGTCGGAGCTCATAGACGTGACAGGGTCACCACGTTGACGAGACCTCAGATCAAGGGTCAATGTGCACCTGCGCATAGAGGCTCTGTGACGCCACGGGCTTTTGCGTGGGAAGCAGAGTTTTTGCTAGTATGGGTTTTGGAGGCGAACCTATCGGACGTGTTTCACGATGTAGTCTGCAACATGATTAGGGGAATTAATTCCCTAAGAAAATACAGGCATGAGATCTGTTTTTCCCCTCCACGAATGGCTAAGGACTTAATTGATAAGTAATTACGAAAGCAGTAATTTGGTCTCTCTCTCGACGTTAGTGGATATCTCCAAGCCGACGGATAACTAACGCCAAATAAAACATAACTTAAAAGTTTAAAAAGATTGTTGTTTAGTGAGTCGGTCATGAAGCTTTTTGTTGCAGCGGCGTGGTTCACGGCAGAAAGAAAGAAGAAAGAATTCAACCACTGGACGATGCACCCCTCCACACGACGAGGAAAGATTGAAGGTGCGAGAAATTTAAACGTATGCAAATTATATAATTTATGTTTTAAAAAATGACGAGTTGTTTAAACGAGAACTGCAACGGCCCATTCCCGGGACGGTATGCAACAATGGCGACCCGCCCGCACGTGACATTTCGACACACAGACTTACATCCAAACACAACAAGATGAACTCTGCCAGCCTTACAAACTAACTCTTATTCTTATCTACGTTAGTACAGACTTGGGAATAACATTCTCCTGTTATGCACTTTCAATATTAGTTTCCTCGTCCGAACTCATTGACTGGTAATAACCTCTCTATTGCAAACACCTTGTCTATTATTACATGTTTAATGAAGATAAGCAAATAAAGTATAATAAAGAGACGTTAGAATGGGATTTTATCTTTTATTCTACATCTTAAACTCTTCTTTTTTTACGCTGTAAAACGCCGTCATAACATAGAATTAGAATCGTATTTCTTGTAGCAACCGAAGATGGTTATCATGTAACATAAAAAATGTGATATTTTTCCCATCATTTTATAAAGAGTAATCTATTTATATGATATTTAAAAAAAAATCTTTTTTCATAATTTCTAACCCAAAGCGACCACTGATTATTTTAGTTCCTGCGTACCGCCTCCCCACACGAACTTGAAGTGATCCAAGGTCGGTTTAATATGAAAGAAATCCTGCTCCCCAAAAGAAAGATTCTAGATTAGCACAAAAATAAAATTTGCCCCAGTTGAGAAAGATTTCTTCCGCTCTGATCGGACACAGAACAGATATTACATTTTGATCCCAGCCCCACGGTCAGATAATATATACCCTTTGTGGATGTGACACGAGGTCTGTTTATAGTGGGGGATCTAAGTACCCCGGAACGGGGCACTCAGGATGGTTGCAAAATTACCGCGATCGACGGCGTCAGAATTCCCCGTAGTGGCACTTCAGGCGACCGGGAATAAACCAATCTCTTCCCCCGAAGGAGGAGGTAATACCCAGGTGGCATGAGCCCTACGACCGAACATAAACATGCTACACTTTGAACCGCACCCGAAGGCCAGGGAGTACCAAGAATAGTTTCTAGGTGTATAATAAACATGAAGCTGATTGTCTGTCTCCAAAAACTCATAGCAAAACTAAAATGAAGGTATCGGAGTGCAAAGTCACATGATCCGTTAAAAGTGCACGTTTTTCTCGATCGATATTGTTTACATGGCTGCAGCGTGGTTTATATGTTGCCACCTCGTGACAGGCGCGTTTGGTAGTGGCACTAGGAAACGTAGTATCGATCGAGGCTGCATCTTTTAATGATACCGAAATGCAGCGAAACGATTGGACGAAATTCCGGTCGAGACGTTTAACGCGTACAACATAACTTAGCCCCATTCTGTTCTTTTAAAATTACAACGGGGGTCGCGTGGGTGTGTATGGAGGGGGGCAGGGCGTATTACAGTTTGAGAATACGGGCAACGGGGGCAAAGATTATACTGCCACGCCCGTCTCTGTCCCCCCCACCACCCCTGCATTTCTTCCGTCTCCTCTTCCCATCTCTTTGAAAACGGTTTGGAATGTAAACAAACATTTGAACAATGTCAAGGACGTTTTTGTTCTCTACGGCCCAGATGAGTAAAATCCTAATAATCGGAAATTATGCAGAACGGAAAAGCATAAATTGACCGCTTTTGAACTCACCCAATTTTACTCTTATTTTGAGTGACTACTACTCCTCCTCCTCCTCCTCCTCCTACTACTACTACTACTACTACTACTACTACTGATAATAAAGACCAATGTGCATTAATTTGTATATAAATACATATAAATCTATCCCGTTACACAAAAGTTAGCGAATAAAACACGTTCCCTTTTTTTAGCCTCCGGTTAAAACTATTTCAAGTGGTGAAAAGAAACTAGAAAGCAAATAGCAAGTAAGACAACCCCCGCCGCCTGAAATGCATTCGGGAAGAACTCCTCCACTGTATAATAAATAAAAAAAGTGAACGATGGGTGTCTTTTTTCTTTTGGTCATCAGAAATGATAATAAAAATTTACGTATGAAAAATGAAAGTAATGACGTAATTGTATGATTTTATGTGAATATTTGTACGAACATCGAGGAAAGTTTTTATCGTCATTTTTAACGGAGGGTGTACTACTGCTACTACTACTACTACAACTACTACTACTACTACTAGTACTACTACTACTAATAATAATAGGAATAAAATCAGTATAATCCCAATGATTATAGAAGCATTAGAAACGGTCCCGAAAAACCTAAGAAAAAAGACTAGTAGAAATTGGAACCAAAGGGAAGATTCAGACCATACAACACATCGCAATGGTGAAAACAGCCGAAATATTAAGGAAAATCCTTGGGCACGGAAACTAACCCACATTAGCAACGAACGCTTACTAGCTACAGCTAAATGGAAATAGAAAAATATATAAATGATAAATAAAAAATTATACGATCCCAAAGGAACCGAAACTGACACCCACTATTCCCTTCCCCAAAAACATACATATACAAGCACATAAGGAAGCTTATTGCCACTCAAATTTTAGAGAAACCCATCGCTGTTATCAGCATGGACTGAATGGTAAATGGCTGTTGCGATAACGCACAATGAATTTTTATGGTGATCTAAAGAAAGTGAGCGTACTAGAAATCAATGGAGTCTTGTTGTCACTTGAATTCTAGGGAACACCACCTGTTTTCACACGAGAACAATGCTAGTAAGTAAATAGTAGTTATACCACTCGCAAACGATACATTCAATTTACCTGGTAGAATAAATATTCCATTTTCAATATAAAAAAACAAAGGATTTGTATGTCTCATACACTGTTACCCCCACCCCCCACCCCCTAGGACACAGGTTGTCATCAGTGATTGCTCACTGACAGTAACCGATGGTGTTCCATGGAGTCTGAGTGACAACAAGTCTTCCCAGATTTCTATTACTCTCCGCTTTGTTCGATAATCATTGCAAATGATTTTGTGTTATCGCAATAACCGCTTACCATTGATTTTTAGCTGGCTACGACTATTGTTCTTCTCTTGGGTTTGGGTGGCAATAATCCACCCGGAGGTTTTCTTACTATCCGCATCCTTCCAGTGGAGGTCTGGTTAGTGCTCTTCCTCATCGGTCTGCCCATCCTCTTTGACCCTTCATTCTTCTTCTTCTTCTTCTTCTTCTTCTTCTTCTTCTTCTTCTTCTTCTTCTTCTTCTTCTTCTTATTATTATTATTATTAGTAGTAGTAGTAGTAGTAGTAGTAGTAGTAGTAGTAGTATTAGTATTATTAGTATTATTAATATTTGTACTCACTAGGAGTTCTCACACAGATCATCGTCAGTGATTGCTCACCGACAACAACCAGTGGTATTTCCTGGAGTCTGAGTGACAACAAGTCTCCCTAGACTCCCAGTGTTCTTCACCTCTTTTCGATAACGATGCGGTATCGCAACAGTCTCTTACCATTGATTTCTCGCCGGTAAGGACAATTGGTCTTCTCTGGGATTTGGGTGGCAACAAGCCTCCCCAAGGTCTCAGCACTCTCTGCACTTTTCCAGTGGAGGTCTGGTTTGTGCTGTCCCTCCTCGGTCTTCTCATCCTCCTCGATCCTCTACAAATATGTTGTCTGGTGTTAGCCTAGGCCGGCACCAGTTAAAAAAAATAAATAAATGAATAAAATAATATTTCTTTAAATCAATTTAAAAAAAAAAAAAAAATTTTTTGTATTATTATTATAATTATTATTATTTTTATTATTTACTCACTAGGAGTTATCACACTGGTCATCGTCAGTGATCGCCCACTGCCGACAACCTGTGGTATTCCCTGGAGTCTGAGTGACAACAAGTCTCCTCAGACTTCCAGTATGCTCCACCTCTTTTCGTTCATCACCGCTGATGACCTTGCGGTATCGCAACAGCCACCTACCAATTATTATTATTATTATTATTATTATTATTATTGATCGATCACTGCTAAAAATGTGATATTCCCTGAAGTCTGAGTGATAACAAGTCTGCCATAATTTTCAGTACTTCCCGCATCTTTCATTATCCGTTGCAAATCATTTTTTGCGTTTTTGCAACAGCCGTTTACCTATGATTTCATTCTGATAACAGTCGTTGTTTTTTTGTACAATAATTCCCCTCTACTATTATTAAATAGCGATGGGTACGTTTGGTAGTATAAATATTGACAATACATTTGTTCGGATAAATTTGGTGCTAAACAGGATATATTTTGGACAAAAATCACAAAGAGGTAATGGGGTTGCTGGAATTGAGCTAGGATTCGTGAGAAAGGAAGTCCAGAAAAATCAAGCGGAAATGACGTCAGGCATACGATTGCGAGAGTGGCTGTTGCAAATTTATAAGAGTTCTAATGAAAGCTTGAATGAGACAGGACGTGTTTTGAAGTTAATGCAACGTAAAATAAGTGTATTTATCTTTCTCTTTCTCTCCGCCGCCGCCTTTGATCTTGCAGCTTATTGGACGTCATAACGAATAAATCATTCATCTTGTAAGACCATCTGTTTAATTAATTAAATAATTAATTGAGTAATTCACATGAAGAAGCATGTCAGATGGCTTTCTATTACACTCTCGAAATTGTTCTCCAGTTCGACAGAATCACCACGACACTTGCACAGATGGCGACGTCCGAGAAAACAAGGTATGGTTTTGACTTGATTGTTAAATCACATTTTATATGTGAACAAGTGCGTATGGACACACTCAGTAATGACTGTTACATCAGTATTAATAATAGTAGTAGTAGTAGTGTATAGTAGTATATAGTAGTATTAGTAATAGTAGTAGTATATAGTAGTAGTAGTAATAGTAGTAGTAGTATGTAGTAATAGTATGTAGTAGTAGTAGCAGTAGTAGGAGTAGTATATAGTAGTAGTAACAGTAGTAGTAGTAGTAGTAATAATAGTATTATTAGTATTATTATTATTAGTAGTAATTGTAGTAGTAATAATTGTAGTAGTAGTAATTGTAGTAGTAATAGTATTATTATTATTATTATTATTATTATTATTATTATTAGTAGTAGTAGTAGTAGTAGTAGTAGAAGTAGAAGCGAAGAGTGCTACTTAATAGTTTACATAATAACAGAAAAGAATCCAGAAAAAAACATATCAATAATATAGATCAGCTACAAGAAAAGACCTCGGCCCTCCGGCTTGGATCAAAGTGTAGCATCTATTCTGTCCTCAGTGAGCGCTGGAGAAATCCTTCTAGACTGAGACAATTTAAAAAACATTTTTTCCTAATTCAGAGTGTCTCTTTTGGAGGAGCTAAATTTTCTCCAGATTGAAAAGTGACCTTGTGTCCAACCCTGCCATCGTGGGGAGGCAGGTAAGCAGGGACACAGTACTATGGACATTGACAATTAAATGTTTAAAGATGTTTTCAAATACCAGACGAAATCGTTGATTTAAGTGAAGATGCATTGGAAAATGGAGACTGGAACTGGCAGTTGGAAAACAACATCTGGCAATTTCCAGGAAGACCCAATTTCCTCACTACAACCCGATGCCACTCACTAACATATCCAAGAGATAGAATGAAGGATACACATTTACGGATAGAAATGAAAAAAATAAATTACCTTATATATAGGGAGGATCTGCAATTATTTGGAGACACTAACAAACACAACTATCATATTTAATCCCGTTGATAAGAGTGGAATTCGGAATAGAAAAATGGGCACTACTTGAGATGAAAAAGGGAAAAAACAAAACAACGGAAGATATAGAGCTAAACAATTGAGTAGTTATGAGATGACACGACTGATATGTAAATTACCAATACCTGCGTATATTTTAAGCGAACATCAGCCAATAAATAGAGATTTAAAAGATAAGGAACAAAGAATACCTGAGAGGAACGAAAACCCTTGAAATAAAATTATATAAAATAAACCTAATAAAAAATACTCAACAGGAATACATGGTGAGATTCTCCATGGCCTTCATGAACTGGACATACATAGAATTGTATCAAAGAACCAGGACACTAATGATCATGCACAATGCAGTGAACCCGAAGGATTATGTAGACAAATACAAAACGTAAAAGCACGTTGAAAGACGACTCAAAAGCATTTAAGATTGCGTAGACTCGCATTTAAAAGACTACATAACACAAAACACGTAGAGGCTGATTACGCCGTTTTAAACAGCGTCAAATTAGACAATACGAAATACTGCGAACCGGAAGCAAAATAATTCATAAGACTGATCAAAGCAATAGTGCACGAAAACACATCGATATGGCTACGGACGGACACTTAAATAGAGAAACGAAATCGCTAAAGGCAGCCGCACAAAACAACGCGATCAGAACGAACTATATAATTAATGTAGATTCTGTGCCATAAATAGATCAAACGATAAACTAAATTATAAGCGAATGCAGCAAACTAGACCCCGAAAGAAATATCAAAAAGGTATATCTAGGTCGAGATAGTCCACTAGGAACTGTGCAAACAGCTGTAATTTGAATATACATACAAATATAATAAAGCAACAAACTGGAGCCAGTATTAGAAAATAGAAGGCATAAAAGCATATGGGGCATTGAAGTATAATATTTGAAAAAATATAAGCTGAACGAAACAGAACAAAAATTATAAAGTACACGGAGATTGCCAGAAAGTTGAAAAGAATATGGAATATCAAGACAATTACTGCGACACTAATAATTATAGCAACACTAAGAAAATTAAAAAAAATCCTCGAGTGCAGAAGCCAATCCACATAGTCAGGTGCCATAGATTTACCATAGATAATGTGAAATAAATATAACACTGCATAAAAAAACTAAAAATATAGAAAGAATATTAAGTCAATTACAATTAATACAAAATTACACGAAACCAAGGGAACTAAAACTGTAAATAAATATGTTTCCAGTCTCTATACTCGATCGTTACTTCCATGAAAGGTGTTCGACTGAGATGCAATCTCTCATTTGTCTTTGTAAAATATTCACAGCAAAAAACTCGTCTTCATACCACAACGGAATAAATATATTCCGTTCTTCTTCCATGTCAGTCGGAATTCCTATGGACGGAGTTTGTTTGCAAGTCAGAAAGATTATTTCGGACTACCTTGTCTGTCTTAAACTCCTGGACCACCATCTCAAAACCCCTAAGCTTCATGGTCTACAAAAAACCTAACAAACCAGAACTCACCAGGGGAGTACTCATATCTAGTATTGACAACACACCACATAAATTAGCCATGAAAATTAGCGGAACTACTTACCTTCCTCGTCGGTTCCATCAGTCAAGTTTATAGAAAAAAAACGCAGGAGACCTACAACGACCTTATACATAAACATGAACAACCTCACCATAACCACATTAGGCATTAAATCATTTTCATCAATATACGCCTAGCCAAATGCCTAATATCTCTAAAGATACATCTCATAAAGTCCAAGATTAAACTCCATCTTCCTACCACAAAGTTATTAAGTTATACCATTGGATTACCCAACAATGACACTTTACTTTCAATGATACATTATACAAAAAAAACAAAAACATTTGGATTATTCTTGGGTTTCTCCCTTAGCGGAGTCCTTGTCTGTCTTTTCCTGGAGTTTTTTTTAGAAAACGGCCTCTTCAAATCTATCTTACCTAAAAAATTCTACTACCTTAGATAATCGATGACACGCCAATTATCTACCCACATCGCATTAGCTTACTCGGAATTTTCGGCAAATTCACATCGAAACTAGAAACTAACCACGTCCTCAATTTCCTTGGCATTACTCTAGACCCAAAACGGCATCACCTGACCAGTTTATAGAACACCGACTAATAAAAAATAACCTTATACACTACTACTATCCCCACAAAAACATAATCTGGAATGATCACATACTCGTTCTTCAGAGCTCTCAGAATTTGTAGCCCCGCCGCCTACCTGCATAATGAAGAAACCTACATCGAGAAAACATAGAGATCCTTAAAATATTCTCACACCAAACGCAGAGTTTTCAGTATTCACAATAAAACAGACTACCACTACCAACATTTTCCATCACAACAACGCCACCAACACAAATAACACCGATAATATTATCAAAAATAAATCTTATATAGTTAGTCCCAGTAACTCCATCACCATATCGTTACAGCACAATATATTAGAACATGACCTAAACAATAGCGACATCAACTTCCAGAATAATTTACGGTTTACTTCACATCCCAATCCCCTATCTAAGGACATTTCTTTCCAAGCCGGCATCTGTAAAATAAAAAGTTCATCATGTTCGATGTTCTATATCGGCAAAACGGTCAGAAATATCTAATCCCTTATTTATTAGCATAAGCAGAACCTCAAACACAACGCACTAGTCATACACAGGAAGAGTTTAACCACAATTTTGACCATACAAACTGTATATATATATATATATATATATATATATATATATATATATATATATATATATATATATATATATATATATATCGTATTATTAATAATTAAGAAATGATATACAATCAAAAATGTGACCGGTTAGGTCATCCATTTATCCCGGGTTTCATTGTTTAAATCAGAAAAAAGACGACAGGCAATACACCAACCCCACTCCAGGATGGGAAGGTAACGCCTAGGCGGATGGTCTCCTAGGACAGAAACAAACTACACCTTAAAGAAAACCAGCTCCCCGAGAAAGCACTGTGGAAAGGTACAAATATACCCGTGAACGGACCCGTTGGCATTCCCAGTAGGCAGACATCGGACGACAGGTAATAAAGCACCTCCTATGAAAGATAACCTTCTAAGTTTAAATTGAACTGTACCTTATTTCAACAAAGAAAGTTAAAACATATCCGAGGTTGCTAGAATGTCAAGAATTACTCTGGCTGATATGAAAAAAGTGAGTTGGCAATGCCAGTTACATATTAAAATGTTTTTTTTTATTTAACATAGTTCACCCCAAACAAGGCAGGCCGCCACTGTAGACGTTAGGGGCTACTGAGAAAAAGGGTGAAAGTTTCTTTTTGGGGGGTCAACCTAATTTAGGAGCTGCGCATTTTACATTAGTTTTAAATTAGTTTTAAATTTCTGCATGTCAGTACCGTCAGGAAAAAAGGGAGCAGGGGGGAGTTCCAAAGTCCAGCAGCAGGAGGAAAAAGGCTTTTGGAGTAGAAAGCTCTTCGGCATCTGGGGACCTCCACAGTGAATGGATCGGATTTGGACGATTGTCGTGTCGGTCTAGTGAATTTACGTCGTGGAGATACCAGAGCAGCAAGCTCATCAGAGCACAATCCATTGAAGTAATTGTAAAACAGGCAAAAGGAAGCAACATTGCGGCGATTGGTGGCTAGTGAGGGACCTATCACGTTGGTGACTCTTTTTTGGACCTTGTCTAAGAGGGAGAGACTAGTGGATGATGCCCTAGCCCAGATGTGGCAACAATACTCCATGCATGGGTAGACGGTGGCTTTGTAGAGATATAGGATAATGTCAGGCGTGAGAAGTTTACTAGCACGGTAGAGGGAGCCTACCTTCTTTTCAGCAGCCATGGCAATGTCTTCAATGTATTTATTCCAATTCATGTTATCTGTTAAAGTTAGGCCGAGGAGTTTGAATGATGAACTCTAAGGTAGGGTGTTATTTGCCATGACAATCGATGGTTGAAGAGGTTTCTTGCAGTTATTGAAGGAAAATAGCTGTCTTTGCGGCATTAAAAGTTACCATCCATTTTTTACCCCATTCCACTATAGACTCAATGTCATTTTCTAAGGATTCAGCCATTCTTTCAGATATGTGCGCGTTGGTTTTGCCCACATGACGAGAGAGCGTGGTGTCGTCAGCAAATATTCTTATCTCAGTCTCAATGACATCAGGTCGGTCATTTATGAAAATCAGGAGCAGTAGAGGTTCAAGGATTTATCCCTGGGGTACACCAGCATTTATGTCATGTTGCTTAGAAGATCGGCCATGGAGGACAACCTGGATCTTTCTTTTTGTTAGGAAGGATTTAATTATATTAAATATTTGTCCAGTAATACCATATGAGTGCAGTTTTCATGCCAGACCTTGTCAAATGCCTTGGATATATCAAGCGTTACCGCCCTAGCTTTACCTGCCTTGTCCAGTGTATGATATATGCGTTCAGCGATGACCGTTAGGATATCTGCGGTAGATCGTGCTTGTTTAAATCCGTATTGATGATCAGAAAGAAGTTTAGCATTAGCTAGACGCCAGAATATCGCTAGATTGATTAAGGATTCAAAGATTTTAGCAAAGATCTGGAGTAAGCGGATTAGGCGGTAGTTTAGAGGATCAGTTCTATCTCCAGAATTCTTGAATACTGGTACCACAGAGGACATTTTCCAACTATCAGGGAAGCAAGATTCAGCAAGGCGTTTGTTGTAGAGTTTGGACAGGACATGGGCCAGCTCAGTAGAGCATTTCTTTATAACTATATCTGGTATAAGATCAGGCCCACAGGCTTTGGAGGTGTCAAGGTTTTTTATGATGTTTCTGACTTGAGATAGGGTGATGACCTGGTTCTTAAGTGTGGCTTCAGTCCGCAATGGGAATTTAGGGAGTGGGTGGTTTGCTGAGTCGAAAGTGGAGTTTAAGGCGAAACGCTGGGGAAGTAGTTCAGCCTTATCAGTTGCCGTGCAAACAACATCGTTGTGCTTTGATAGTGGGGGAATTGTCGATTGTCAATTGTTCATCAAACTATTGTAGAATTTTCAGAAATCACGAGTACCTAGTTTCTAACCTAGTTTCTATGACTGAATTAAAACAAGACAAATTAAAAACTTAGTTTCTATATGTACGTTATGCCCCCTCTCTCTTCCCCCTCTCTCTTTCTCTCTCTTTCTCTCTCTCTTATCTGCCGTTTACTTGGCCTTTTGGCTAAGATCAAAGTGTAGTATCTGTTCCGATGGATACTGCACCCCATAGACTGGTATTGTCTTGGCCTTCGGGTCTTCATTTACGCCGGTCTATGGGTCTATCCTGTGCAGTTTTAGGAGGTCCACCCTCCCAGGCTTCGCCTCCCCTCTTTGGGGAGGAGTAAGTTTATTGCTTACTGCCTGAGGCGCCCCTACCGGGGAATGCCGACGGGACTGCCCAGGCAATTTTTAAACCCCACTTTCCCGACCCGACCTTGGGTTACATCTTACTTGTGGGAGTAAGATAAAAACTGGCATTGTGCCTAACTCCTGGAGAGGAGTAAATCAATACTCTACAACTATGGGTTAAAGAATATTAATATTGATATTTTCTTTTTTTATAATGAACTATTCAAATCTTTTTATTACCTTTGATTAACACACACATAGAGAGAGAGAGAGAGAAAGAGAGAGAGAGAGAGAAAGAGAGAGAAAGAGAAGTGGTAGACACTGCAACAAATATGAGAGTAATAGAAGAAACTCAGTAAGAGACGGATTATTTGATAAGTTAATTGCAAATTACGGCTAATTAGTACAATTAAAATGGACTGTTTACAAACATAATTCAATCCCAACATCAATGAATATCTTAACATGTATTTAATGTGATTAAAATATATGAGAAAAAGCCTGAGGAAAACAAAAGGTGATTTACTCAGATTATTATTATTATTATTATTATTATTATTATTATTATTATTATTATTATTATTATTATTGATAATAATAATAATAATAATAATAATAATAATAATAATAATAATAATAATAATAAT
>OY744518.1:5973991-5978991 GCA_963556195.1 Sepiola atlantica | reverse complement strand
ATATCCAAGATGAGAACAGTAGTACGAACAATCCACACAATGCAAATTATCAATTCTCATTTTAAAAACTCCGAAATATAATGAACGATTTAGGCATAACGTGGCCAAATAAGGGTTGACATGCCGTAAACACCACCACCACCACCACAACAAAAGATCCTCTTTGTTCGAGGGACAAAGTTACACAACTTTAATGGATAGGGTAGTTCTCTAGTAGATATCTGTCTCATCGTCGTGTCTAGAAACATTTTTTAAATCGGCCCTCTAATATAAAGTCTACAATTGATGCACAACACTTTTCTAGACAGTATAGAAAGTAACGGCGTTGGGGCATGTATATTCCAGTAAGGGGTCGTTTTATATATATATTCTAAGACCGTCATTATAAATAAGATTGTGGATGATTGTGTATTATTTGTAATCTGTTAATGAAAGCTTGGAAAGTGATAATCGTGTAATTTCTAATTGGCGGAGTGATTAATATGAAGTTAGCAGGCGGACGACGTAATACGAACAAGTGGCCATAATTAGTTTTCTACCGTATTTCTCGTACGGTTTGATCAAATAATGAGGATTAAATACTATAGAGAGTGTTTTAGTTACTACTCCGGTGCTGAAATTACTATGTGTGTTATTGAACTTATCTAAAAATTGGAAAATGATTAAACGAAATTAATCTATAACGGTGTTTCTACTCAATTCGCAAATTCGAATCACGGAAATGTGCATTAAAATAATCCGTGCTTCTACATTATTTATTAGAGTTAATATCTTTCCTGTGGTCAGAACTACAACTTTTCATAGAGTGGGTTAGGGTAACGCAAAACCCTTCCTGGATTTACGCTGACCCACGCTCTATTCCTGGTATGAGGGCAAATCGATTGTTCACTCATATAATAAAATGGCTGAATCCTTAGAAAATGACCTCCCGTCTGTGACAATAAAGGGGAAAGTGAGGGAGAGGACAGACGTTCGTTGGTTGAGCTGCCTTATTTCATTGCTAATTCAGGTCCTGGTACATCTGATGTAAGAGAGAAAGAAATAACTGTCCCACTACGGAGAAGTACTAGGATAAAGCGACTAGCCACCATCTGTCACTTGTGTGATCATACGATCAGGGGGGAGTGTAACAATAAAGAGGAACACTCACCGTCAGGAAAAAGAATGAGGTGCTTCGCATGATTAAAAAAGGACTTCTCTTCATAGGTGCAGGTGTTTATGGTGGTCTCTGATTTGCGTATGTGGATATCAGCTGATATAAATGAAGAGGACAGCTGGGAAGGAAGGGGAAGCGATTTGGATTGGAAAGAGAAAGGCAGAGAGAAAGTGGGTTGCACGAAATTCGGTTGGAAATTGAATTACAGTCAAAACTATTTGAGAGAAAGGCAGAGAGAAAGTGGGTTGCACGAAATTCGGTTGGAAATTGAATTACAGTCAAAACTTTTTAAAATTCTTTTATTTTTTTGGCACAGTTAGTTAACACCGTCTGAAGTAGAATGAGGCTAAAGGATGCTACCAAGACGAAGCTCTTCCCCATACACAATTACAAGAAACGTTTCCAACCGCCGATTGTCATGGCCAATAGCAGCCTTCCCGAGATACCAACGTTCAAATTCCTTGGACTCGTTTTCAATTAATCGTTTGCAATACGCAATCTGTTTCGGCATTACATAATCTAAAAAGGGTTGATATGCCATACAATAACATTCTCAGACACCATGAGTTGATATAAGTATATGGAAGATGATGCCAAGTCTGCTGCAAAGAAGGTAGGCTCCTTCTACGGGGCTAAAAGACTTCTTAGATCTTCCAGTATCATGTGAACAAACATCTCTCTGCCCAGTCCTCCACCCAGCCACCCTCTCCTCCCAGAAAATGAGTCTGACTTCCATCACAGTTGCCCCGATACGCTTCAGTGAAAATATGCCTTGTTTACGGTGAATAAATGTTTTAACGCTCCAGTTACTGAATCCACAAGCGAAACAGCCGAAAGAAGCGAACCGTTGTTTATAATTATGTCTGTCTGTTTGTTTGTGTGTCCAGTAACCACGTTTAGCAACTTGCATATTTGTTCGAAGACTATCACATCTATTGGCCAGTACGAAAAGATGCATTATTCTTTAACTCTCAATATCCACTTGGCGGACTGATCACTACGATAAGATTTATTACACTGCATCTTTTCAGTTTTACCTGGGCTTTCACGTCGCTCCCAACTTCCAGTTTCTTGAGCATGTACGTTACTCTAAATTTCTATTTTGTGTTCTTGTATGTTGCTTCCTATTTGTTCCTTGCCCCTGCACGTTGCTCCCAATTTTCATTTGCTCACACATGTAAGTTTCTCCCAATGTCTCCTTTCATGCACCTGTACATTTATCCAAACTTCCCTTGTCTTACATCTTTACCTCACTTTCAATTTCTCTTTTCTTACACTGTAATACTATCAAATGGCCCCCACTTAACCACAACTAATTCTACCGGGTGAGATTAGCTAGAAAATGAACGACAATAAAAAAACACACATTAAAAGCGACTGATCTATCGAACTCCACAGACTAGCGACAGCATTACAATTAGTTGTTGACTTTCTGGGTGGTAAGATAACGATGACGAAAGTAAGCCGCGGGGGAAAACGACGCATTTAGTTCCTGGTGGTAAGCTGAGGTAAGAACAGACGTACTGGATTTCCGGTGGAAAGTACATATATTCCGGAAACATTGGCTGTTAGGTGAAAAAGATCTTGGCGATGGGCAAAGTAGGTTGTCACTGGGGCCGACAAGATCGGATAACGATAAATAGATAACGCATGGGTCCTTAACCACGACGATATCAGACACAACCCCCAAGCACAACTAAGGTATCCTTATGACTTGTTTTGCGTTGTTTCTACCGTAGAGTGACCACTGAGGCGATCATAAGGCCACAGCAACTGTACGTTATTTCCAATTTCAATTTTTAAAATATGTCATCCGGCTCTGATTGCTTTTTATAAGCCATGCGAACTTTTAACGGAGTTAGGGTTAGAGTTAGGGTTCACGAAATATCCTGGAGTAAAGTGCGTTAGGGTTAGGGTTAGGGTTAGGGTAGGATCAGGGTTAGGGTTAGGGTTATGGTTAGAGTTAAGGTTATGGTTAGGGTTAGAGTTAGGGTTGGAGTTAGGGTTAGAGTTCACGAAATATCCTGGAGTAAAGTGCGTTAGGGTTAGGGTTAGGGTTAGGGTTGGATCAGGGTTAGGGTTAGGGTTAGGGTTATGGTTAGGGTTATGGTTAGGGTTAGAGTTAGGATTAGAGTTCACGAAATATCCTGGAGTAAAGTGCGTTAGTGCAATATCTCACAGGTGCCACTGTCAGAATGATTACATGACAGATGCTGTTCGTATTTACTTGCCTCCCCACGAGAGCAGAGTTAGACAGAAGGTCGGCCTTTAATGTGGGGTTCATCCAGCTCCCCTAAAAAGAGGAACTCTGGATTGGAGCAAAATAAAAATTGCCTAAGTCTAGAAGGACTTCTTCACTGAACGAGGACTGAAAAATAAGTGCAGCATCAGAACAGATCCTACAGTTTGCCTTTAGCCAAAAATTCATGACAGATGCTGTTAGTTTGAAAATAAATGACTTACTCCCATGAAAGTCTAACTTGATAGGATATCATGCAGAGTGTCTCGAAATATTACCATGAAGAATGATAACGTGGATTACTGGTTTCGCTTGTGGCGCCAAGGAATGTTCACCATGGTGTATTGTTTGGATGTCAGCAGCAAAAACAACAGAGCTAGAGAGAGAGAGAGAGAGAGAGAGAGAGAGAGAGAGAGAGTAAACCTCTGAGTTAAAGTGTAGGGAGATATTGGCTCAAGCCTTTATTATGGTCAACAGCGCATATAATCATGGATTGCTATTCTCTGCACTGTGAACTTTAATACCAATCCCTGTTACTCACCCCACAGGAGAGATTCAGGTGACCTTATTGGTTCCGATGCAGACTGCGCAATCGGAAAGCCGAGTTCAGATCAAGCTGGGGAATCTATATCGTTCAATTATGTATAATTACTCTTGGTAAATGTATCAACCATTACCTCCCCACCAGCAGTGGTTAAAATAGCAATGGTTATATTCGTTTACATTGATTTGGACTGCTGTCTTCGTTTCGATTGTTCTAAATACCAGTGGAAGTACCCATACTTGTCCCGGGAAACCTTTTTAGTATCAAAGACTAATTAATATATAAATGGTTTTGAGCTTGTTGTGGGCGAGCGGATCGACAGATTTTGAATTGGTATAAATCCTCCCTATTTGCTTGCATTTGGGTAATATTAGAAATAGGGTTGGTTTTTAATATAGGAAAATCTACCCCCCCCCTCAAAACAAAAAGAGGGGGGGATCTTGATTGTGACAAAAATAAACAATTGCCATAAGTGAGAAAACTATCTTCTCTGCCGAGGAGAGAACAGATACTACACTTTGAATGATTTATTCGCAAATGAAAAATCAATTAACTCAACGCATGTTTGTCCATTCGTCAAAGCACGGCACAGTTCCTTGCGTTCTTTCGACATCTGTCCATCACTTTCACTTCAGCAGTCACCACAATACCACATTTACTCAATGGTCTACCCTAAAATATCCCCAATAGTTTAAAGTCAATTTTATTTACAAAAGATATTTACAATTTCATTGGAAAAAGATGAAGGGGGAACAACAAACGAAAAAAGAACCCTAGAAAAGAAGGAAAAACATAGAAACCAAATAAAATTAAGGGCAAGTACGTAAGACCCTTGCAACCCTTTCTAAAAGTAAACCGTCCGTTTGTTTAGAACTGCTAACAATCAGGTGAATCTCTAAATGGGAGTGGGAGTAAAATAATAAGGCTGGTTTTGGGGAGTTGATGGCGTCCTTCCAAGATGAATACAATTTTAGGCGGCTATGGGTAAAAAAAAAGTGGGCAATCGGGATTTTAAGGGATCTCTATTACCAAAAATAGGGGGTAGAGGGGTTCAATGACTG
>OY744518.1:5926491-5968991 GCA_963556195.1 Sepiola atlantica | reverse complement strand
GTTTTTATCTTACTCCCACAAGTAAGATGTGACCCAAGGTCGGGTCGGGAAAGTGGGGTTTAAAAATTGCCTGGGCAGCCCCGTCGGCATTCCCCGGTAGGGGCACCTCAGGCAGTTAGCAATAAACTTACTCCTCCCCAAAGAGGGAGAACAAAGCCTGGGAGGGTGGACCTCCTAGAACTGCACAGGACAGACCCATTGACCGGCGTAAATCAAGCCCCGAAGGCCAAGACAATACCAGTCTATGGGGTGCAGTATCCATCGGAACAGATACTACACTTTGATCTTAGCCAAAAGGTCAAGAAAGTGTTGGGTGGGTGAAAGCGATCACCCGTTTATGAAACCAGTGCGTGTTGTGTATCTGTGAATAACCGTAGTTGTTCAAAGAGCCGTGATAACCATTGTCCTCCCTTTCTCAAGTGCAGACCACTATTCGTTTTTTTTATGTTTGACCGAATATCATTATTAAAGAATAAATTAAGACCACTTACAATAAACCAAAAAGCTTCACTAACAAGCAAATCAGAATATATATCTACATGAAATAGTCGTGCCAGTTTTCTGAATGCTGGTAAACTCGCGCTTTTTTCTTCCTGCCCACCACGAGAAGATGTGGCGCAAGGCCGAAAGTATAAAAAGAAATTAACTCTGGCTCCGCAAAAAAAAACCTGAGCAGCCCCGTCGGCATTTCCGGATATGGGCTTCTCGGATGATTGCGGATTAAACCAATTTCTTTCCCAAGGAAAGAAAAAAAGCCTGGGTGGGTGCACCTCATAAGACAGAATAAGAGCATACCTCATTCCGACAAGATAGTCTCTGTTAGCCAGAATTATGTCAAAGACCTGTTCTCAGCTGTTACAGACAGTCGAAGAACAAGTAATTCTGAATGAATGGTGGAAAATCGGCCAACTCAGACAAAACCGTAAATGATTAAACACATACAAGAATGGTCCATTGTAAGCAGGGTGTTAGTTGCTCTGTATAGTACAGAGTGAGCGGGAAGCGCAATCTTAATGACGTGGGAAACATCGTTGGTAACTAAACGGAAGGTTCAGTAGAGTAGTGAAAACTGCCGTAAACTTCTTAGAATGTCTATATAATCGTATAGTGAGTCGAGATCATCGGTAGGTAATATTGATTTAGAGAATGCACAGAACAATGGCGCGATCTCATTAGGCCAGCTGCTATGTGAGGTTCTTATGAGAGTTCGTACTTTTCAAAGAACAATTAGGAATCTTCTCAAGTAGGGAGATCTGTTATCAACATCCAGCTTTAGACAAGAAAGAGATGCCTGGAGAGAAAGTAAACACAAACCACGGATTTAGACTGTAAATATCAAATCGCGTACAGCGGCCAATTAACTCATTATTTCATTCTGTGTTCAGTTTTAATAAATCTGTTAAACATTTCTGTTGAAAGTTCATCCATTTTGTTTTACGAGTTATTAAAGGCCGGACTCACTCGAGGATTATTGAAACAAGCTAGTATTTATTATCCTCCCATCACAGGAAGATGCGACACAAGGTCGGAAGGTGGGCATGAACGAAAAGCCAGTGCTCCAGCAGCGGAACACTCTAGCTCTCAAAAAATGCCTGAACAGACCCGTCGGCACTCCCTCATGATTATATATTTTTCCTCATTTGTTTTCCTCACGTTAGCAAAGATCTAACTTTTTCTGTTTGGAATAAAATCACAACGAATCCATCTCATCAGGAACCCTCATGACTCGCACTTATTTTACGTACCTAGCCATGGCCTTGCGTTGCGATCGAACGTGACGTCATACACATTCGTGCAAGCTAGACATACCGAAAAAACAGTCTGTCGATAATGAATGATAGCTTTTTTTGTAAGATTAGGACAACTTTAAGAATTGCATTAAAAAAAAGAACACGATCCAATTTATACTGAACTTTATTCAATCTTAATATAAAAAAAAAACTAAAACAAGAATTAATTCAAAATGAATAGTTAGGTTGTGTGTTGTTGCGTTAAAGTAAATAGACATCACGTTGTTTCATGGATTTGAAAGACTGAAATTCGTTTATTATTTTGATTGTGAACTATCTGAAAACAATTTTCTTTACAGACGTTAAAACATACAACGTCAAGCAACGCCGATTATACTTTTTTAAAGTTATAATATACATCTATTTGTCGTGTAGGAAATATTGTTGATTACGTGTATTTTTAACGAAACTACAATCAAATACTATAATTATGAATTTATGGAACAAACGAACAATAATTAAAACAAACGGTTAAATAATTAAGTTTGTTAATTATAAAACTTGTCGATACGAAAAGTCCAAAACGATTTTGAAATAAATATATAAATAAAGTTATTTCATTATCTGTTTCAGTTTCAGACGGAAATGACGACCACCATCTATCCAAATATAGCGTGTAACAGTGCCTTTCGAAGCGTCTTGTTTATCAGTGATAGCACCAACCACTGTGACGTCAGCAGGTACACGCGATTCCGTGAATATGCATTCTCTTTACAAAAGCCAAACATTTAATCTTTGCTTAGAAATATCGAAACTTTCTTAATTCCTGTCATGCGGTTTTTAATAGTTAGTATGGCTCAAGTTTGTAGACATAAACATGAATAACTAGGCGAACAGAGTCTAAATTATAATCAGTACTCATTATCAACGTATATATATATATATATATATATATATATATATATATATATATATATATATATATAATATGATAAGTCAATTAAAATAATTAGACCTGCAAAGGGAAGCAAATCATAATCTTCAGTTGTTCAAAACAAGGACGTTTAGTGAATAACAATATTTGTTTTTGCTCTATCCAGTATATTGAGCTTTCCTTACCTCACAATAGGTTCAACTCTCTAAAAGTTTACCTTTTAGTTATAAATTTTCATATATATATATATATATATATATATGTATATATATATATATATATATATATATATATATATATATATATATATATATATAGAGAGAGAGAGAGAGAGAGAGGGAGAGAGAGAGAAATGTGATACTTAGAAGGCAATACAATGCAGAGGTGTGACGGATAGACACAAGTTGGAGCAAATAAGACATATAATGGTGGAACAAATTCCATCATTATATGTCTTGTTTGCTCCAACTTGTGTCTATCCGTCACACCTCTGCATTGTATTGCCTTCTAAGTATCACATTTCTATATACTAATAAACAATGCTTACAGCAAACTACATAAACCTTATATATATATATATATATATATATATATATATATATATATATATATATATATATATATATTCCTTTTTGCGTTTTTGCTTTGTTTTGTCCAATTAGCACTGATAATAGCCACACCAGGAAAGAAGTGCACAGGAGCATTTTATAAATATCTTGGTGTTAGTCGAAACAATTGTATGCTGAATAAAAAATAAGTTTTATGAAATGTCTTTTATAACATTGATATGGTATAAAATTACATAAATAATATTTTATATATATATATATATATATATGTATATATATATACATGTATATATATATGTATATATATATGTAATGTTACTAATAGAGAATCCCAGCAGAGGGCTCCGTTATTAAGAAAAAAAATAAATAAGAGCGTAATATATATATATATATATATATATATATATATATATATATATATATATATATATATTTGTATTACAGAATATCAGAACAACATCGGTATTTAACAAAGGGGACCTATAATAGGCCTCATTACGGACTCACTTCAGACTCTGATTATATTTGCTTATCCGGGTTTTGAAACAAAATGATATATATATATATATATATATATATATATATATATATATATATATATATATATATATATATATATATATATATATATATATATATATATATCAGCGGTATCCGTGTACCGCCATTATATATAATAGTATGAAAATACACATGAACTCTTCTGCGTACCTTACGTGTCATAAATATATTGTAATATTATATATATATATATATATATATATATATATATACATTTTTGGTCAGACGATTTTAGGCAAACAATTAGAAAACTTCAGTATTTGAAGTTTATAAAGTAAATTGTTTTATTCTTCTTGCAACTTTTTCCTCAAACAGTTGAGATGATTCAGCAAACGGTCATCGTTGATGGCCGACGATTTCTGCGTTTCTTTCGTCTTCCCGCCAAATCAAACAAACAAATGTAAACAAGCGGCAAACCAAGTGAAGCGACTCATGACGAAGACAAAATGGACGTCGGAAGGAAGAAAAGAAAGGAATATTTCAAGCAAAGAAAAGATTTGATTGTTGCTGCAAAATAACTCAACATGGAATTCCCCAAGAAAGAAACAGACATGCATTCAATTGGAGTTTCCGACATTTGTTAAAATGAAACTGCAAAAAAAAAACAAAAAAAAAAAAAAGGATGTTACATTTTGTCTGATCACCCTGTTATTTTCCATGACAATGCAAATATTTTGACAGAGAAGATTTAAAATACTAAATCTATTACATCATTTTTATTTATGGAAATCGCTCCAGACAAGGCATGAAGCCACTTGATGTCAGGAGCTAACAAGAACAAATATGATTATCGCAAAGACAGGAGATGCTTATTGAACTAGGCTTGAAAAGACCATGGTTATAGGTAGGAGGAAAACAGTCAGCAGGAAGAAGGTTCCACAAACCTGTTGTTCTTGGAAAGAAGCTACTTAAATAGGAAGCTGTATTACAATGAGGTATTAAAACCGAGAATTTATGGAGACTACTAGACCAACGAGCTGGAACAAAAGAAGCGGGGAATAGATCACATAATTCTAAAGAACGCATGCCATAATAGTATTTATAGAAAAGACTGAGACTAGCAACATCACGTCTTTGCACCTTATCAAAAGCCCTCAAATGGGACAGATCGACGAATGATCTTAGAATGTTATTTGGGAGATCATTCATGAAAGGCAGGAAGAATGTGCGGTTACTGTCTATCTATCTGTCTGTCTGTCTGTCTGTCTGTCTGTCTGTCTGTCTCTCCCTCTCCCTCTCTCTCTCTCTCTCTCTCTCTTCCACTCTCTCTGTACAATGTCATTTAGAACAATGATAAAATACAACTTTACTCAAGTACAATTTTACGAGGAATCGAATGGTCATAAAAAATTGGTATTATTTCTTTTCATAATAATATGGAGTCTGCATTCACGCCGGACATTCCTAAATAAAAAGTTTTACTTAATTTTATTTGAATTAATTTAATTTATTTATGAGGTGAATTTTGAAAATTAAACAAATTAAAAGATAAGAACAAAAATGATAATATTGAAAGCCAGAATGCAAGGTAGGCTTCATTCCTTCCTGTGTAACACTGTATGCGTCGGCTAATCTAATATATAAAGCAAAGTTATCCGTATGTGTGTGCTTTTTTAAAACTCATTATTCCAAATTAAACGTACGTAAAAATAACATTAGAAACAAATGTTCCGCCATTTTTAGTGTTCTCTTTGCAGTTTAATATTTTCTATTATCAGACGACCGAACAACGCGTGGGTTAAAAAGACAAACTATTTTCGTTTGGTCGGTGACCGTGTGGATAGGCGTTCACCTTCAATTCCAATATTTTATGCAATCTTTCAGGGTTTAAATTTCGCACTAGACAATTTTTTTTTGCTATAACGTTGCTAGTAATTTCCTAATCATTGTAAACCTGTTTGTTTGGATTTAAAACCGACGATACCGATTTTGTTCTGATGTCTTGTAATACATAGATAAATAAATAAATAAATATATTAATTACAAATATATTATGAAATACATAAGTAAATAAATAAATATATATTGATTACACATATATTATGAAATACATAAGTAAATAAATAAATATATATTGATTACACATATATTATGAAATACATAAGTAAATAAATAAATATATATTGATTACACATATATTATGAAATACATAAGTAAATAAATAAATATATATTGATTACACATATATTATGAAATACATAAGTAAATAAATAAATATATATTGATTACACATATATTATGAAATACATAAGTAAATAAATAAATATATATTGATTACACATATATTATGAAATACATAAGTAAATAAATAAATATATATTGATTACACATATATTATGAAATACATAAGTAAATAAATAAATATATATTGATTACACATATATTATGAAATACATAAGTAAATAAATAAATATATATTGATTACACATATATTATGAAATACATAAGTAAATAAATAAATATATATTGATTACACATATATTATGAAATACATAAGTAAATAAATAAATATATATTGATTACACATATATTATGAAATACATAAGTAAATAAATAAATATATATTGATTACACATATATTATGAAATACATAAGTAAATAAATAAATATATATTGATTACACATATATTATGAAATAAAAATTAAAAACACAAATTATTTAATTTCAATTTAGAGTAAACAAAAATTCATTTGAATTGACGCGCAAAAGATAAAAGGACTTATAAACCCTACGTAAACGGGCACTTCAACTATTATTTATATAAAAAAGGGGCCTACTTAATAAATAAATAAATAAATAAAAAGATGTTACTAAGCGGAACAAGATGATTAAACTACTTTTTTTTTTAGATGTTTCGTTTTTACAAGTGTCGGAAAGTCCAACTGAATGCATTTCACATTCAGATATTTCGCAGGAACAATCAAATCTTTTCTTGTCCTGAAATATTACTTTCTTTTTGTATTATTAGGATTATTCGGACTATGAGAACCATTTTGGATGTTTCTTTTTTTTCTTCTTTTCGGCGTCCATTTTGTATTTGCCATTATTCGCTAACTTTGTTTCCCCGCACATTTTTTTTTTAATTTGCTCGTTTTATTTGCCGCTAAAACGGAAACACAAAAGTCGTCGGCCATTAATAGTCACAGATTATTTGATCGAAAAAAAAAAGTCAGAAATAAATTGACTGACAATTTAAAAAAAAAATATCCGTTCTTTATCGTAATATGTGATCTCTTAGTACAATGGCGGCCTTGTATTTCTGTGCCCACAACCACCAGATTCACTTTCGCAAACACTTATGTAAGGTTTGTCTTGCACCTGAGTAAAAGGGGGCAACAGGTACTAACAGGGTCATTATTATATAAGAATTTGTTTAAGAATGAATAGTCAATAAAGGCGCGCTGAATAGTCAATAGTCATCCTACAGTGTTTCCTTGGCTAACAAAGCCTGCCAACACCCATCCCTTTAATGTTCATGTCGTCCGACGGATTATGAACACTTTCTTTATACCCAATTTCACTCACAATGTATCGATTGTCCTGCTTTCAAATACTTTCCAAAAGTATTTGAACGTCGAATAGAACACATAACAGACTAATTAAACTGTCAATTTTATACCGCTCAGCTTAGCTCGAACATTGGAAATTAAGACGAGAATTTTAATTTATACTCCCTGGAATATATTTCTCATGAAACCATTAATTTTCAAGGAGTTCTGTACATCTGTAAAGCTGAAAATATCCTCTCTTTTATATATTTTCTCTCTCTCTCTCTCACTCTCTCTTTCTCTCTCTCTCTCTCTCTCTCTATCTATCTATCTATCTATCTATCTATCTATCTATCTATCTATCTATCTATCTATCTGTATATATATATATATCTATCTCTCTCTCTCTCTCTCTCTATATATATATATATATATATATATATATATATATAAGTATAAATTTTTATTTATACAAACATTATTGGTTACATATGTGCATACATGTTTCGGTTGCACTTTTCCCAGAAAGTCAACCTCATCAGACCAAGAATTTCAGAAAGTCTTGATCTGATGAGGTTGACTTTCTGGGAAAAGTGCAACCGAAACATGTATGCACATATGTAACCAATAATGTTTGTATAAATAAAAATGTATACTTATAAACAGCTCTACTTGTTATTGAGCACTTTTTATAAACACTTGAGTTTCAACGGATTTACATCTACAGAAACTAATACAATACGTGTACATTATATATATATATATATATATATATATATATATATATATATATATATATATATATATATATATAACGGTTTTGGAAACCAGTAAAATGCAGAGACATTTATGTTTAAATAAACATATTGTGGGCATTATTACACAACGAGCTACGTTAACAACTGAAGCACAAGATCAAGTGACATCAAGTCGTTTAATAGAAGGAAGAGGAAAAAATATTGTCTATTATCCTGATAAGGATGCTGGTGTGAATCGAACATTTGAATTTTAAATAAATAATATGTTTATTTAAAAAAAAGGTTACTGGTTTCTAAAACCGTTCAAAATTACAAATTTAGCTACATTCTAGACAGTGGAAATATCGTACTAATATATATATATATATATATATATATATATATATATATATATATATATATATATATATATATATATTATTTTCATTCAAACAGACATGTACAAAATCTGCGACATTGGCATGCCGATGTTAGCGATCTACAGCAGTTAAAAGCTGTGATCTCATCAGGTAGAATTAGAAGATCAATAACAACGACATGCCAGATTTTGTTAATGTATGTTTGAATAAAAACAATCATATGCATAAGGCTCTATTTAATAGTGAGCACTTTTTAAAAGTCCGCTTGAAATTCTTTGAATTCCTATCCCGTGGATATTTACTTTACCTGGATTACTACATATATATATATATATATATATATATATATATATATATATATATATATATATATACATATACACACACACACACACACACACACACACACACACACATATATATATATATATATATATATATATATATATATATATATATATGCGATTTTATGAACCCGGTTTTAAATTCACCACTGACTTGTTGTCCGATATTCTACCATTCGGCCACAACTAATCAGCACGGAAATGAAGAGAAATTAAACTCTATATACGCCAAATCATCGTAAGCAGTCGAACAGTGTTCAACAACAACAGCAAAAGGTTGGAACATCGCATTCATGCCATAGTATGACTGTTTATTATTCAATTCCGTAAGAAAAAACAGTCCTTGTAATAAGGGGACTATAACAACATATTTTTAAATAAATATTTATTATTATTACCTACAGACATCGATGTTTCATCATTATGCAAATAAAATAAAACCAGCCAAAGGTGGTATGTTCTTAAAAATGTATTTCAAATGTTATCGAATAAATAATTTATTATAAAACAATATTACTTGTGTGAAAAGTCGATATTATTCAGTTTTCTGATTTAAATAATTTACGTATAAACGATATAAAATTTTACATTTCTATACTTAATGTCCATTATTTATGTATTCAGTTAACAATTTGAAGTTAGACAAATCTATAGATGTATTTACACTTAAATGAATGAAATTAGACAAACCTATCGATATATTTACACTTAAATGAATGAGATTAGACAAACCTATCGATGTATTTACACTTAAATGAATGAAATTAGACAAAGCTATCGATGTATTTACACTTAAATGAATGAAATTAGACAAATCTATAGATGTATTTACACTTAAATGAATGAAATTAGACAAATCTATCGATGTATTTACACTTAAATGAATGAAATTAGACAAATCTATCGATGTATTTACACGTAAATGAATGAAATTAGACAAATCTATGGATGTATTTACACTTAAATGAATGAAATTAGACAAATCTATCGATGTATTTGCATTTAAATAAATGAAATTAGACAAATCTATCGATGTATTTACACATAAATAAATGAAATTAGACAAACCTATCGATGTATTTACACTTAAATAATTTAAATTAGACAAATCTATCGATGTATTTACACTTAAATAAATGAAATTAGACAAATCTATCGATGTATTTACACTTAAATAAATTAAATTAGACAAACCTATCTAAATATTTTCACTTAAATGAATGAAGTTGGACAAATCTATCGATGTATTTACATTTAAATAAATGAAATTAGACTAATCTATCGATGTATTTACACTTAAATGAATGAAATTAGACAAATCTATCGATGTATTTACACTTAAATTAAATTAGACAAACCTATCGATGTATTTACACTTAAATAAATGAAATTAGACAAATCTATCAATGTATTTACATTTAAAGAAATGAAATTAGAAAAATCTATCGATGTATTTGCATTTAAATAAATGAAATTAGACAAATCTATCGATGAATTTACACTTAAATAAATAAAATTAGACAAATCTATCGATGTATTTACACTTAAATAAATGAAATTAGACAAATCTATCGATATAATTACACTTAAATAAATAAATATACAAAAATATATAAGCACATATAGATAATAAAATTAAACGATACTTTCTTTAATTAAGCGGGGAAATCCTATCGAATCTCTTCATAAAATAATTATCTCTTTTTATTTAGTTCAAAATGCAAATAATTTGATTTGATGCTTTCAATGATACTCACCCATGTATTTTTTAACATGTCAACATGGCTAAAATATAACGGTTACCTGCAGAGAGAAGGCACACCACAGAACGCCACTGCTGACAACAGCTATCGTAGCTAACACAACGGTTACCTACAGACAACAGCTATATGAATGAATAGGGAACGGTCACTTACAGCCAGACCGTATCTAAGCTAACACAACGGCTACCCGTAGACAGCATGCATCTCAACAAACACGGAATAGTCACCTTCAGGAAGCCGGTACATCAGCTTACACAAGTCTTAGCTGTAGACAAAAGCATCTCCAGCTGACACAACGGTTACCTCCAGACATAGTTATTCTAGCTAACACAGCGGTTAACTGCAGACAGTACTTACCGACCAACTACAGACCAGTTAACTGCAGACAGTAGATACCTCAGCTAACACAATAGTTATCTGCAAACAGGTCGTATCCCAGTTAGTACAGCAGCGGTAACCTGCGGCACCGAACAGTTACTTTCAGACAAGAGCTATCCCAGCTAACACAACGGTAATATACAGGAAGCAAATATCACAGTTAATACAACGGTTATATGCAGCCATAGTTATTCCACCTAACACAACGGTTACCCGCAGACAACAAATATCACAGTTAATACAACGGTTATATGCAGCCATAGTTATTTCACCTTACACAACGGTTACCTGCAGACAGCAAATATCACAGTTAATACAACGGTTATATGCAGCCATAGTTATTTCACCTTACACAACGGTTACCTGCAGACAGTAAATAGCACAGTTAATACAACGGTTATATGCAGCCATAGTTATTTCACCTTACACAACGGTTACCTGTAAACAGCAAATATCACAGTTAATACAACGGTTATATGCAGCCATAGTTATTTCACCTAACACAACGGTAACCTGCAGACAGCATATATCACAGTTAATACAACGGTTACATTCAGCCATAGTTATTTCACCTAACACAACGGTTACCTGCAGACAACAAATATCACAGTTACTACAACGGTTATATGCAGTCATAGTTATTTCACGTAACACAACGGTTACCTGCAGACAACAAATATCACAGTTAATACAACGGTTATATGCACCCATAGTTATTTCACCTAACACAGCGGTTACCTGCAGACAGCAAATATCACGGTTAATACAACGGTTATATGCAGCCATAGTTATTTCACCTAACACAGCAGTTACCCGCAGACAGCAAATATCACAGTTAATACAACGGTTATATGCAGCCATAGTTATTTCACCTAACACAACGGTTACCTGCAGACAACAAATATCACAGTTAATACAACGGTTATATGCAGCCATAGTTATTCCACCTAACACAGCGGTTACCTGCAGACAGCAAATATCACAGTTAATACAACGGTTATATGCAGCCATAGTTATTTCACCTAACACAACGGTTACCTGCAGACAACAAATATCACAGTTAATACAACGGTTATATGCACCCATAGTTATTCCGCCTAACACAACGGTTACCTGCAGACAGCAAATATCACAGTTAATACAACGGTTATATGCAGCCATAGTTATTTCACCTAACACAACGGTTACCTGCAGACAACAAATATCACAGTTAATACAACGGTTATATGCAGCCATAGTTATTCCACATAACACAACGGTTACCTGCAGACAGAAATATCACAGTTAATACAACGGTTATATGCAGCCATAGTTATTTCACCTAACACAACGGTTACCTGCAGACAGCAAATATCACAGTTAATACAACGGTTATATGAAGCCATAGTTATTTCACCTAACACAACGGTTACCTGCAGACAACAAATATCACAGTTAATACAACGGTTATATGCACCCATAGTTATTTCACCTAACACAGCGGTTACCTGCAGACAGCAAATATCACAGTTAATACAACGGTTATATGCAGCCATAGTTATTTCACCTTACACAACGGTTACCTGCAGACAGCAAATATCACAGTTAATACAACGGTGATATGCAGCCATAGTTATTTCACCTTACACAACGGTTACCTGCAGAATGCAAATAACACAGTTAATACAACGGTTATATGCAGCCATAGTTATTTCACCTTACACAACGGTTACCTGCAGACAGCAAATATCACAGTTAATACAACGGTTATATGCAGCCATAGTTATTTCACCTAACAAAACGGTTACCTGCAGACAACAAATATCACAGTTAATACAACGTTTATATGCAGCCATAGTTATTTCACCTAACAAAACGGTTACCTGCAGACAACAAATATCACAGTTAATACAACGGTTATATGCAGCCATAGTTATTTCACCTAACACAACGGTTACCTTAAGACAGCAAATATCACAGTTAATACAACGGTTATATGCAGCCATAGTTATTTCACCTAACACAACGGTTACCTGCAGACAGCAAATATCACAGTTAATACAACGGTTATATGCAGCCATAGTTATTTCACCTAACACAACAGTTACCTGCAGACAACAAATATCACAGTTAATACAACGTTTATATGCAGCCATAGTTATTTCACCTAACACAACGGTTACCTGTTGACAGCAAATATCACAGTTAATACAACGGTTATATTCAGCCATAGTTGTTTCACCTAACACAACGGTTACCTGCAGACAGTAAATATCACAGTTAATACAACGTTTATATGCAGTCATAGTTATTTCACCTAACACAACGGTTACCTTCAGACAGCGAATATCACAGTTAATACAACGGTTATATGCAGCCATAGTTATTTCACCTAACACAACGGTTACCTGCAGACAGCAAATATCACAGTTAATACAACGGTTATATGCAGCCATAGTTATTTCACCTAACACAACGGTTACCTGCAGACAACAAATATCACAGTTAATACAACGTTTATATGCAGCCATAGTTATTTAACCTTACACAACGGTTACCTGCAGACAGCAAATATCACAGTTAATACAACGGTTATATGCAGCCATAGTTATTTCACCTTACACAACGGTTACTTGCAGACAGTAAATAGCACAGTTCATACAACGGTTATATGCAGCCATAGTTATTTCACCTAACACAACGGTAACCTGCAGACAACAAATATCACAGTTAATACAACGGTTATATGCAGCCATAGTTATTTCACCTAACACAACGGTTACCTGCAGACAACAAATATCACAGTTAATACAACGTTTATATGCAGCCATAGTTATTTAACCTTACACAACGGTTACCTGCAGACAGCAAATATCACAGTTAATACAACGGTTATATGCAGCCATAGTTATTTCACCTAACACAACGGTTACCTGCAGACAGCAAATATCACAATTAATACAACGGTTATATGCAGCCATAGTTATTCCCCCTAACACAACGGTTACCTGCAGACAGCAAATATCACAGTTAATACAACGGTTATATGCAGCCATAGTTATTCCTGAAAACGCAAAAATTAACTACAGACAGCAGGTATTCTAGAAAACGCAACGGTTAACTGTAGTAGATATCATAGCTAACACAATGGTTTCCTTCAGAGAGGTGAAACCGTAATTAGTATAATGGTTACCTGCAGACAGCAAATATCACAGTTAACACAACGGTTATATGCAGCCATAGGTATTTCACCTAACACAACGGTTACCTGTAGACAGCAAATATCACAGTTAATACAACGGTTATATGCAGCCATAGTTATTTCACCTTACACAACTGTTACCTGCAGACAGCAAATATCACAGTTAATACAACGGTTATATGCAACCATAGTTATTTCACCTAACACAACGGTTACCTGTAGACAGCAAATATCACAGTTAATACAACGGTTATATGCAGCCATAGTTATTTCACCTAACACAACGGTTACCTGCAGACAGCAAATATCACAGTTAATACAACGGTTATATGGAGCCATAGTTATTTCACCTAACACAACGGTTACCTGCAGACAGCAAATATCACAATTAATACAACGGTTATATGCAGCCATAGTTATTCCACCTAACACAACGGTTACCTGCAGACAGTAAATATCACAGTTAATACAACGGTTATATGCAGCCATAGTTATTTCACATAACACAACGGTTACCTGCAGACAGCAAATATCACAGTTAATACAACGGTTATATGCAGCCATAGTAATTTCACCTAACACAACGGTTACCTGCAGACAGCAAATATCACAGTTAATACAACGGTTATATGCAGCCATAGTTATTTCACCTAACACAACGGTTACCTGCAGACAGCAAATATCACAATTAATACAACGGTAATATGCAGCCATAGTTATTCCACCTAACACAACGGTTACCTGCAGACAGCAAATATCACAGTTAATACAACGGTTATATGCAGCCATAGTTATTTCACCTAACACAACGGTTACCTGCAGACAGCAAATATCACAGTTAATACAACGGTTATATGCAGCCATAGTTATTTCACCTAACACAACGGTTACCTGCAGACAGCAAATATCACAATTAATACAACGGTTATATGCAGCCATAGTTATTCCACCTAACACAACGGTTACCTGCAGACAGCAAATATCACAGTTAATACAACGGTTATATGCAGCCATAGTTATTCCAGAAAACGCGAGAATTAACTACAGACAGCAGATATTCTAGAAAACGCAACGGTTAACTGTAGTAGATATCATAGCTAACACAATGGTTTCCTTCAGAGAGGTGAAACCGTAATTAGTATAATGGTTACCTTCAGACAGCAAATATCACAGTTAATACAACGGTTATATGCAGCCATAGTTATTTAACCTAACACAACGGTTACCTGTAGACAGCAAATATCACAGTTAATACAACGGTTATATGCAGCTATAGTTATTTCACCTAACACAACGGTTACCTGCAGACAGCAAATATCACAGTTAATACAACGGTTATATGCAGCCATAATTATTTCACTTAACACAACGGTTACCTGCAGACAGCAAATATCACAGTTAATACAACGGTTATATGCAGCCATAGTTATTCAACGTAACACAACGGTTACCTGCTGACAGCAAATATAACAGTTCATACAACGGTTATATGCAGCCATAGTTATTCCACCTAACACAACGGTTACCTGCTGACAGCAAATATAACAGTTAATACAACGGTTATATGCAGCCATAGTTATTTCACCTACCACAACGGTTACCTGCAGACAGCAAATATCACAGTTAATGCAACGGTTATATACAGCCATAGTTATTTCACCTTACACAACGGTTACCTGCTGACAGCAAATATAACAGTTCATACAACGGTTATATGCAGCCATAGTTATTTCACCTACCACAACGGTTACCTGCAGACAGCAAATATCACAGTTAATGCAACGGTTATATGCAGCCATAGTTATTTCACCTTACACAACGGTTACCTGCAGACAGCAAATATAACAGTTCATACAACGGTTATATGCAGCCATAATTATTTCACCTAACACAACGGTTACCTGCAGACAACAAATATCACAGTTAATACAGCGGTTATATGCAGCCATAGTTATTCCACCTAACACAACGGTTACCTGCAGACAGCAAATATCACAGTTAATACAACGGTTATATGCAGCCATAGTTATTTCACCTAACACAACGGTTACCTGCAGACAGCAAATATCACAGTTAATGCAACGGTTATATGCAGCCATAGTTATTTCACCTTACACAACGGTTACCTGCAGACAGCAAATATCACAGTTATTACAACGGTTATATGCAGCCATAGTTATTTCACCTTACACAACGGTTACCTGCAGACAGCAAATATCACAGTTAATACAACGGTTATATGCAGCCATAGTTATTTCACCTTACACAACGGTTACCTGCAGACAGCAAATATCACAGTTAATACAACGGTTATATGCAGCCATAGTTATTTCACCTAACACAACGGTTACCTGTAAACAGAAAATATCACAGTGAATACTACGGTTATATGAAGCCATAGTTATTTCACCTAACACAACGGTTACCTGTAGACAGCAAATATCACAGTTAATACAACGGTTATATGCAGCCATAGTTATTTCACCTTACACAACGGTTACCTGCAGACAGCAAATATAACAGTTAATACAACGGTTATATGCAGCCATAGTTATTTCACCTAACACAACGGTTACCTGCAGACAGCCAATATCACAGTTAATACAACGGTTATATGCAGCCATAGTTATTCCACATAACACAACGGTTACCTGCAGACAGAAATATCACAGTTAATACAACGGTTATATGCAGCCATAGTTATTTCACCTAACACAACAGTTACCTGCAGACAGCAAATATCACAGTTAATACAACGGTTATATGCAGCCATAGTTATTTCACCTTACACAACGGTTACCTGCAGACAGCAAATATCACAGTTAATACAACGGTTATATGCAGCCATAGTTATTTCACCTAACACAACAGTTACCTGCAGACAGCAAATATCAGAGTTAATACAACGGTTATATGCAGCCATAGTTATTTCACCTTACACAACGGTTATCTTTAGACAGCAAATATCACAGTTAATACAACGGTTATATGCAGCCATAGTTATTTCACCTAACACAACGGTTACCTGCAGACAGCAAATATCACAGTTAATGCAACGGTTATATGCAGCCATAGTTATTTCAACTTACACAACGGTTACCTGCAGACAGCAAATATCACTATTATTACAACGGTTATATGCAGCCATAGTTATTTCACCTTACACAACGGTTACCTGCAGACAGCAAATATCACAGTTAATACAACGGTTATATGCAGCCATAGTTATTTCACCTTACACAACGGTTACCTGCAGACAGCAAATATCACAGTTAATACAACGGTTATATGCAGCCATAGTTATTTCACCTTACACAACGGTTACCTGTAAACAGAAAATATCACAGTGAATACTACGGTTATATGCAGCCATAGTTATTTCACCTAACACAACGGTTACCTGTAGACAGCAAATATCACAGTTAATACAACGGTTATATGAAGCCATAGTTATTTCACCTTACACAACGGTTACCTGCAGACAGCAAATATAACAGTTAATACAACGGTTATATGCAGCCATAGTTATTTCACCTAACACAACGGTTACCTGCAGACAGCAAATATCACAGTTAATACAACGGTTATATGCAGCCATAGTTATTTCACCTAACACAACAGTTACCTGCAGACAGCAAATATAACAGTTAATACAACGGTTATATGCAGCCATAGTTATTTCACCTAACACAACAGTTACCTGCAGACAGCAAATATCACAGTTAATACAACGGTTATATGCAGCCATAGTTATTTCACCTTAAACAACGGTTACCTGTAGACAGCAAATATCACAGTTAATACAACGGTTATATGCAGCCATAGTTATTTCACCTTACACAACGGTTACCTGTAAACAGCAAATATCACAGTGAATACTACGGTTATATGCAGCCATAGGTCTTTCACCAAACACAACGGTTACCTGTAGACAGCAAATATCACAGTTAATACAACGGTTATATGCAGCCATAGTTATTTCACCTTACACAACGGTTACCTGCAGACAGCAAATATCACAGTTAATACAACGGTTATATGCAGCCATAGTTATTTCACCTAACACAACGGTTACCTGCAGACAGCAAATATCACAGTTAATACAACGGTTATATGCAGCCATAGTTATTTCACCTTACACAACGGTTAACTGCAGACAGCAAATATCACAGTTAATACAACGGTTATATGCAGCCATAGTTATTTCACCTTACACAACGGTTACCTGCAGACAGCAAATATCACAGTTAATACAACGGTTATATGCAGCCATAGTTATTTCACCTTACACAACGGTTACCTGCAGACAGCAAATATCAACGTTAATACAACGGTTATATGCAGCCATAGTTATTTCACCTTACACAACGGTTACCTGCAGACAGCAAATATCACAGTTAATACAACGGTTATATGCAGCCATAGTTATTTCACCTAGCACAACAGTTACCTGCAGACAGCAAATATCACAGTTAATACAACGGTTATATGCAGCCATAGTTATTTCACCTTACACAACGGTTACCTGTAGACAGCAAATATCACAGTTAATACAACGGTTATATGCAGCCATAGTTATTTCACCTTACACAACGGTTACCTGCAGACAGCAAATATCACAGTTAATACAACGGTTATATGCAGCCATAGTTATTTCACCTTACACAACGGTTACCTGTACACAGCAAATATCACAGTGAATACTACGGTTATATGCAGCCATAGGTCTTTCACCTAACACAACAGTTACCTGTAGACAGCAAATATCACTGTTAATACAACGGTTATATGCAGCCATAGTTATTTCACCTTACACAACGGTTACCTGCAGACAGCAAATATCACAGTTAATACAACGGTTATATGCAGCCATAGTTATTTAACCTTACACAACGGTTAACTGCAGACAGCAAATATCACAGTTAATACAACGGTTATATGCAGCCATAGTTATTCCAGAAAACGCAAGAATTAACTACAGACAGCAGGTATTCTAGAAAACGCAACGGTTAACTGTAGTAGATATCATAGCTAACACAATGGTTTCCCTCAGAGAGGTGAAACCGTAATTAGTATAATGGTTACCTTCAGACAGCAAATATCACAGTTAATACAACGGTTATATGCAGCCATAGTTATTTCACCTAACACAACGGTTACCTGCAGACAGCAAATATCACAGTTAATACAACGGTTATATGCAGCCATAGTTATTTCACCTTACACAGCGGTTACCTGCAGACAGCAAATATCACAGTTAATACAACGGTTATATGCAGCCATAGTTATTTCACTTAACACAACGGTAACCTGCAGACAGCAAATATCACAATTAATACAACGGTTATATGCAGCCATAGTTATTCCACCTAACACAACGGTTACCTCCAGACAGCAAATATCACAGTTAATACAACGGTTATATGCAGCCATAGTTATTCCACCTACCACAACGGTTACCTGCAGACAGCAAATATCACAGTTATTACAACGGTTATATGCAGCCATAGTTATTTCACCTTACACAACGGTTACCTGCAGACAGCAAATATCACAGTTAATACAACGGTTATATGCAGCCATAGTTATTTCACCTTACACAACGGTTACCTGCAGACAGCAAATATCACAGTTAATACAACGGTTATATGCAGCCATAGTTATTTCACCTTACACAACGGTTACCTGTAAACAGAAAATATCACAGTGAATACTACGGTTATATGCAGCCATAGTTATTTCACCTAACACAACGGTTACCTGTAGACAGCAAATATCACAGTTAATACAACGGTTATATGAAGCCATAGTTATTTCACCTTACACAACGGTTACCTGCAGACAGCAAATATAACAGTTAATACAACGGTTATATGCAGCCATAGTTATTTCACCTAACACAACGGTTACCTGCAGACAGCAAATATCACAGTTAATACAACGGTTATATGCAGCCATAGTTATTTCACCTAACACAACAGTTACCTGCAGACAGCAAATATAACAGTTAATACAACGGTTATATGCAGCCATAGTTATTTCACCTAACACAACAGTTACCTGCAGACAGCAAATATCACAGTTAATACAACGGTTATATGCAGCCATAGTTATTTCACCTTAAACAACGGTTACCTGTAGACAGCAAATATCACAGTTAATACAACGGTTATATGCAGCCATAGTTATTTCACCTTACACAACGGTTACCTGTAAACAGCAAATATCACAGTGAATACTACGGTTATATGCAGCCATAGGTCTTTCACCAAACACTACGGTTACCTGTAGACAGCAAATATCACAGTTAATACAACGGTTATATGCAGCCATAGTTATTTCACCTTACACAACGGTTACCTGCAGACAGCAAATATCACAGTTAATACAACAGTTATATGCAGCCATAGTTATTTCACCTAACACAACGGTTACCTGCAGACAGCAAATATCACAGTTAATACAACGGTTATATGCAGCCATAGTTATTTCACCTTACACAACGGTTAACTGCAGACAGCAAATATCACAGTTAATACAACGGTTATATGCAGCCATAGTTATTTCACCTTACACAACGGTTACCTGCAGACAGCAAATATCACAGTTAATACAACGGTTATATGCAGCCATAGTTATTTCACCTTACACAACGGTTACCTGCAGACAGCAAATATCAACGTTAATACAACGGTTATATGCAGCCATAGTTATTTCACCTTACACAACGGTTACCTGCAGACAGCAAATATCACAGTTAATACAACGGTTATATGCAGCCATAGTTATTTCACCTAGCACAACAGTTACCTGCAGACAGCAAATATCACAGTTAATACAACGGTTATATGCAGCCATAGTTATTTCACCTTACACAACGGTTACCTGTAGACAGCAAATATCACAGTTAATACAACGGTTATATGCAGCCATAGTTATTTCACCTTACACAACGGTTACCTGCAGACAGCAAATATCACAGTTAATACAACGGTTATATGCAGCCATAGTTATTTCACCTTACACAACGGTTACCTGTAAACAGCAAATATCACAGTGAATACTACGGTTATATGCAGCCATAGGTCTTTCACCTAACACAACAGTTACCTGTAGACAGCAAATATCACAGTTAATACAACGGTTATATGCAGCCATAGTTATTTCACCTTACACAACGGTTACCTGCAGACAGCAAATATCACAGTTAATACAACGGTTATATGCAGCCATAGTTATTTCACCTTACACAACGGTTACCTGTAAACAGCAAATATCACAGTGAATACTACGGTTATATGCAGCCATAGGTCTTTCACCTAACACAACAGTTACCTGTAGACAGCAAATATCACAGTTAATACAACGGTTATATGCAGCCATAGTTATTTCACCTTACACAACGGTTACCTGCAGACAGCAAATATCACAGTTAATACAACGGTTATATGCAGCCATAGTTATTTCACCTAACACAACGGTTACCTGCAGACAGCAAATATCACAGTTAATACAACGGTTATATGCAGCCATAGTTATTTCACCTTACACAACGGTTAACTGCAGACAGCAAATATCACAGTTAATACAACGGTTATATGCAGCCATAGTTATTCCAGAAAACGCAAGAATTAACTACAGACAGCAGGTATTCTAGAAAACGCAACGGTTAACTGTAGTAGATATCATAGCTAACACAATGGTTTCCCTCAGAGAGGTGAAACCGTAATTAGTATAATGGTTACCTTCAGACAGCAAATATCACAGTTAATACAACGGTTATATGCAGCCATAGTTATTTCACCTAACACAACGGTTATTTGCAGACAGCAAATATCACAGTTAATACAACGGTTATATGCAGCCATAGTTATTTCACCTTACACAGCGGTTACCTGCAGACAGCAAATATCACAGTTAATACAACGGTTATATGCAGCCATAGTTATTTCACTTAACACAACGGTAACCTGCATACAGCAAATATCACAATTAATACAACGGTTATATGCAGCCATAGTTATTCCACCTAACACAACGGTTACCTGCAGACAGCAAATATCACAGTTAATACAACGGTTATATGCAGCCATAGTTATTCCAGAAAACGCAAGAATTAACTACAGACAGCAGGTATTCTAGAAAACGCAACGGTTAACTGTAGTAGATATCATAGCTAACACAATGGTTTCTTTCAGAGAGGTGAAACCGTAATTAGTATAATGGTTACCTGCAGACAGCAAATATCACAGTTAACACAACGGTTATATGCAGCTATAGTTATTTCACCTAACACAACGGTTACCTGTCGACAGCAAGTATCACAGTTAATACAACGGTTATATGCAGCCATAGTTATTTCACCTTACACAACGGTTACCTGCAGACAGCAAATATCACAGTTAATACAACGGTTATATGCAGCCATAGTTATTTCACCTTACACAACGGTTACCTGCAGACAGCAAATATCAAAGTTAATACAACGGTTATATGCAGCCATAGTTATTCCACTTAACACAACGGTTACCTCCAGACAGCAAATATCACAGTTAATACAACGGTTATATGCAGCCATAGTTATTCCACCTACCACAACGGTTACCTGCAGACAGCAAATATCACAGTTAATACAACGGTTATATGCAGCCATAGTTATTTCACCTAACACAACGGTTACCTGCAGACAGCAAATATCACAGTTAATACAACGGTTATATGCAGCCATAGTTATTTCACCTTACACAACGGTTACCTGCAGACAGCAAATATCACAGTTAATACAACGGTTATATGCAGCCATAGTTATTTCACCTTACACAACGGTTACCTGCAGACAGCAAATATCACAGTTAATACAACGGTTATATGCAGCCATAGTTATTCCACCTAACACAACGGTTACCTGCAGACAGCAAATATCACAATTAATACAACGGTTATATGCAGCCATAGTTATTCCACCTAACGCAACAGTTACCTGCAGACAGCAAATATCACAATTAATACAACGGTTATATGCAGCCATAGTTATTTCACCTAACACAACGGTTACCTGCAGACAGCAAATATCACAGTTAATACAACGGTTATATGCAGCCATAGTAATTTCACCTAACACAACGGTTACCTGCAGACAGCAAATATCACAGTTAATACAACGGTTATATGCAGCCATAGTTATTTCACCTAACACAACGGTTACCTGCAGACAGCAAATATCACAATTAATACAACGGTAATATGCAGCCATAGTTATTCCACCTACCACAACGGTTACCTGCAGACAGCCAATATCACAGTTAATACAACGGTTATATGCAGCCATAGTTATTTCACCTAACACAACGGTTACCTGCAGACAGCAAATATCACAGTTAATACAACGGTTATATTCAGCCATAGTTATTTAACCTAACACAACGGTTACCTGCAGACAGCAAATATCACAGTTAATACAACGGTTATATGCAGCCATAGTTATTCCACCTAACACAACGGTTACCTGCAGACAACAAATATCAGAGTTAATACACCGGTTATATGCAGCCATAGTTATTCCACCTAACACAACGGTTACCTGCAGACAGCAAATATCACAGTTAATACAACGGTTATATGCAGCCATAGTTATTTCACTTAACACAACGGTTACCTGCAGACAACAAATATCACAGTTAATACAACGGTTATATGCAGTCATAGTTATTCCACCTAACACAACGGTTATTTGCAGACAACAAATATCACAGTTAATACAACGGTTATATGCAGCCATAGTTATTTCACCTAACACAACGGTTATTTGCAGACAACAAATATCACAGTTAATACAACGGTTATATGCAGCCATAGTTATTTCACCTAACACAACGGTTACCTGCAGACAACAAATATCACAGTTAATACAACGGTTATATGCAGCCATAGTTATTTCACCTAACACAACGGTTACCTGCAGACAGCAAATATCACAGTTACTACAACGGTTATATGCAGCCATAGTTATTCCACCTAACACAACGGTTACTTGCAGACAACAAATATCACAGTTAATATAACGGTTATATGCAGCCATAGTTATTCCACCTAACACAACGGTTACCTGCAGACAACAAATATCACAGTTAATACAACGGTTATATTCAACCATTGTTATTCCACCTAACACAACGGTTACCTGCAGACAGCAAATATCACAGTTAATACAACGGTTATATGCAGCCATAGTTATTCCACCTAACACAACGGTTACCTGCAGACAACAAATATCACAGTTCATACAACGGTTATATGCAGCCATAGTTATTCCACCTAACACAACGGTTACTTGCAGACAACAAATATCACAGTTAATATAACGGTTATATGCAGCCATAGTTATTCCACCTAACACAACGGTTACCTGCAGACAACAAATATCACAGTTAATACAACGGTTATATTCAGCCATAGTTGTTTCACCTAACACAACGGTTACCTGCAGACAGCGAATATCACAGTTAATACAACGGTTATATGCAGCCATAGTTATTTCACCTAACACAACGGTTACCTGCAGACAGCAAATATCACAGTTAATACAACGGTTATATGCAGCCATAGTTATTCCACCTAACACAACGGTTACCTGCAGACAACAAATATCACAGTTAATACAACGGTTATATTCAGCCATAGTTATTCCACCTAACACAACGGTTACCTGCAGACAGCAAATATCACAGTTGATACAACGGTTATATTCAGCAATAGTGATTTCACCTAACACAACGGTTACCTGCAGACAGCAAATATCACAGTTAATACAACGGTTATATGCAGCCATAGTTATTTCACCTAACACAACGGTTACCTGCAGACAGCAAATATCACAGTTAATACAACGGTTATATGCAGCCATAGTTATTCCACCTAACACAACGGTTACCTGCAGACAACAAATATCACAGTTAATACAACGGTTATATTCAGCCATAGTTATTCTTCCTAACACAACGGTTACCTGCAGACAGCAAATATCACAGTTAATACAACGGTTATATGCAGCCATAGTTATTTCACCTTACACAACGGTTACCTGCAGACAGCAAATATCACAGTTAATACAACGGTTATATTTAGCCATAGTTATTCCACCTAACACAACGGTTACCTGCAGACAGCAAATATCACAGTTAATACAACGGTTATATGCAGCCATAGTTATTTCACCTAACACAACGGTTACCTGCAGACAGCAAATATCACAGTTTATACAACGGTTATATGCAGCCATAGTTATTTCACCTAACACAACGGTTACCTGCAGACAGCAAATATCACAGTTAATACAACGGTTATATTCAGCCATAGTTATTTTACCTAACACAACGGTTTGCTGCAGACAACAAATATCACTGTTAATACAACGGTTATATTCAGCCATAGTTATTCCACCTAACACAACGGTTACCTGCAGACAGCAAATATCACAGTTAATACAACTGTTATATTCAGCCATAGTTATTCCACCTAACACAACGGTTACCTGCAGACAACAAATATCACAGTTAATACAACGGTTATATGCAGCCATAGTTATTCCACCTAACACAACGGTTACCTTCAGACAACAAATATCACAGTTAATACAACGGTTATATGCAGCCATAGTTATTTCACCTAACACAACGGTTACCTGCAGACAACAAATATCACAGTTAATACAACGGTTATATTCAGCCATAGTTATTCCAGAAAACGCAAGAATTAACTACAGACAGCAGGTATTCTAGAAAACGCAACGGTTAACTGTAGTAGATATCATAGCTAACACAATGGTTACCTTCAGAGAGGTGAAACCTTAATTAGTATAATGGTTACTTGTAGACAGCACGTATCTGAACAAACACTAAACGGTTATTAGCAGACAACAAGTATCCCATCTTACACCACACTTACTTGCACACAGTAGTTATTAAATAACTTGTACAAGATAACAGGCAGCCCAGTAATATTGAACGAAGTTACTGTAACGTCGCAATTAAAAAAAAATAGTACATCGTGTTATTGAGTACCAAAATGATGCTCAAAAGACATAAATAAATGCACTTAACATTCGATTCCAAAGTTCTCACGAGATTATGGCACCGTTGCGAGGTGCTGTAACTGGAATGGTCTGCAATGATCACATAACAGTAGAATACGTTTATTTTATGTTACTGAATTTTTTAGATGATGCATGATCATTTGTATAATTTGGACTACTTTTCTTGAGTGTTATTCTCACAATGTTTCAGCCGATGTAACCTCCGACCTTCTTCAGGTGTATCTTGTAGAACTCGGGAATCTTTCTGTCGAACTCGGGAATCTGCACGGAAATTCGAACAGAACCATTTATTTAATCCACGAGGATAGCATGCTCTGGTTCGTTCCATCAGTCATAGCCGGGTAGAAGTCTTCAGTAATTCCGCAATTCTTTGTATCGCCCGCACTGAGGATTCAACCTTCAACCTTTAGATGACTGCACCACGGGTCATGGGTGACGAAACGAGAGCTTGCTACTCCCGTGGATTAAAATATTTTTAAAAAATCTTATTTTTTTACCGAATTCGAATCAAAACAAATCAGTTATGGATGATTCGGATTTGACCACCAACACTCTATACTTGAGGGATCAACACGAACCTGGAAGGCATAGCCACTTAATCCTCTTTTGTCAAATCCCTCAATTATAAAAGTTTCTAATTTGTCCTCGAGTTTTTAAAACGAATTAATTTCAAAATTTGAATCACAAACAAAAATGATTTTATTTTTTCAGAAAAAAGAAAGAAATTGGAAAAAAATTTCTTTCTGCAAATTTTTTAATTTAAAAAAGGAGACATTTAATTAATTAACGATCACCAAATATAATTAACAAATTACTTTGTTAAAATCTTAGTGTAAATGTATTATTTCGTGTAATTTGTGTAGACATGACAGCAAACATTAAATTAATACTTAATAATAAAATTGCGTTGTCATAAATTTTAAATTTTTAAAACATGAAAATTTGTCTTTGACAAATAATTTGTCTGATTTAATATTCATTTTTAAATAAGTTCAGGATTATTTTTAATGTTTGAGTTGATTGTTATGACAACCTGGTCTACATCGAATGAAAAGACTAGTATCAGTTATGCTGCATTGAAATATCTTTTGGTTTATAAACTCGAGAAGACAAATCCCCCTTTTTAGGGAGTTTTATTCTTTATATGAACATTTCATTATCATTAGTTTTAGCTGAATAATTTGATAAGAGTTGCTTTCATTTTCGAAAAAAATTATGTTTCTAGATTTTTTTAACTTAAAAGTAAATCAAACATGAAAGCTAAATCAAGCATGAAACATTACGAATTCAGTAAAGCAACACAAAATCAATAATTCAAAATAATTAATTAATAGAACATTTATTGAAATAAATTAAAATGTGTTTTTTTTTTTGCAAAATGAACAGATTATTTCCAATGATGCAAAAAATTGTAATAAATTAAAACAGTCATGTTCTTTTAGGGGGGATTTATTTTCTAAACGGACATTTAAAAAAAATTTCAAATATATAAAAACGAACAGTTTTTTTAGAATATGTGATTTTCTTTTTAAAAAGGAACAGTTTATTGAAAATATATTATTATTTTAATATCTGGCTTATTTCATTGGATTTTCGTACATTTTTTATGAAACTTATTAATTAGTCTTAAATGGTATTTTTTTTTTTATCTCGAAATAAAATTCTTAATTTATGTTTTTATGACTTGAAAATCGAACTTTAATGCAATGCGGCCATGTTGTAATTGTCTTATTTTCTTTCGCGCTCGACATCTATAAAAAGGAAATACGTTTGAAAAAAAGGAACAAGTTAACAATGATTTCCAAGTAAATGAATAATCCAATGGACGTGAGTCTGCTCGCTCTGATTACTTACTGAAAACAGATGGACGCATGCGCCTTAGGGTATTTGGCACTTCTGGTCTTCATTGATAGTGATTTTTACTACTCACTATCAATGAAGTCACCAAAAAAAACTCGACTTAGTTAACTGGCCTAGGTTATTACAATGGTCGTGGGTTGGGTCAAGCCTGCTAAAGCTCCAGGAAGAGATCGCTTCAGCAGTGTTCTGGAGGCCTATTTAATTAAAATGTTATCGGAAAAGTTATATCGGTTTGATTTTAACTCTAATAACATCTAAACGAAAAACGTTAATTTGGCCCAAACTTTAATTCTGTTAAACTGCCACACTTTTTAAAAATCACTATGAAATATTAAATTTGAAAACTTGTTTCTATCTATAACTACTAAAACTCTGTGGATAGCCGTGCACACTAAGTGACGTAACAAAAGGATAATGTCATAAATTATTATATCATTAGAAAGAGAGTCAGGCTGAATATATTCTTTATTACGTTTTATCTAGACAACCCGTGGGGATAACCGTGCACTTTTAGTGTCGACACAAAATGATGACGACATCCACTAAACCAGAGAGAGAGGCAAAGCGATGCTTTATTACCTGAAGGATCACGGGTCGTCTACTAGACAAACGTCTAAGACTCTGGAGAAGCTAGTGTGCTACTAAAATTGCATCGCTTTTACTTATGTGTCTGTTTGTATATTTGTATCATATCGCCGTGCACATTGGATGATGTCACACGGAGAGAGGGGAGAAAAGAGGGAGACAGAAAGAGAGATAGAGGAAGAGAGGGAGAGAGAAAAGGAGAGAAAGAAAGACAAAGATAGTGAGGAAGATATGTTTAATTATATATAACAAATATATATAAGATATATATATATATATATATATATATATATAGAGAGAGAGAGAGAGAGAGAGAGAGAGAGAGGGGGGAGAGAGAGAGAAATATAGTTAGGAAGATATGTTTAATTATATATAACAAATACTGACCCAACGGGTCACGGATTGTTTAGTAGCTTATAAAAAAATGATGTTGAACATTCTCTATTTTTGGCGCTTAAACTAAAGTAATGCATCGTTATTTTTTAGTCCCCTGAAAAAATGTCTCGTGTCATCGACTCAGCATAAAACTAGATTATCTGAAATCCACTTGTATTTTTGATCGTGTTAAGAAAAAAGAATAACTCGATGAAACCTTCGTTTTGTTTGGGCTTTTTCTCGCCTCGACGCCATTCCCGAAATTCTCTTACGACCTCCGCCTCCACCCATCATCCCGTCACGTGTCACGTGTCTTTTTAGTCACCATCGAACTGCTGCTTCCCGCTCTTCTCACTCGAGAGTAAAAAAAAAAATTAAGTACCAAGTCACAAGACAGGTCGCTAGACCAACATAGGAACAGAGTTATTTTGGATTCGCCATTCATCGAAGAAGAGAAAATGTCGCTGACACTGATTGGCTGCAAACGATCAGATTTTTTAAAAATCGAACCTCAAAGAAAGCAATCCTTCTAATCCTTCTAAAGCTATTTTTTTGTTCCGGTCAAATAATTCCTTTATTTAAATCCAAGTCTTCAAATGTCGCCAATATTTCTTTTAACAAAAAGCTCATTTTAATTCGGAATGACATCACTTGCATAGATCAGTGAATTACGTCACTGGTGACATCACTTTTTATTTATTTTAAAATTTCAGCTGAAAATCTCTCCTTCCCACGGTTGAGATGAGTCCAAATATTTCTATAAGCTCTTTCAGTTTCAAATAACATTTTTTTTGTAGATCTGTGACGCTTAAGTATGAAATATCATTTTTAGATGCGTCCTTGCATCTCTTTGAGGGGCTCTGTCCGTCGGTATGTAACGCTTAATTTTAAAATAGAATGTTACTCACTAAACACTCAGATTTAATAAACACAGCCTAAGAACCTTCCTTACACTAAATTTAAACAAATATACATACCACTCTAAGCAAATAACGCGTCCAAACGAGAGTGACTTCACATTTCCGAAACAGATGACAACAGAAGCTAAAGAGAGCCAGATGGCTAAGTCCTTCTGTGCTTGAAACCGACGGTACGAATGTTGCACTAATTTTTCTGTACCAAAATAAATAAATATTATGCTCTTAATTTTTAATTTTAATTCTCAATTAATCGAGCATTTTTCCTGCTATATCACAAAGAAGTTATATATATATATATATATATATATATATATATATATATATATTAGTAGTAGGTTTTTGAAAGGCTGTGGGCAATGCAATTCCGGGTAAGATGCAAGTTGAAAGGAAAGGAACAAAAACAATAAAAATAAATCGAATACGATATAAGACTTACTATTTATTTTTCCTTTTTTTTCCTTTTTTTTTTTTTCTTACATAACAGCAAGAGTGTTTTAGCTGTTCGTGTGATGTCCGGGTGATTAAAAATCACTATTTGATATTTCGGGAAAAGACATCCCTTTTTCAAAAATAATTAGACCAGAAGAAGAAGAATATTTTATTCTTCTCCGACTGTGTAGAGAATAATACAAAACAAAATGGCTGCCAGATATAGACCGCAGCAAAAAAAAAAAAAAAAAAAAAAAAAAAAAAAAAAAACAGTTTCAACCTCACATCACCAAGAACACTAGTACCACCAGAACCTACAACTCCAACAACCACCTCACTAGCCCCCCATGGTCACTGACCTCACCGGCTCCCTTACTACTGCCGAGACTGAGCTTCTCAGCCTTGGCCCCAAATTCATCACCACCCAAAAGCTAAACGACCACACAAAACTTAAGATCGAGACTCAATTCTGTAGAACAGCTTATCACCTCAAATGGTTCACATCATTTAATCAACCTACTCTAGACATCCCTAATAATACAACCAACACTACTAATTCCTTCCCTGTCTACCAGCTTGACCACCCACTACACCCACCACCTAGTAACCACCTACTTGATCAAAAACTTTCTAGATTAAAACAGAGGATCCTTGATATACTCCAACAAGAACAACCCCACATCACCCCTAACATCACCAGATCCCAACGCCTTACCCTAGAAAACCTGAAAAATAAAAACCTAGTTTACTTACCCTCTGATAAAGGTAAGGAATTCTGTATCATCTCTCAAGACTCATACAACATACTCGCTCTCGAACATCTTAACAACAACAACCTATACACCCCCGCCCCCAACATTTCAGCCACATTAGTCCAAAACTCCATTAACAACACCTGGTCCCAAATCTGTCTCACACGTAACCTCCCCAAAAAATACAAAATCAACTTCACCACCAAAAATAGCAGACTTCCCACCTTCTACCACCTCATTAAAACACACAAGACCAACACACACACACAAATTAGACCTATGGTCTCTAGTATTGAAGGACCACTCTATAAAATCTCTTGGCTTCTCTCTCAACTACTCAAACCACTACTCTCCACCTTCCCCGCACATGTCAGCAGCTCCGACCAAGTAATTAGCAGACTACACTCACTCCAACACCAACAACTACAAACTAACAACTATATATTTAGCCTAGACGTAATCTCCCTCTACACCTCAATACCCGCACACCCAGCCATAGACCTCATCACCGACCACATATCTTCCTCTGACAACCTAGAGCTCTTCGGACTAACACCTACTGACATTCACAATCTCTTATACATCATCATCGACAACACATACTTTACCTTTCAGCAGCACACTTTCAAACAAATCTCCGGCCTCCCCATGGGTTCTAGCCTTTCCGGTCTCTTAGCCATCACCTACATGAACCGGTTAGAACAACGAGCACTTAACTCCTGCCTCTCCTATATATTCTTCTCCAGATATATAGATGACATTCTAATCCTTACATCCTCTCAAGACGAAGCCACACAAATATTCAACACATTCAACAACACCGACCCCTACATACAATTCACCATAGAACACCCAAACGAGTCCGGCTCACTCTCTCTCCTTGATTTCAACCTTAACATCACCGAAGATGGCTCTATACACACTAACTTCTATAGGAAACCTGCCTGCAAAAACCTTTTCATACACTATAAGTCTGCCCTGCCCACAAAAGCCAAATTAAGTTATGCCCATAATGAAATTACCCGAATACAAAATAAATGCTCTTCTGCTGCTGACAAAATATCACACACTAAAAACTTCCACCAAACCCTCCAAAATAATGGCTACCCCGCCCCCACCATAGCCCACCTAAATAAGCCCAAAACACGTAGACACCGCACCCTCGCTAACACATGCTTCTTAAAACTCCCTTTCTTCAGCGATAAGATCACCACCTCCATCCGCAAGGCAATACATAAGGAAAACCTTAACATACAACTAACACATACTGGCACCTCCTTACGCCAACATCTATCTAATAAACACACTAACCACACACCCGAACCCTGCTCCCTGGCCAATTGCCCTATCTCCAACACAGGTCTGTGCCTTCGCACTAACTGTGTTTACAAACTACAGTGTAATAAATGCAAAAAATTTTACATCGGCAACACTACAAGACCGCTACACTTGCGCATAAAGGAGCACTTGAATACCCGTATATCCTCTTTCCACAAACACATAGAGATTTGCTCAAACACTCAGCGCGATATTCACGTCTCCATCTTAGCGTCTGTCAGAAACATCGGTGACCTTAGAATCACAGAATCAATCCTCATCTCCAGATTAAACCCCTCACTCAATCAACGTCACGAGCTCTACTCACCTTTCATTCTATAATATCTACCCCCCATCCACCAACCAACCCCCATATCTAACACTTAACAGAGTCCGTTTCCACCACTCCACTCATTACTCACTTCCCATAATAAACTCACCATACACCCAAACAATCAAACAGGCCCCTCCCCATATGAACTTCCATCCTTACACACTTTCAACCACAAACCAAAAACCATATTCAGCATACTCGTCTAACCCACCAAAATAAGTCACTCCATAACCTAGCATTATTAATTAATAAATCCAAACACATATAGAATGTATACAAATAACATGCAAATATTAAATAAATAATTCATAAAATAAATTAAACAAGTAAATAATAATAATAATAAATAAATAAATAAAAAAAACAAAACAAAAAAACAAAACAAAAAAAAACAAACAAACAAATGTGTAAAGAAATTGATGAATATATATAGATAAACAATTAAACAAACAATAATACATAGATATGTATATATATATGTATATATGCATTATGTGTATATATGTTGTATATATATACTAATATTGTTATACAGATCTCCACCAAAAAAAAAATTAAAAAAAAAAAAAAAAAAAATTAAAAAAATTAATTATAAAAAAAAATATTTTAAAAAATCCAGAGTTACTCCCCTTTATCTTATAATAAATATATCAAGTTAATAAGTTAATTCGTTAATCTAATTTGACGAAACTCACAATTAGTAATTAATAACACTTCTTTAATAGATGATAATCGAAATCGATAAGTAGATAGATCTAGAATATTTAAAATATGAGACTAATTACTTTAATTTATATTAAAATTCTTAAATTACGATAGAAAGATAAACAAAATAAAAATACGAAGATAAAACAAAGTAAATATTCAAATATAAAAAAAATAAATAAATAAAAAAATGATATATATATATTATCAAAACTAACAGTTTATCGAACACCATACACCTAACCAACATTACACTAATATTCTAAACACCAATCATATATTTAACATAATATTAAAATAAAACTTAACTTAATTTATATTCCCTGTGAAACTGTTTTTTTTTTTTTTTTTTTTTTTTTTTTTTTGCTGCGGTCTATATCTGGCAGCCATTTTGTTTTGTATTATTCTCTACACAGTCGGAGAAGAATAAAATATTATTCTTCTTCTGGTCTAATTATTTTTGAAAAAGGGATGTCTTTTCCCGAAATATCAAATAGTGATTTTTAATCACCCGGACATCACACGAACAGCTAAAACACTCTTGCTGTTATGTAAGAAAAAAAAAAAAGGAAAAAAAAGGAAAAATAAATAGTAAGTCTTATATCGTATTCGATTTATTTTTATTGTTTTTGTTCCTTTCCTTTCAACTTGCATCTTACCCGGAATTGCATTGCCCACAGCCTTTCAAAAACTTACTACTACTATACCCTGCAATGCTTCAAGCAAACTACCATTCTCTACTAATATATATATATATATATATATATATATACATATATATATATATATATATATTTATATATATATATATATATATATATATATATATATATATATATATAATTTAATGAATCAAAACATTACTATTGTTTCAAAAATTAGAACATCAAGTCCATTATGGCGTACGATCGTTTCCATAACAGTTTGGAAATATTTATTTCATTTTATTTTATTATTTTATAAAGTTGGTACAAAACGTCTCTTCGTTGGCACCTATAGCAACACGTCTTACAGAAAATCAAAAAAAAAGTTCTAGAGAAACATCCGCTGACAGAAAGAATCACAGGTGGATATGTTGCTAGCATATGAGAGGAAAAACAGAATGATACTTATAAACAAATCCCCGGTACATATAAAAAATATAAAACAACATTTTTCAAAAGTTTTTTTTTTTGGAAGTACTTTATTTTATTTTGTAATTTGATAAAGTTGGTTCAAAGCGTCTCTTCATTAGCGCCTATAGCAACACGTCTTACAGAAAATCAAAAAAACTTAGTTCTAAAGAAACATATATATATATTCATCTAATAGAAGTAGAATGCCTGGACGTCAAGCCGCTTTAAAAAGTGTTAACATTATCATTGTTTATCAGCTATTCAGAATTGGCCGAGCGGTTAGCGACGTAGGATTTGAGTTGAAAAATACTTGTAATCCAGGGGTTCGAATCGCATGATCGATAGTGAATAGTCATGTCTCTATGACGATGAGACCAGTTTAAAAAAAGTAGAGCACTGTAATGGTAGTACTAACACAGCATGACGTCACTTGCTTTATCATCATTCCTTCCCTGAGATTGAAAAATACTTGTAATCCAGGGTAGTGAATAGTCATATCTCTATGCTGATGAGTCCAGATTAAAAAGGACGAAACTTATACGTACATAGTAGGCCCTCCGTTCAGTCTAGAGAGACTATGGATACCCCTATAAGGGGCTGGCTGCGCGTGTAATTATGAAGCAAGGGTTGCGCAATCCCTAACACCACCTCTCCTGAGTCGGCACTGCTTGATTCCAATGGCAAGCAGTTCAAGACGACTGGAAACAATGCCGAGATAAACAGAGAGCACATACAGCACCTGGTAGTCCCAAATGGTCACCCATTTAATACTGGCCAGGCTCAACGTCGCTTAACTTCGGTGATCTAACGGGAACCGGTGTGTCAACGTGATTTGTACCGTATATTTGTACGTACATAGATAATAAACAATAACATATATATATATATATATATATATATATATATATATATATATATATATATATATATATATATATATATATATATAGCTATGAACACTATATATATATATATATATATATATATATATATATATATATATGAACACTATATATATGAACACTATATATATATATATATATATATATATATATATAGTGTTCATAGCTATCTATAAAATGTGTCATGTTGCAAAATTATAAATTTTACATTCTTAGTAAATCTCCGTAGAGCACTAGAGCAACAGGCAGATCAATCTCAAGTTGCAAATTTTCTTTTTTTTTAAATTCCATTTTGACTTTGTGGTTATAAGTTAGTACTAAACACGTACAAATTGTATATGTCCTAATTTAATAATGCATGATTTTTTTTAATGTATTATTTCGTTTTGGCACACCTAAATGTTTAGGTCGTTTTTTAGCTGCACCGGACTTAAATCCAAGTTTATTATTGTGATATGGTTAGTAGAAATGTCTGGCTCATTTCATTTAAGGGTTACAAATGGCTCCGTACATTTACACATTTCCGGTCAAGCAGGAGACTTTTGGCAGAATGTCCCTCATTTGAACAGATACAATTTCTGGTAATTAATTAGACAAATTAAGAAAGAAATAAGCTGTGAGAAATGGGGTCCTACCTTTTTCATGAATCAGATAGATTAATTACAAACGTCTCACCTGGGGTTCTGGGATTCGAACTGACTTGACTTAATCTGAATTTGGCGTTGGTCAAAAATAACACCGGTCCCTATTTACTTGCTTCCTCGCAGGAGAAAAGTTAGACATCGCGTCGGTTTTTAATGTGAGAAAAAAACAGATCCTCAAAAGGGTATTTTGGATTAAGACACAAATAAATATTGCCTTAGTCTAGAAAGATGTCGCATTCACTGAACGATGACAGTAAAGATGAAATGTAGTATTAGAACAGCTTCTACACTTTGATCTTAACCAGAAGACCATGGTAACACGAGTCACAGTATTTATTTCCTGCCAATCAATGTGGCACAAGGCAGGAAAGAGGTATCTTTTTCAAATTGCCAGGGTAGCCCTGTCGGCATTCCCCGATCCGGGCGCCTAAGGCAGTAAGCAATAAACTTACTCCACCACAGAGAGAGAGGAGGGAAGGCCTAGGTGGGCGGACCTCATAGGACAACCCGAGACGAATACCTTATCCCAAAAGATAAATAGCAATCGAAGGGCCCCAGTTTCTACCGGACTAACTGTCGAGATAGGAATCCCGACTGGTATGCTGAATTATTTCTACACTTGATTATTGGGGAAATGGTCGTTTGAGCAGTACCATTGGAGAGCCATGAATATTATAACTGTCCTGTTTTTAAATCTCCGAAACAGTTACATGGTAAACAGCTGATGATCCCGTTTTAATATTTCACGCTTAAATTAAAGTCCCCTGTTTTTGTTTCACTGTTAGATACTTGAATCCCGTTTTTTATTCATGAATTTTCCAACTAATGCTAAGTCTGCGATATCTTGGATTTGGTTAGTTTCTCTGGGAATTTAAACTGTATTTTCCTTTTTATTTCTTATTTAAAATGACTCAAAGCTTCTTTAGACTATATATATATATATATATATATATATATATATATATATATATATATATATATATATATATATATTAGTACTTCATGTATCCACATAAAATATTATAAGGACATATCATTTTTATGTGTCAGTTTTCAGTATTTACTTCAACAGTGCTCGATACGTAAGTAGAGCTGGGTAGTAAGCAATGAAAATATATATGGCAATCAAGCTACACAGAGGCTCCCGTGTTTCATCCCCGGGGGGAATCGTCAGGCCTGACGATTCCCCCCGGGGATGAAACACGGGAGCCTCTGTGTAGCTTGATTGCCATATATATTTTCATTGCTTACTATATATAATTATATATATATACATATATATATATATATTTTTTTTTTGTTGATTTTATTCCATATATATATTTTATTCCAATATATATTTTGCTCTGAATTTTCATTGAGCACTCTCATAAACCCGGTTTCAACTTCCTTCGGATTCATACCCCCTGGATATTTGTAACAAGTTAATTATATATATATATATATATATATATATATATATATATATATATATATATATATATATATATATAAATTATCATCCTGAGAAAGTCTTACAAATAAAGACGAAACGTTGATGAATATATACAAAAAACATCCTTTTTGGTTTTTCCTTTTTCATTTCCCATTACGTCGGATTACCTTCATCCTTCCTTTCTTATATATATATATATATATATATATATATATATATATATATATATATATATATATATATATATATATATATAGGTCTAACTTTTCTTCTTACATTATTATTACATCCTTGTTCTGTCTGACTCCCACTGTCTTGTCAAAACTCCTCCAAATTGTCATATTTAGGCTGCCGAATCTCTGTCCCATTTGAGGGTTGTTAATAAGGTTCAGAAACGTATCGGTAATTTGATTGGCTCCACCCTTTCTCTTTCTGAACCCTCACTCTCACGAACGTGATGTTGCGAGTTGCAGTCTAATCTATAAATACTATTATACTACGTGTTCTTAAAAACGTCTCATCTATTCTCTGCTTCTTTTGTTCGAGCTGGTTCGACTCGTTGGTCTAGTGGTCTCCATCAATTCGCTGTTTTAATACCTCATTGGAATACAGCTCCATGTTCCAGTAGCCCCTTTCCAAGAACTGCGGGCTGTTTGAAGTCTAATCCTGCTGATTGTTTTCCTCCTACCTATAGCCTTGGTATTTCCAAGACTAAGGTCAATAAGCATCCCCTGTCTTTGCGATAATCATATTTCGTTCTTTGTTAGCTTTTAACATCATGTAGTTTCACATATATTAGCGACACCAACGCATATTTTGATCTATGAAAACTCGTGATTCTCTAACTTCCAGCACGTTTCACTTTTGAGGATTTGTGACATTGGTGACAGACGCTGGTTGTCAAGTCACCAAATTTAAATTTGAATTCTGATAGAAAACGTAGTTGTGTAGCAGTCACCAATAGGGCTACTTTTGAATGCGTAATCACTGCCCCTGTGAACTGGCTTGTCCAATCAAATCACATGGCGCAGTAATGTCGTTAGTTCCCTAAGGGACTACGTATGTTCCCTTAGGGTTCGAGAAAAAAGATCAGACGACCTCCTGGCACCAGCTTGGACACATCGCAGAGAGCACCAGCGAGGAACGAGGAAACGCTCTCTCTCCTGCCGCCGTTGAAATCCACGGGCAGCCCTAAGAACTCTTATATTCTTCCTCTCCTTCAGACGGACACCGTCCCACTCTCTTCTACCTATACCAAACGGTATAGGTAACCTTGAGTTAATAAAACCCCTTTTTGTTATAGTTACAGACATACTTTTCGTTGTTCCGTTTCTTTACGAGAAGATAAAAGGATAACCCCTTTCATCCTCTCATCATCACCTTACAGTCGTAACCTAACACTTGTAAGATATCACTATTCCAATTTAATTAAAAATCAACTAAGATATGTTAGTGCTATTCATGATATTGTTGTGTTTGGTTTGTCAGCTTTTTGTACGGCATATATGTTGTGCGTTTATAGTACTCGCTTAACTGTGACGTCACGTGCTAGAATTGATAGACTATTCCCATCCTCGTTCCAGCTTGACTTGAAACGGGTCAGACCACGGCCACCGAGAGTTACTACAGGCCTGCTTGCTAGAAAATGACGTCACTGCATTGCGTGTCAAACAATGGCCGTCGTAATAACAATAAGAAGGCATTTCGACTTCTCCATTCACTAAATAATCCATCAAAATTCAGGAAATCAACCAATTTTAATGAAATTTTCAGTATTTATTAATTAATGATCACGGAATATAATAAATATATTACTTTATTAGAAAGCTTGGTGCAAATGTATTATTTCCTGTAAACAAAAAACAGTTATCCAAAATATCAAAACATTTCGCCTTCTCCATTCACTAAATAATCCATCAAAATTCAGGAAATCAACCAATTTTAATGAAATTTTCAGTATTTATTAATTAATGATCACGGAATAGAATAAATCCACTACTTTATTATAAAGCTTGGTGCAAATGTATTATTTCCTGTAAACAAAAAACACCTTTACTAAAGTTATCCAAAATATCAAAACATGTTGACCATACGATATTGTAAATATTTAAAACAAAGCATTAGAAAACTTTCAAAATTGCATGTAAAAAAGAAAAGAAAGGAACACGATTCGATTTATCCTGAAACTGATCTTTATTCATTATAAATTTAAAGAAAATAATAATTCACGATCAAATACTGCAATAAACTGAATTATGAATTTTGGGAACAAATAATTAAATGAACTAACAAATTAAAAACAAACGATGAATAATGTTAACAAGCGTTAAGTTAGTTTAAAAAATGAAAACAAACGATAAATTAAAAAATAAAACAAAATAAATTCAAACAAATAATGTAAATACAAACAAACAAAGTTACTAGTGCAGAAATATTTTTTAGTGCAGAATTATTATTTTTTTAGTCAAACTTATAGAAAATATTTAGTAGAATGTTTCTAATTTTCTTTTTCTGTTTCGCTTTTTCTTACTGACGTGATCAGTTTTTCATATCACAAAAAATGTTCAGTATAGAGTTGTTATTAAATCACTTTAATTAATTATTGTTAATATCGACAAAATTATTGCATATATAGAGAAAGAAAATGAAACAAAATTACAAATAAATAGCGCCAAAAATTAATTTATTATAAATTGTAATTAAATAATAGCTATAGAAATTAGGTATATAAATAACTGTGTTTAGGTCTTTGTTTTCTACTATATATCCAGTTTTTCAAAAGACTACATTGTATTTTTGAATTAAATAACAGTGAACTGTATCGATGATATAGGTGAGATAAATGAAAGCAACTTTTATTCATTCATATTTTTAAATGGTTGAATCTTTTCGGGTTAGTGAGGCATTTCTGTTTCTTACCAGAATCCATTAAATCATTCTAATGAATTATTGTTACTATCGACAAAACTATTGCATATATACATAAAAAATAAATGAGTGACACCAAACATTAATTTATTATAAACTGTATTAAAATAATAGTAGCTATGGAAATCATTCTTTCTATTTTTTTAATATTGTGACAATATTGTTAACTCTTAACATGAAAAAGAAGATTAGCATTTATATTTTAAAAAATAATTATTAATTATTTCGTATATATTACGAAAAATGCCCGTGTTAATTAAATAATACCTCGAAGAAAAATTAATTTTGTTAATTAACTATATAATCATTGAATAAAGCATTGTTTAATCAATATTTTCGAAAAAAAAATTTTTGTAATATATTTCATGTGATATACTATTTATTTAAATAACATTGTTCCAAATTGTTCGAAATGCCGTAAATGAAACTTTAAAAAAAATCTTAGTGAAAATGTATTATTTTTTGTAAACAAAATACACCATTACTAAAGGTATATTTTTATATATAAAAAACAACATTAATATTTTTTAATGAAAATAAAGATCTGTATATGTTTAAAATAATTTTTTTTAACTATTTCGTATATATTACGAAAAATGCTTGTGTTAATAAAAATCATTATAGCTCGAAGAAAAATTAATTTTGTTAATTAACGATATTATCATTCCATAAAGCATTGTTTAATCAATATTTTCGAAAAAAAAATGTTATAATATATTTCATGTGATTTACTATTTATTTAAATAACATTGTTCCAAATTGTTCGAAATGCCGTAAATGAAACTATTTTTAAAAAAAATCTTAGTGAAAATGTATTATTTTTTGTAAACAAAATACACCATTACTAAAGGTATATTTTTATATATAAAAAACAACATTAATATTTTTAATGAAAATAAAGATCTGTATATGTTTAAAATAATTTTTTTTTTAACTATTTCGTATATATTACGAAAAAGACTTGTGTTAATAAAAATCATTATAGCTCGAAGAAAAATTAATTTTGTTAATTAACGATATTAGCATTGTTTAATCAATATTTTCGCAAAAAAAAATAATTTTATAATATATTTCATGTGATTTACTATTTATTTAAATAACATTGTTCCAAATTGTTCGAAATGCCGTAAATGAAACTTAAAAAAAAAAATCTTAGTGAAAATGTATTATTTTTTGTAAACAAAATACACCATTACTAAAGGTATATTTTTATATATAAAAAACAACATTAATATTTTTTAATGAAAATAAAGATCTGTATATGTTTAAAATAATTTTTTTTTTAACTATTTCGTATATATTACGAAAAATGCTTGTGTTAATAAAAATCATTATAGCTCGAAGAAAAATTAATTTTGTTAATTAACGATATTAGCATTGTTTAATCAATATTTTCGGAAAAAAAAAATAATTTTATAATATATTTCATGTGATTTACTATTTATTTAAATAACATTGTTCCAAATTGTTCGAAATGCCGTAAATGAAACTTTTTAAAAAAAATCTTAGTGAAAATGTATTATTTTTTGTAAACAAAATACACCATTACTAAAGGTATATTTTTATATATATAAAAAAAAACATGAATATTTTTTAATGAAAATAAAGATCTGTATATGTTTAAAATAATTTTTTTTAACTATTTCGTATATATTACGAAAAATGCTCGTGTTAATAAAAATCATTATAGCTCGAAGAAAAATTAATTTTGTTAATTAACGATATTGTCATTGAATAAAGCATTGTTTAATCAATATTTTTTTGTGAAAATATTGATTAAATATGTCGTTATTATTTCATTTATTTAATCTGCAAAAGTACAGAGAAAAGATGAAATATACTACACTTAAGACATCGAAAAAAGTAATTAAAAAAATGGAACACTACTTTTTTTATCAAATAATGAATAAATAATTCAGACTTTTGAATTTTTATATAATTAAAACTCAAATTCAAAGTTACTACACTATATTTAGTCGGTGTAAACATATCTCGCTTTATTACGTGTATCCATATTTGCCGTAATTTTTCTCTTTTGGAAA